>CM072823.1:61384303-61791803 GCA_036937905.1 Salvia rosmarinus
AAGTTGTACCTGGGAAAAAGTCAAACAATTCAGGCAGCCGCTCTTGCAAAATTTATAGAGTCAATGAGACTAAAACTGATAAAACTGCAAAACATTTGGCGAGAAAGTGCTTCAAACAAAATGATAAAATGAAACAAACTCTCACAGAACCAATAGACCTACCATCTCCTGCAACATCATTGGTAGCATTTGCAACCTGCTTTACAAGGCTAGCACCAACATTCTTAACTCTATCCTTGAACTCGATACTTTTTGCTACTGTAACACCATCCTTAGTCACTTTTGGAGCACCATAGCTTTGTTCCAGAACAACATTGCGACCCTTGAACCAATAAAACATTATTAAGCTGTTGCACAAACAAACAGAATAAGAGACCAAACATAAATCTCATTTCCTCCTGAAACATTATTAAACTATACAGGGTGCTGAGTGCAGAAACAGTCTAAAAGAGTTGAGATAATTACAACAACTATCTCTATTCTCTTAGGTTGAGCCTAAGTTACACCAATAAGCAATAACTTGCAGGAATTTACAAATGCGATAAGTCCTAACAACATCTCTTGAAGTACATATGAAAATTCTAGAAAAAGGTTGTAACTTTTTATAGTTACGAAAATGTCAAGGGAGGTTTTTGTAATTTTCCCTAATGCACCTCGTAAAACATGGATGTTTTTTAGTAATCGCTAAAAAAATTTAGGGATTATGCAACAATTCTCTAATCAGTGTGCCCACTCAACATTATCAGCAGTGTGAATGTGACACATCACAACAATATAAATTTAATTAGAGAGAATTGATAAATTCATGAATTATAAACGATGAAAGTTTCATACTTTAGGCCCCATGGTAACTTTGACGGCATCAGCCAGCTCCTCCACCCCTCTAAGCATGGCAGCCCTCGCCTCCACCCCAAATTTGATATCTTTAGCAGCATAATTCCGGCTCCATGACTGCCTACTACTATTCACCTTTATAATGATAACGAACAAATACAAAAATTTGACCAAAAGAGGGTGTTAGTGTGCGAAATTCTATTTGCCATCATGTTCTCTATTCTCACATCGTGGATTTTTATTTTTATTTTTATTTTTATTTCTCTTTTAACCAAAGAACTCCACATGATTTGGGTACGTAAATGGCATACAACTTCGCAATGTTAGAAGAATTAAAACACACACACACACACACAGAGACAGAAGAAACTAAAGAACATAGAAGAAGAAATACCAGTTGGCTGCTTCTGCAAATCCTACATAAATGGTGAACTGATCAATATATTGCATTATAATAAATATTAATAAAAAAAGCGTAAATGATTGGAGTGTGAGAATGTGATTTCATTAGAAATGTACCTGGTTTTGGAAACAAGGTTAGTGGCAAAGCGATACATGATCAACAAGAACTGAATTTGCTTAGAATTTGTTTGCTGAAAGGAGCTTCACTTTTTGCGTGTTACATGTATATATGCATAGTGTAGGACTAGATTGTAGCTCAAGAAAAGGAAACAGCCACTGCCAGGGTTTAGGGTTTAAGATATTGGGGCCGAAATTACATAAATCTTTTTATTATATATACTTCTTCCGTTCATAAAAACTGACCAGATGACACGGTTTCAATAAATGTTTGTTATTTATTTTTTAAATGGAAAATGGTCCACTATAAATGTTTTTTTTAGTGAAAAAATAATGGATTTGTAATAAATAAGAATAATTGAATTATAAGAATTAAGTATGGATATTAATCCCAAAACTGTACTACGCTTTTCATAAACGTTGAAGAATGCAATTGTGCTACATATTTGATAGACAAATAGTATAAAAATACTGCATATGTTAAATACAATAAACTTAATAAATTATAGGTAATTCCAAAAAAACTATAAATTAATTAGTTACTTATATTTTTCTATTCGTTTTTTTTAGAACTTCTTTAACCGTGTATTAAAATTAAAACGATGCTCCTTTAAAAAAAAATCTAAAAATGTTACTTCATTCGTTTTCCAATTTATTTCTTAGTTTTTCATTTTTAATACGTCCCTAACTTTTTTTCTATTCTATTATAAAAATTATCTCATAAAATACTCATTATTTATTACCATCAACATACTCGTTATTTACACGTTTTTATGATCCACTATGATCTCTTCTTCTTATCTTTAATAATACAATTTATTTATATATTTTTATTGAAGATTCACCGGAAGTAAAGCGGAGGATTGAGGGAATATTAAGTTTTGAAACTTTTTACTGACTTCATTTACTCAATTTATTATTCACTTTTCGACCAAAAAATATAAAAATAATAGTATTATTATATATACGGCGTTGAAACATCACCGTGTTTTCTTTCTTCTATGCACAGAAAAGACCAGCTTAGCTTCACCCTCCCCGCGAAAGAGCTCGGCCACAGTCTTCCGCTGTCAGGAAGAGCGCCGCGGTCCGAATTCGGCAGTTCCGGAGTAACTGGTATAGGACATTATCACTTATTTCTCTGAACTATTATCTGATGAGTATTATTTTTTTTGTTTTCCCTTTTTCTGCTGCTTATTTTGGGCCTCGATAGTAAGAGGAAACCACAGTTCATTTGTAGAGTGCTTCGACTAATAGTATTAGATGGAATTGTCATGAATTCGTAGTATCCATACCTTTTGTAGAAAATGAGGATTTATTTCTCGTGTTTTTTGTTTTTTCTCGAACAAGGGTTTCTGAATGATTGTCTGCATATATATTTATTTTCTATAAGAATTTAAATTGAACAAATTCCAAATGTGGAGTAGTTACTTGCCCGAACCTTTGATGGCTTGCTCTCATTTTCTGGGCTCAGTATTAGTTCGTAACTTTGTACATATGGCTTATCCGTTTGTGCCCTTTAGTTATAGAACTGAAAATTTTGGCATCAGAAGATGATATGAGCTTTTACTGTTGGTTCTGTTATGGAATATATGTAGTTCTGAAATTATATCTTTTGTCAAATGGTTATTGAAGCTCTATTTAGTCTGTTTTAGCTGGCACGAAAGCATGTCCCTGTCTAGGAGTTATGTTTGCATGTTAGAATTCTTCACTTGTGCATATCTTCATGGAAAATAACCGAAAATAACCAGACGTGTACTTGTTGGTCAAGCTGCCATTTTTAACTGAGCCGATATAATGTGAATCTTAATTTTCGTGAAACCAAAATTTGTCTCCCCTTCAATATCTGCATATGCAAGAGAGTCCAATATCAAGAGGGTTTTACTATTAGCTATTTTGAGAAGGGTCAAAGATGAGGCTGCGTATTTGATTTGTGATATGTGATGACAACAAAAGAATGCGGAGTAGATATTTAGTACCATATTTAATATTTATATAAATTGATCCTTATTTAGATTTAGTCAAGTTTTTTAAGGTGAAAATTTTGGAGCTTGCATTGCTCACTTATCAAGCTTCAAATTGGGAGAGAATTCGTATCATTACATTAAGTTTATCTTATGTGCTCTATCAGTTTTTAGATATCTTGCAAAATGTTTCTTCTATAATTCAAGGTGGCGAGTGTAAATATTTAGTTTGGGTGCAGATCATCTGTGCTGTGGGGTGAACACAGCAGATGGCGCTGTGCACAAAACGGCAACGTTCCACAGAAAAAGATAGCAGTTTATGCTTTAATAAAATACATCAGTTGCTGCTTAAATTCTCCTCTTGCCAAAATGACTTCGCTCCACGAAATTGTAAAAAGCACTAAAACAATTTAGCTTCTAAAATTAAACCATTTTTCCTTCCTTTCTTGTTGCTCTACCAATGAGTTTCCGACATCTTTTTCTCAGCTTTCTTTCATCTCTCATTGTTGTGGATTTCATGAATTTTGTTGAATTATGGCTTCTCATTGCTGTTGGATTCCCATATTTTTGCAAGGTACAGATGAAATCAAGTCATTATCCAAGAATCAGTTAACAAAATGAAAAACAAATACTAGACATATTTGGGTCCGAGTTTTGTGTACTTTGAGTAGTTACTACTGCAATCTAGTTACCCCTAAAGTGAATTGACAAGTCATTCTGTTTTCCATATTCTCTTCGTGCAGTAGCTTCTAACCATCATCCTCCTATTCCTTTCTGTTTGTATTTTCCTAATGATAACATTTCCAGAAATTGATAGTACTCTCATACATCAAATGAATACTTTCTTTAACTCAGGACATTAAATTTATCATGTGTGATTTATGGGTTTGATTTTTCGCTTATTGGTTTACTGTTTTATGTCAATTGCCCTTGCTCTATAAAATATCTAAGCATTTTTGGTGAATACATTCTGTAAGTCCATTTCATCACCCATAATTTTTCAGATTTCCCTCTCTTTGAATAAGCCAGAAATTCTAAGGTTGAGGAGATGAGTGTTGGGAGCAGCTTAGGAGGGGCTTTGAAGAAAGCGCTTGCTGAAGTGGCCATCAGAGGAGTCACTGAGGCTAGAACTAGGATTTTCGGTCATATTCTTAACCCAACGGGTCAAAGATCTGCCCACAAAGTACTTCGCAAGAAGCTAATTGGTGACAAAGTTGCAGCTTGGTATCCTTATGATATTAACAGGGACGATCCCAGTGTAATGGGTCGTAAGGAACAAGAGTAAGAATATTCCACCCATTTTCTTAATTTTGATTGGTATTGCTTGCATTGGTGATAGAGGAGGTTTGGGTTGTAAACCATATTATGATTTCTACTGGCATTTGGATTTAGCCGGTTTATTAGAGAAGCTGAAAAGAAAGCACAAAATCAGCTAAGTTGCAATCTATACATATTGACTGATAAAAGGAGGCTAAACCATTTTTATTTATTTTTAGTCAATTTAATACATAAATTTAAAGGTCACGTCACGATGGATTCGAACCCGGGACCTTTGGCCTCGGGCATTAACCACTCTACCATTAGCATTAGGCCAGCACATGCACACACTAGGCCAACACACGCACATATCATTTATTTTTTCTTGTTACTTATCTTAGGCAATTGAGAAATTGAAAGGTGTCCAATGGGAAAATTAATCTAATTTTTTTGTATTCCAGGTAATCTCATGTCAGCCGTGCAACCTAAGTAAACAAAAAAAGTGATAAATTTTATAGGATTTTCATCATTCACCGATTAATCCAATGTACTTGACTCAGTTTTTGCTTGTTTACCAAGTTCTCAACCATAAATTCAAACTCTGTAGGCCTGCTATCATTTGGCACTAGTGGCATGATACATGAGGATATGTGTTTACTATACCAAACATAAAGAAAGTTGATCTGATATGGACAGATTTCCTGGCAAATAGGATTATAGAATAGTTGTCTTAATTAAAAAATGTTATCAGGAAACTTAATAATCCATCTTGTTTTTGTAGACATGAGTTTGTAGACCGCATCTTACATAGAACAAGATTTTCATTTATATTGATCCAAAATACTGCAATCCTAATTTAGTTTATCGTGGCAGGCGACTGAACAGGCTTGAAATGTTGAAGCGTCGCCAGAAAGGGCCACCAAAGAAAGGGCAAGGAAAGCGTGCTAAAAAGAGTGGCCGATAAGGATGATCTCGGGCTGATTGCATCTAAAATTTATATGAAATGCTAGCGAGCTATGCTGTTCTTGCAGTGCTGCATTTTCTAGATGATGCTTTTCATATGCTATGTTTTAAGATGAACACATTTTGGTGGTTATCATTAATATTCATTAGCTTCTTTGATAGGGAATGGATAATAATAACCTTTATTGCTTCTGTTGCAATTGCCTCGAACATTTTGCTTTATTCCTTTCTATCTCATTTCGTAAGGTTTAATTTGGAGTTGCCAATTTTGTTCTCTGATAATAATTTCAATATCCGTTATAAGCTTTGTTTGAAAGTGGATTTTTGACCTAGAACTTTCATTTTTGATCTGTTTGATGGGTTCGAAATCCATCTAGTGTTGAGTTGTAAATTTTAAGTAGTGTCCTTTTACAGTTTGAATATTGTTGTTTTCAATTTTTATCCATTACTTCTGAGTTTACTCTTTAACTTCCAATCTACAATATTCTTGTATTTTTTTTTCAAAGCTACAATTTTCAATCAAGATTTATTAAGAATTTCATGGGACACATTGCTCTAAATAGTGTGCTTCTTGTTTTACTATATCTTAATTTATTATAATAAAGTCTTCTATGAGGGCATCCTTATGTGATGATACATGAGAATCACATCTTAAGTGGATTTTTTGCATACCCTAACTGGAATTTTGGGTGTGATGTTCGGGCGTCCTAATCTAAGGACGTCTTCATAGAAGACTATTTTATTAAATACTTTCTTTTTCTTTTTTCATTTGTGGTTTGCTATTCCTGCTCCTGAAATTATGTTAAAATTTTCTTTGATTACAAAGAATAACTCAATGTTGTGAAATTATAGATTTATAATGTTACCTGACATTATTATTGGCAAATACTAGTATTTGTTCAAGTCTCACTTTTTCTTTTGGAGTTTGTTGGCGAGGGATTGAGATTTGTAGTTTGATTAATCACTTTTAAGGAATGAATACCAATGAATTACAATGTTTGTGGTGATTCAAATCTCATTTAGTAATACCGAATAGAAGAAAAACATGTTTTTATACAATAAAAGTATATGTTATCTCAACATTATACTTATGTAGGAAGGATGTTAAACCAACTTATATAATATCATTATTATAGAAATGTTTGGTCTAAATATATAATAATATAATGTAATACGATATTGTTGCTTAATTTATATCATAAATTTGAACTAACCTAAACTGCTGGAAATTATTGGAACATAACTTTATTAGTGTGAGTCCATCATTTAATTATTCGAAATTTGGAATTTAAAATTTATATGTGTTTCTACACTAAGAAACTTAATCTATAACAAATTTATAGAGAAAAACGAGTTGCAGTATCACATTTGAATAATATTATTTTATCAATGAGTTGGATATTTAGCTTACTAAATTTGGAATACTAAATACTATCCCACATTGGTTATGTACTCAATCTTTCTTAGTATCTTGTATTATATATACAGGTGTACTATCCCAATTATAGAATACTATCCCATATCCATTAACAGACCCCAGATTTAATGCCGCTGTGGACTGATGAGTAAATGCGTGCATTTTGGGCTCAAATCTAACGGAAATTAGAGGAGTCGTCCATGCCTCATCACCTAGTCGCATATCATCCCGCAACAGACACCCGGCATCGCGTATGTCACAATTGAAGCCACACGCCATACTCAGTATAGCAAACGCCTTCAGAGCAAATCCGCGATCCAGCCCCTCAGCTGGCATTCCGTCGTACGTCATGTATGCAGGGCTATCCCAGTTTACAGGCTGAGGCTCCACTACTCTCTAGCATCTATACTAGCTCTCACAGCAGCAAATGTACTGTTTGTCCTCACCGTATCCCTGATCTCAGCATACGTCATACGAATAACTTTAGCATATGTAGTATAGAGATCAGGATTAGTAGGTACAATCCCCCGCACATTAGCATTCATGGCAAGAGCATAGGGTATCTTCAGTACCTTATCACTTGAGAGGTACTCTACATTCACACGTTGATCAGGCAACCCTCTCTCTCCATTGACAGCAGTGAGTAGTAGTGATATCAACGAGTTGACGTCAAATATTGCATCTTCTATCTCCCCAATCGTATCAGCTACTCGACTCGTTTGTTCCATCTTTGCTAGAACATGGTTACGCGTGCCGCCACGTCTTCGATTCTGCAGTTAGATTATCCATAGTCCATGTCGTCGCTATCTGGAGGTATTTTTTCTTGTTTTATTACTATTCTACTCATATACTAAGAACATGGCGAATCCGCAAGCTCAGATAGCGACGACATGGACCATGGATGATCTAACTGCAATAACTGAAGACATAAGCAGACGCGTTAACCATGTTCTAGCAAAGATGGAACAAACGAGTCGAGTAGCTGATACGACTGGGGAGATAGAAGATGCAATATTTGACGCCAACTCGTTGATATCACTACTACTCATTGCTGTCAATGGAGAGAGAGGGTTGCCTGATCAACGTGTGAATGTAGAGTACCTCTCAAGTGATAAAGGTACTGAAGATATCCTACGCTCTTGCCATAAGTGTGAATGCTAATGTGCGGGGGATTGTACCTACTAATGCTGATCTCTATACTAGATATGCTAAAGTTACTCGTATGACGTATGTTGAGATCGAAGATACAGTGAGGACAAACAGTACACTTGCTGCTGTGAGAGCTAGTATAGATGCTAGAGAAGTAGTGGAGCCTCAGCCTGTAAACTGGGATAGCCCTGCATTGTCAATAACCATATGAACTTGGCTTAGCAGCATAGTTTTACTTGTTAGCGTGCTTTTCCAAGCTAAACACTTCTGGAATGGAAAGTTCTACGTGGGAGCTCCAGGCATCTTTCTAGTTGTCTTGGTTTTCACTTTTTGGGATCAATATAGTTGATATTGTATCTTTCAATATATACTTTGCAGAGGTCAGCCAGATGTCCGGTCGTTTGACTTCTGAATCCCGCATATATGCAGATAGGGCAAAGGACTTGAACCGACAGTGCAGTTTGATAATCCAATCTGCCCAAGAGAGCTACATCAAGCTTGCAATTACAAGTTGAATGACATGGGTCGGATTCTAACTATGCCAAAATTCTAAAGAAAAAACAAATGTATTCTTTTGCGGAAGATTTTTATGTCTAACAAGCAACTATTTCAAGGCTCCTAAAAAAATGTTGTAGAATACTATCCCATATTGGTTATGTACCCAATCTGTCTTGATATCTTATATTATATATACAGTTGTACTATCTCACATTGATTATGTACTCAATCTACCTTAGTTTCTTGTATTATATATAGGTGTTTTATGCAGTGATGAATAGATAACTACTACTTTTCTCCTATATATCTTTATATTTTATTGTTCTACAATTAGTTTAGGCTGGAAAATGTTAAAATGTGTGACAAGCCTACTAATCCAAATTTACAAAGACTAGTAAGATTCGTGTTCAAATTTACATTCAGAAACATTTTATAATTTTAGTATTTAATTGTGTTTCGACTTAGATCTTGACAAATCTGATAAATTTAGTTATATAAAATAGCCTCACACAACAGAATGACCCATTAGCAAAAGTCTTTTTATTTTATTTTTATAGAGCAGACTTTTTTTTTCTTTACATGAATTTGGAATTCACAATATTAATTCCCTTTAATATTGATTTCATCTTACATAGACTGCAATTTATTTCATGGATATTCCCTTACCCATTAGCTACTGCATTTTTATGGATAAGCCCTAAAATCATAAAATCCGAAATATTCTCTCTCTCTCAAAAGTAATCAATAACAACAAAAGCAAAGAGCCGAAGACTCGTTCCAATTTCATCATGGATTATTATTGAATTGTAACGCACTCGAGCTCCCTCATACTCAGAAAGGAATAATTCTGCAAAGGTCAAATTTTCGGTTCCTCAAATCGCATCCTTTAGAATTTGACTCCCACGAAAAGAATCACAAATGCGAACGCCATGTTCCCACACATGTCTAGCATTCATACTCAAATTCCTGAATTTCCTGAACGCATTTGTGGGTGTAGTGATAATTATATATTCTGCATATGTGCTTAATCAATTGCAGCACCACCAAAACCCATTTACTCCGGCGAATGACTCCGGATTCCACCCTAACTCCGGCGTCGTTAACCCGGACGATGCTCTCAGCTTCAATTGCAACTCTCTCCCAGCTCCTTGGTACTGAAATTTTACATTATTTTTTCCCCTTTTTGGTAATTGTTCGCGTTGATGAATATCTTTGCGATCTCAATTTTTGTTGCTCAGTTATTTGCCCAGTAGGAATTATGGTTGAGGAAAAGTATTGTGTTTGAAGCTGATACAATAATTTGATTCTTTTGTTATGGATAGGTTTACATATGCGTTTATGGGGATCGGGATTTTGATATGTTTCATCAGTTTTATTGGATTCATTGGCGCGGAGGCCATCAGCGGCTGTTGCCTTTGCTTTGTATCCTTCTGCTTGTTCCAGTTTTTCTCTCTCTAATACCATGATGGAATGACTAGAATATTGTTACCTTTTGTTCATTATTGTATCCTGGTGATACTTGCAGATAGTTGTAACTTTTAAATTCTCCATTTTTAGATTTGTTTCTAAGTATTGTATTTCTTGGCAAGATTGTTAGATTATCTAATTTTTTAGGCATTAGAACAATCTGATGTGTGATGGAGGTGTTGTTTTTGCCTTTTCCTTGTTTAAAACGTCTAGAGTAATTATGAGTACCGCTGAGCTAAACAAGACGTGAAAACACTTCTCTTATTGCCATACTCACAAGCACCATCTGATACTTTGTTTGTATGAATTGTCATAGATGATGCTGACTGACGTATAAACTGCTATACTAAACTGTAGTTATTGCAAAGCCTAGAGGCTGTTCACATGGAGAATTGAGAGAGTGAGGAGTACTGGGAGATATTGGATTTCAATCCGAAACATCATAATCCTGTGCCAAATAAAGAAAAAAAATGAAATAAAAGAAAATATCTATTGGCAATGTTGGAATGCCACTCTATTTGTTGTTATCAAGCTGCACTTTAATGCTTGTAATTGGGTCCTGGGAGGAATAATTGCTGTTATGTTGACATTTACCATATCTATCTAGAGCTTACTTTTAAAACTGCACCTTATCATTATTTTTTGCTGAAAGGAATCTTGGCAGACACTGAAGCTTATGAGCTAATCTGATGTTGGAAATTGGAATAAATGTATCCTTGACCATATAAATCTCAGTATGCTGTACTCACTACCATATTCATTTTATCGGAAGTGGGTTTGGTGACCTTCATTGCTCTTGATCACCAGTGGGAGAAGGTAAAGCCATTACCATTTGATTGTTGATGCTTCTGTGCATCCTTGTGCCTTACCTGTGATGATGTAAATCATTTTTCAGGATATCCCATCTGATCCCACTGGGGAAATCGACAACCTGTGGACCTTTATCGAAGAGAATGCTGATGTTTTTATGTGGGTCGGCATTGTTATTGTTTCTATACAGGCATGTTTGTCTTCTATACTAGCATGTTAGTTGTGATTTTTTTATTGTTTCCCTGTGTTGGTGGACACTAATTATAAAATTCGTGGATTCAATGTGGTTATTACTTGGTCTAGTTAGTTAGTATATTAAAAACCAAGATGCCGTAGAAGCTTGTTGCTTCCTAGGAGCAGTTTGCGAATGGGAACAAGCACAACCAATTTAGTGGTCAATTTCGTTTCTCAAACGTCAGAAGTTTTTCACTTAGTAGCGATTTTCTTGAGAGTTGATAGCAGGAGCAATATAAAAATGTCATGGAGAGGATTTAATGGAATATATTATGCAAACCTATGCTACTAAGGTACTTTTAAACTGCTAATAGAAAATTGAGAGGATGTTGAGTAGTTCCTGTGACAAGAAACCTTGAAAATCTCTCCTACATGTCTCATGCCATTCCTGATATTCAAGTTGCCACTCCTTTGTCTTTAGGCAATTTTCAGTAATTTCATATATGATGGCTTTAAGTGGAAGTGTGGAACTAACTAGCAAAATTGTCCATGTTTTTGGTTTGGTTTGGTTTGGTTTGGTCTTTTATCATCTCTTGGGACTGACTATACAAACGCTCGACCAGCATTTCTGTGATCATTATTTGCAATATGTTTTCTCCTTCTGCACCCACGTGCATGATTGGTGCTACAACACCTCTTACCAATCATGTGAAACTTTTGATCTTAGTATTTTAGAAAGTAGTCTTATGACAATGGTGCTTCCACCATACAACATTTGTTCTCATTAGTTCTAAAAACTCTGCTTCAGGGTTACTAATGGATATGACATCTCTATTATATCTGATAGTTATTAAAAAAGGAGTCTTTGAAATCACAATTAAACAGTTTTGGTTTCACAGGTCCTCTCCGTACTTCTTGCGATAGTACTGAGATCCTTGGTTTCTAGTCAGAACGAAGATGATGATATTGAGGGAGAGCATGGTTTCCGAAAGAGCACTAGGGAACCATTGCTTAGTCCATATTCAGGCCAAGCATCTGGTTCAACTAGAGGCGATTCTGATATCTGGAGTTCAAGGATGAGAGAAAAGGTCAGCATCTTATAAGTTATAACAAATACAATCTTTGCTGGTAGCAATTACACGAGTTAAGGACATGATTATCATACATTCAATCTGTTTGTATTTATTCAGTTATATTATAAAAGAACAGTTTCTTGTGATGGTTTGGTCATCTGATACAGGTGTTTTGCTTGGCTGTTTGCACATGTATCAGTTCTTAGTAACAAATCATCTTCCAGATCAGAATGTTTGAACCCATTGACTGAGTTTATTAGATAACTGAAATGATTTTGACAAAATGCAAGATTCATATTTTAGACTTTTGGTTTATGAAATGCTAAAACTATGCTATGAGTATATTATGGTTTGTTTTGCTTGTTTTGGATTATGAAAATGCTTTTGATAGCAGACCAAAAGTAGGCTTCAGATTCAGTTTATACTCAAAATGGACTTATATATTAAGAGATACTTGTGTTGGAATTTTTCGTATAGCCCTACAATTTTGTTTCATTAGTAGTGGCCGTCTTGAATTCGTAGAGTTGCTGCAAATTCATTCACTTTGAGTAGTTCTTGCTCTTATACAATTTCTTCTGTCAGTATGGACTTAATACCAGCAGTGACGCTAAACCAAACTTTGGTGAATCCAAAAGCATCAGCTGATGTTATGAAGCGTTGGTGAGAAATTTGTTGAAGCGAATGAAGAGCAGTAGTGGTGTGTCTTTTCTCTGCGATCAGCTTTATGTGACATTTACTCTTAATATGATTTAGTAAGTTTGGCGCAGATAGAGTTTGTTCTCCCAGCTGTGTGGTGTATATTGATCCAAGTATGGTGTGCATGACTAGTGTTATCGTTGTAGAGAAAGGAAGATAATATGTAACTTTTTATTGTGCTATTTGTTTTTCTGTAATTATTATTCAGGACCAAGCCATTTCATCTTGGATACTCATGTTTCCACTCATTTCTGCACGAAATAACCAAATGCAGTTTAACAATCCATTAATTTGTATTACAAAAGATTCGCAGGATAATAGTAACAGGGGGTGTGAGTTTGAAGGCTATAATATTTACCGAAGAAAAACAACCAATAAAATTTACATGTGACTGGGCCATTATTAGTGTTATTATATCAGGTTAATTGCTTAAAAAACACAATTTTCGCTCACTTTTAAATTTGCACACAAACTTTCAATTTTTTCTTCATGTACATAAAAATTTACTTGTGTTGCAGTTTCTCCTAATTTGACCATCCTATCAAACTAGAGTTGATACGGCATCTACGTGGCTACTTGGTATATGTGCTTATAGTCTAATACAACGTAGTATGGAAATTAAATGGTAAATGATATCGTTCTAATTACCTTTAAAATATCAATTAGTAATTTAGTACTTAATTCAACTTGACATGTCGCTTTGCATTTTAAAGATAAGAAATTTAGCACTTAATTTCTAAATTACTTGGCTTTAGACTATACTCATGTACTCCAAATAGCCGCATCAATACCACAATCAGTTTTCATTTTGCATAATGATTAAATCAAGAGCAAATTGCAATAAATATAAAGTACGTGTATCTGGAAAAATAATTAAAAAAATAGCTTGAAAAAACACAAACGGACAAAAGGTTTTATTTTAAGACAATTAGTTGTATTTTAAGACAATTAACCCTAGTATTTATTACAAATTTAGTTATTTACTACTATCTTTGGATCCATATAACAGCTTAATATCTTATTTATTCATATTGGAAATTCATCCTTCTCCTGCCTTAAATGAAGGAATACGACAGATACAGTGGATGATCATGCATGTAATTTGATGCATTGTATCAGCTACGATCAATATATCGAGTCAAAGCATGTTACAAGAATAGTAAAAGTCATTAAGCATATAGTAGAATAACAGTCTATTAACTAAATGAATGAAAAGCCCTGTCACTCTCTACCTGCCAATTCAACCACCACTTCCTGCATTAGCTCTTCCAGCAATCTCCTTTCAATTTCCCTGCGTAAATGGTCCATCTCCGACCTAAAATGATCGCTCCACCCCTTGCCTACTACCTCCTTCTCGATCACCTTCTCCACCACCAAGCTGTCGTTCTCCCCACAATCATCCGGCATGCCTCTCGCCTCACTAGAAAACCATACTTTCATCTGGCTCCACACCTCTTCCAGCATTGTGGATGACGCACCACCTCCCACTATAAAACTTTTTGGGGCAATGCATGTATTGACTCCTTGGCTCAAGTGTGAGTCATACCGTGCATCGACTAATGCTGCATTTACACAGTCATACACAAGTTGTTGAACTGCTCTCTTCTGCCTTAGCTTGGCATCGGGCAAATTCTTGTCGGTTTGAAAACAAATACTCTTGCCTCTTAAAGATGGGTCCAATGGGCTTTGCAGTGAGTGCCATCTTGTCAAAGATGAGGTAGAACGAGCCTCACCATGGAGACCAGCCTTAGATAATAATGCCTTTGTAAGGAAAAGACATTCTTGTTCTTCTTTATCTGTTTCTTTGGTGGTTAATTTCTTTGGAGGATGAGAAGAGTCTGTATTAACAAAGGGATTGTTCCATTTCCAAGAGGGGCTGCAAGCAATGGATCCTATAGGTGGTGATTTGTCAATCAGATGCGATCCTATAGATAAGAGGAGATTGTTTGGGGGTATGGCTGCACTCGTGCATTGGTGAAAAAGAACGAAATATTAACCAACTGAAAAGCACATAATGAAAAAAATGTTATGTTTGGTTTTATATCCAGCCTTTCTTGAAAGATTTACATTGGAAAGTAGGTAAAGAATGGAACTTTGTGCATTATTTGATTGAAAATTTGAAGTAATATGTTTCGAAGATATTTTTTCCCCACAGATATCTAGCAGATGATATTTCTGTGGTTATTGGAAAATTCTAAGATGTCTTCTTGATGTTGTCCCGTTTATGTTAGGGAGAAAAACAGGGTACCTGTATATCTAAAAATCATGATGGATAATTGGCATTTTGGGAGAAAGAAAACTCAATTCCTGAAAAATGTAACAAGCAAGCATGTTTTCACCTCTAGAAAAAGAAAAATGGGAGGATGGAAGGAAACCAAACAGAGTGTAAGAAATTTGAGAAATATGAAAGTTACATTGTTGTCATGTTTTCACCTCTAGAAAAAAGAAAAATGGGAGGATGGAAAGGATACCAAACAGTGTAAGAAATTTGGGAAATATGAAAGTTACCTTGTTGTCCTTGTCCAGGCTTAGGACAATAGGAAGCCGATTTTTGTATATACTCATCCTCCTCAAATGATGGACCTAAGACAGATATTGGGCTTGGTTGGTCCAGGTTTTTGCCTAGGCTTCCAGATGCACTGAGTTTCTCTGTGACCAACCCATTCTGCAAAAGTGGCAAAGTATGTTATGTGGTCTTCAGGTTTCCCAGTTTAGGAATCACTTGGTCAATTAAATTTGATAGAAAAGAAATAGTTTTGACCGTTTGACATCCTGCAATCACAAGTTTGTAAATGCCTCCACAAAAGCTAGCAGCAGCTAAAGTAAAACTCAACATAGTGCACAAAATTAGACGATCTATTATAATTAACTAAGCATGAAGTAAGTAATTCAGCATATTTCTTTATCAGTTAGATATCACTATGTCCACCTTTCATAACTTCAAAAACCAGTTTTCCTACAGTAGGCCTTATGTAAGAGTATAAGACCATAACAATTCCTTCCAGTCATCACTATTAAAGTAGCCACACGAACTCCGGAATAATGCACACAGAACTCAAGAAAAAAGTAAATCAATTACCATTTCATAAAGCTGTACTGAGAAAAGAAAAACTGTCAGTGGCAAATGCCTGAAATTGTGATAACAATGAAGAAAACATCACTAAAAGCTTCAACTTGACCAATCCTTACATCTCTGACCACCCGAAAAAACTTATGCATCAAGCAGAAGATGTAAAAAAAATATAAAATATGGACAAATTACCTTAGGAAACATCATCTTCGTGCAAATTGGTTTAGAGGAAGATGCTTTTCCTGATGGCTCGAACAGGGGTGAAGCATGAATGGACCCTTTGTCAATAAGACTAACAGTCCTATAGATGTCTCCAGGATATAAGTAAATTTTTTCTTTGGGATGGGACACTAGAGACATTTCTTTATCAGCTTTTTTGGCCCTCAAGAGAAACAAACTTGAAACTTTTCCTTTGAGTGATGATTTAGCACCGCCCACTTTTGTATTTTCCTTAAAAGAAACTGATTTCTCCTCCCATGAAACTGAACTGCCTATATTCAGCCTAGTTCCAAACCCACCAGATACAGGAACAGATTTTGACCTCATCAGATTTCTTTGTGAATTATCCACTTCTTCTTCTCTTCTCCACTGACTAACTAAGAGAAAATCTGAGTCCCTAGATTCCTGGTTTGAACTGCCTTCTTCCCCATGAGAAGATGCTGGCTTTGTCTCAGTTAAAGCGAGCATTTCACCCAAAGTGCTGGAGCTTCTCCGATAATGTCTTTGTTCTTGACCAATCTCATTAGATGCCATCATGGCCCATCGTTCAGAAAGGCGTTTCTTCGCTTCTCTGCAAACTTGTGATTCTGGAGAATAAGATGGTCGAGACAATGAGGAGGTAGAGTAAGGACTAAGCCTATCTACATAATCCACTGAGGGCCTAGATACAGGTGACATGGCTTCTGAATGACAGAGATGACCACCGACATAATCATGTTCTAATTTATTAAATGAACTTTCATCACCTATGTAGTCATTCAATAATACTGACGAAATCAAGTCTTCATCTTTGCAATGCTGACCAAATTTGGCATGCATTTGTTGAGTGATTTCTTTTTCTATTTCTCTTGATTCTTGATCTTCGACATCTTCAATATGCCTAAAGAAGTCTTCCCTTTGCAACATCATTGGTTGTTCTGAATGTGGAGAAGCCACAGCCATAACATCAGATGCTTTCTTACATGTAGGTTTTAAAACTACAATTTGTGTTGGTCGAGAGGGATTTCCATAATACTTGAGACTTTCAGGAGATGACTTTCCTGGTTGAACTTGCTCCAATCCATTCAGCCTATGAAAGGCTCCTCTCTTAATTTTCTTTGCATCTTTATTCCCAGCCTCGATAAAGTCATTATTCTCTGCCCTCTTTGAAGGTCTAAGAATAGTGATGCGTTTGTCTCTGGAGGATTGGAATCAGACTGCCGACTGTAAAGGTTCTCAGAGAACATTGAATGCGGTTCTTGCAGACATTTAAGGAATAAGTCTTTATTGGAACTCAGAACTTCTAATGCATCTTGGAATTGCTTAGATTGACCAAGTCTTTCATTCACAGAAAGGCGTTTTGCTTCATTGAAATTCTGACGAACAAGACCCATCTGTCTGTTATTTATGGTCTCCTTATATCTTGGCGCATGAGTTGATTTCTGTGATCGCTGCCAAAATTCACAAGCAGCCTTGTGTTCATTTGGATCGAGGTAGTGAAAGAATTCATCCTGTTGTTCCCAGTAACTCCTAGGGACATCCGAACAATTTCGAGGATGACCTCCAGAATGGTTTCTTAATACAACTGAGTCGGGTTCCTTTTGGGGAAGGGCTTCAAGTCCCATTAATTTAGCAACCAAGTTAGGTGGATCTTGTCTTGACTTCATTTCAATGGATCCTTCTTATGCATTGAGCATTATCATGGATGTTTTATTATTTTCTCTTTGAAAAACTGTTCTTGAATCTGATACACTCTCTGCAGCTCAAAAACAGCAGAAAATATAATTATTATGAAGGTCAATCAGAAAAGTGCGAGGTGTCAAATTTATATACGTCGCAACTCAATAAAACTAAGGGTGTTTGAAGGAGATGTTTGTAGTATTGAGAGTTCAAAAAATTGGGAGAAGTGATTTTTGTAGAACTGCTCAAGGGTGAAAGTTAGCATTTTTAAAAATTAGAGAGGATGTTGTCTATAGATGTCAAATCATGTGTGATAAAGACACAAAGTTGTTGGGAAAATGCAAAAGAAAGGATTAATAATTGTTTTAGGAATGTAGAAAACAATTCTTATTCTAGATGTCATATCATGTGTGTAGTGAGATGTTGAATTGGCAGAATTGTTTTCAAGTTTTCTAAACAAACAGATCTTGCAACTAGGAGTTGAAATGTCTTTCGAGTTGTGAAACAAAAGCACTAATGGTATGAAGATATTACCTCTCTTACTTCTGTTGGATGACCAGGGCTTATCCTTGATCCATCTGATCTGCTCCTAAAGAGTTCCAAACCTGAAATTAAATTACTACAATGTCACTGGACAACCATGATAATATGGACCACATATCAATAGCAACAGGAGAACAAAAACTCATTTGCAGGACTGAGTGGAAATGTTACGTGAAAAAAACTTTACATGCCAAGAATCATGTAGGGCCATTTATTCAGAACTTCATATTTTATCTTAAGCTATTCATATAAATGAATAATTTAGCACCAAAAGCACCATTTGTTAGCTTAATTAAGAAGATATCTAATCTAATGGGGCAATGATACAACCATGCAAAGGTAAACTTTTTTCAAATATAAAAGTTCAGCATCTTCTCACAAATTTGTGAATTTGCAGGACTCCTTTTGTACAGAATAACATGCAGCAGGTCAAATTTGATCGAGAATGTGAACTATTCTAAATAAAAATATAAAAGCTTTTCAGGAAATTTCCAACGAACAATTAAAACGAAATCTTTCAATTTCTTATTTTACTATGTTCAACTTCCTGTATTCCTCCATCCGTAGAATACATTGAATGTATAGAAATGGCTATAACAGAGATGGTATTCTTATTGTGTATTCAATCACGATAAAATCCCGCCAAGATCTAATAAACAAAACATACCAACACTAAGATTAAGATATTCGAAATCCTGAGGTGGAAATACCTACCCATTCTTGGACATTTGAATACTTGTGAAAACTCAATCCTAATACCGCAACAGAAATAGGTCGATAAAAGAAACATAACAGAATAATTATTAATCAGATCAATGTGGTTTATTATTGAACAGTTTGTTTGCAGATACTCCTATGTTCATCTCAAAGAGGTTATAATCGTTCTTGTCAAGCATTCAGAATATGTTTTCTCGAACTCATAATTTCCAGCGTTCTAATAAATATCATTCATCTTAAGTGGTAAAAAAAACATCTTATAATAACTTAACATCCCCCCCTCCTAAAAAAAGAAAGAAACTCTGCAACAGAGAAGAACAAAATATAAAAGTCACAAAGAATAGAAAATTTTCTGATATGAGATCCAGGGCAAAAATTAGTATGGATATTCATAAAGTTGTTGAAAACACATACGTTGAGGTACTTTTCAAATTTGCAACCACCATCCACAAAAGAAACCTCCATGCTCCACAACTAAGATAAATTAACAAGAAGAAAAGGAGGGGAGAGAGAGAGAGATTACTCTTCCATACCAAAAGAAGTTGAAGCTCGAAAGATATAAAAGGAGAGGCAAATAAAAGTTTTAGGGGAAAAATAAGAATTAAAGATGGAGAGCCAACGAGTCAATCAACTAAAGAAAAAATTCCCTAGATTAATGTGCAAAAGGAACAACTGCAGAAAGAATAACAAAGACAACACTTCACAGCACACACTGCCCTGTAAATAGGAATTTACGGCATATTTCCATGATGTCTCACATCAACATGTGACCAATCTCCAAAAATCACCTATTGAACTCCAAGTTCATTATTCTGATTAAATCCGAGGACCAACGAATACTACCCAGGACCACTACAGCTTTACTCAATTTTTAACCCTAATTTTAGACATTTGTAGTCACATGTATGCCTAAAAGTCCAGATCAGAATTCCTACTAAATGAGCAGTGCTAGAGTTCAACATTACAGCAAAATGAAAGGCTAAACTTCAAATTTTTGTTCTAGCAAAATACAACAACAATTTAAAAGACAAGACGAACATCAACACATGTGGAAAGCCAACACTCGTTCAAAAATCATTACAGAAAAGGCTGAACCTCAGAAGACAGCAGACAAAAGAAAGTTAAAAGGTAGAACTTATTTCAAGACGGTGTTTGTCTTCGAGAAAGCGATAGTACAACAAGGCAGAACTGCAGCAGAAAGCACCGCGGACTCCTAAATTGTCGGAGTACTCAAGGAGTGAATATTCAAGCAATAAATTGCGAAACAATGCACAATCTCTTCAATTTATTGCAAGTGAAAACGAATGATTTCGCACTATGAGCAGCTGAAGTAAGAGAAAACGATGAAAGAGGAGCATTCGCCTGAGTCCCACATTCCGGCGTGAATGTCGCCGGAATTTCAGGCAGTAGAGAGATACTACATGAGTACAGCTTTTCTTTTGGCTCGCACCGAGCATTCGTTTTTCCGATCAAAGCTTTGCACTCGACTTGCTTTTGTTTATCCCGAGTAAATTAATTTGATAAATATTTACTTTTTTAGGGGAATTTGATAAAATATTTATGAAACAACTATTTCGCGAATATGTTATTTTATAAAATAATATACTAATCAAAAATTAATTATTTATATGTACTAATCAAAAATTGCTAATAGACTCATATATATCCTTATATCAATTTTTGTAATGGTTAATTTTTTCAATTCAAATATCTTTTCCATGTCTTTTCAAATGAATTAAATATATATATTCCATAATTTAAGTGGATTAATATTATTATTAAGAATCAGTTATGATAATTTATCCATTACATTATACTATTAATAAGAATAAATTTTGAAAAATAGTATTGATACACTACGCTGTACTTCACACATGAAAGCATAAATTGATATCAATGATATGCCAGTTTTCTTTCTTTAAAAAAGTAATCAGTAGTCTAATATTTTATTCTTACTAGTTTAGTTGTGCATTATTTATTTAATATTTTGATATATATATATAGGGGTCTTGCAGATATTTTCACTAAACAAATTTCATGAAATATAATATTCGATATTGTATATAAAAATATGTATATGTAAACGATCAATTAATAAATTAATAAAACTAGATTATATAAACTATATGTAGATGATCACTTATATGGAGTATACTTATATGGAGTATGTATATGAATTATATGAATGATTTGGTGAATGATTTGATATCTATGAATTGATTAACTCCTTTATATAGATTTTGTATATAATTTTCACATAAAAATATTAAAGGATTGATTAGTCCAAACATTAAAATGCATAAATTAAGGAAAATCTGTTCAATTAATTACGGTTCACATAAACCGGAGTAATCAAATTATAAGAGTATTGTGTCTAGATATATATGTCTAAATAGCATTACCCTTTCAAATATACCTCCCATAACTTTTCATGGGAATTGAGAGCTGCCTTACATGCTGTAATCCAAGTAGTTACGATGTAGAGAACGGAAAAAAAGTATGTGTATATTGGTTTATTGTTAAAATATTTAATGTATATATAAGGTCAGATGTTTCAAATTCAAATTTGTCGCTATGCGTTTTTAAAAATTTATTTATCCAAAAAAAATACGTGACTGAACAATGTTGTACGATTATTTTGAATTAGAAAAATAAGGTTATTGATTTATGAAATTAACCTATAGAAGACCATCATGTCACCAAACAAGATAACCTTAGGAAGTCCCATAGTGACATTTAATTAAGGTGGCGTTCACGTGGTCGAGGTCGCATGTTCAACCCCACCAAAGTTCTATGGGTTTGAACCGTCACACCCGATTTTCCAGTGTGGTTTATCCGTCTCATGTGGTTTTAGTTGAGTGACTTGAGTCCACGAAGTTCGAGTATATATACCTTCTCCTACTGTAAGGGGTTGTTTATTTAATATATTTAGACTGGATTAATAAAATTAATTTAATTTAATATAATATTTATTTTTAAAAATCAAACATTTTAAAACTCGAAATTATTTTAAAAACTTTTAGATTATTTTTATTGATTTTAATTCAACTAATACACATGAAATAAAAGAAATCCTCTAAATAAAGAGAAAGAATAACTTATTAAATGACTAATAAGCCCGTCAATCTTCCCTGTCCATCCCTCCTCTTCTTCGCCCCGCGCATTCTCCCTCAACACAACCCCAATATACCTTCTCCGACGACCTCACCGACCTTACCCTTTTCCGTCGTTCCACCACCGCCACATCCACTCGTAAATCGAAAATCGCGTCCTCTTCCTCACCAACTACGACCTCCACTCCGCTCATCTCTGGCAAATTTTTTTCCAACACAGCCACGGTCTCTTCAACATCTACATCCACGCCGACCCCTTTGCCAAAATCACACCTCCTGGCGGAGTCTTCTCCAGCCGGTTCATCCCCCCCGCGAAGACCTGTCGTGCTTACACCTCTTTGATCTCCGCTGCCCTTCTCGACGACCCCGCCAACTCCTACTTCACCGCTGCCTCGTAGAACTGTATTCCCCTCCACTCCTTCAACTTCATCTACAAGACCTTAATTCCCAAAATCCTCGTCCCGTAATCCAATTTGCCTCAACTTCATCGAGATACTAGACGACGACCCCAATTGTGAGGACAGGTACGTTGCTGGAGGGCAAAACGGAATGCTTTCGGAGGTGCCATTCAAGGGGTTCCGGTTATGGTCACAGTTTTTCGTCCTGACCTGGTAGCACACGGCGCTGGTGGTGAGGGAGAAGAGGTTGTGGTGGAAGTTCAAGCTGCCGTATTTGAGTGCAAATTCTTGCTATATGTTAGGTAGTTATAAAAACTTAAAGGATAATCCTAATTTTAATTTTTCATTGCTCCCTGATCGATTTTATTACATTTAAATTCATTAAATATTTAATTTTTATAATATTAATCCTAAAAGTTAAATATTCGCTGAATTTACTATGTTTGTGGTGCCCAAGGACTGGTGACTATTGATTATTCAGGTTCGGTTTTGTCAATTTAAAAATAACCAAACCAATTAACCGAATTTTTCAAAAAAAATAACCGAACCGAAATATATATTGGTTATTTCTGTTAAACCGAATTTTTAGCAAAAAAATATTTTTTTCAAATGAATAAATAATATTATATATTGATATTATACATAAAAATAGTTTATTTTAGCAAAAAAATATTTTTCAAATGAATATATAATAATATTATATATTGATATTTATATATAAAATACATTTTATATATTATATATATATATAATATTTTGCAAAAAATAATTGATAGAATTATTTAATAAATAAATAATATATTTTACAAATATTATATATTGATATAATAGGAGAGAGAGAAATAATAGGATTAAGGATATTGATAAATTAAATTATAATTATAAATAAATAAATAATATTATATATATATAATTCGGTTTTCGGTTATTCGGTTAAAAATCTCGAACCAATCGAAAATCGAACTATCAATTTTAATTCGGTTTAATTGATTAATCAAAATAACCGAATTAACCGAACCAAATTTGATTTTTCGGTTTGGTTCAATCTTGTTATTCGGCTTCCCAGATTTTCTTCACCCAGCCCTAGTGGTGCCAACTGCCAAAGGACTGATCCTACTATGTTTCATATCAGAATAAAGTTGTCAATCAGCAGCCCGATCCAAGCCCAAATGAGGAATAAAGCCTAGCTCAGCCCAAAACCATGTCTAAAATTCAGACCCCGCTTGACCTGGAACCGCCTATATAATGGGCCTTTGTTAGGCTTGGGCGACTTTGAGATACTAATATATCTTGGTTTTCCTTGCAAAATTACTGATGATATTAATAATTTTATCTGACAACTAATCAAAGAGATGGTTCATTTGACGCAAAATAAGGCGCAACCAAATATTTATAAAATGAATCAAATCATCATATTTATTTGAGTATTATTCTTGGACGCACGTGGTATTCATCTTGCTTAAATTCTAAATATGATTAAAAATAATAATTGGAGGTTATTAAATCCTATTTAAAAATTAATTAACTTTAATTAAAGATTATTAAACTCTATTAAAATCATAATTAACCCTTTAATTAGCTTCAATTATATTTAATTAATTAAGGGGTGCAGCGTCTGCACCCAAGTTTTCACTCTATACAAGATATTAAAAGCGGAATTATTTTAGTGACTCAACTTCATACAAATGAGTCATGTTAGAAAAAAAATAACAAACCGAAACTACAAGAAGCAAAAATCAAAATAATGAGAAAAAAATGTGTAGAGATGACATTATCCAAAAGAAGGGGATATGGTGTCCAAGTGGCAGAGCCCGAATGGCTAAAGCAACATCATTTGCTCTCTCCCAATAATCCCAGTCCAGGAAATAGATATCCCCTCAACTCAAAATCTTCCCACTTCCATTAATTTTTTTGTATTTTCTTTATATCAAATAAAAGACCAAAATATTCGAGAGAGAGAGAGAGAAGATGGCAACCAGCAGCATGGCATCTGCTGCATGTGGATTTGTTTTGGCACAAAATGTGACATCAAATTCAACCACTCTCAAGACCAACATGGTATGCTTCTCTTCCAAGAACAACAGAAGTTCGAGGCTGGTCGTCCGGGCCGCGGAAGAGGCGGAGAAACCAGCGGCGGCGCCGGCCGCCGCGGCCACCGCCGATGCACCTGCTGAAGCCCCTAAAGATGCACCTGCTGAAGCCCCTAAAGCAGCCAAGCCACCACCAATTGGCCCCCCAAGAGGCTCAAAGGTAACTGATTAGTATAAATTAATGTTTCACAATAGTAGTCACATGAGTATATATTATGTATGTGTGTGTGTAATCTTTTCAACTAAATTAGAGTAAGATTAGATGTTCTAGAATTATCTTTTAAGCAAGATTAGAAACTTTCACTTGGCAAGCCTTGATTTTGATATCAATAATAGGGGAGTGGATGAAATGAGAATCATATTTTTTTTGCGAACTCTACGAAACATGCATAAGACGTTGAAGATGATGCTTAAGAACTTATAAAAAGTAAGTGCATAGGTTGAAAACTTTCTAAAATTATTTTGTTGGCAACAATTTTAGAATGTTTTATGGTATGCATAACTTTATATGTTTTATTCATCAATTTTATACATTTGTATATAGTTTTCAAATTCTCAAAAAATAAGTTCTCACTAGATCCAATCCCTATCAATAGAACCTATATATGGTCCGGTAAGTTGTTAATTTACTTGCATCTAATGTTATGTTCTGTTTAAAATTGATGCAATAAGGTTTAGTAAATCACTTGATATTGCAATGAAGTATTTAATTCGTATTAATTATTTTTTATTGATTCTTACAGGTGAGAATCCTTAGGAAGGAATCATACTGGTACAAGGGCGTGGGTTCAGTTGTCGCTGTTGACCAGGTGAGAAAACATTAATTTTCAATATAAATTAATTATATTTAGATATATAATAGTGGGAATTGAATTGGATCAGGACCCGAAGACCCGGTACCCGGTGGTGGTGCGGTTTAACAAAGTGAACTACGCAAATGTATCTACAAACAACTATGCTTTGGATGAAGTGGAACCCGTTGCATGAACTCACTTAAATTTGTAGCATCCTTATTTACTACTTTCACTCTTAGACCTCTGTATCATAGATTTCGCAATCTTAATGTGCTTATTTTTGCCTACATTTTCACACCATTTTAAATTTCAACATTTGGATCTGTAATATGGTATATATTTACTAAAATTAACTACAACGATGAAAATGCTTATTGGTTAGTGAACAACCAGATATGATCTATTCACTAGTTAATCTTTATCTATTATATTATTATTATTGAAATAATTCAGTGTCTGAATTACTGGTTATGATATGCTCGTGATTCTCTTTTCCCCAATTCGTGCATATGAATGAGAGGTCTTTCAGCTATAGTCGTGCACTTGTGAGCAGTTTCATCCATTTCCCACATGAATAGGATTTCTATAATTGTGTTAATTCTGATGGTTAAAAGTTAATAGATTTGGAACAAGGACCAATGATCAATTCTTAGGCTCCTAGTAGTTGTAATGTAAGAGTTTTATCCTCTTTAACGTGGTTCCTTATGGGCATTATACAAAGGTCTTCATTGATCATCTAAAACTATAATTGGCGTGCTAAAGAATGAAATACAAAATGAAAAGGTTATCAATATACAGTAGCTATGGAGAGTAGCTTCAAACAGACTCCAGAATGTTGGTTGTAAACACAATATTGGCAATGTTACTATAAATCTACAGCTCGGAGGAGAAAGAGAGATGAAGAAATGGCGTAGAAATTTTCTTTTAATTTTGGGGTATCAAAACGAATTCAATTCTAACTTTTTTTAATAAATTTAATTAACAAGCATTTTGGGGTATCAAAGACTTCAATTCCAAATTTTTTTTATATACAAAATTAAATTAAAATTCATGCCAGCACCGACAAGCAACATTTGTTTCCCTATTATACTGTAATATTTTTGTTAGTTTTGTGATAGTTCATGTTTTTACTAATCATCGATAGTTCTTGATATTTTCTTTAACAAAACTAATAATTTAGGAATTAAACTATAATTTAACCTAACTAAAATAACAATTCATTCATATTACCGTTGCGTACACCTATAATAATATATTTTAAAACAAACAAACATGGGAGCCAATACAAGATTTACAACTAAGATGTGAGTATATCGTATGTCCTATTGAGTGGACTTTTGGCAATAATACATAAATGAGAAGAGCAAAGTATAGAAACAAAAGTTGAATTTATGGGACGACATCAGTTTCATAGCTAGCTTATTAAACTCTACCATCCATGCCGTCAAGGAGGCCGGTCCATATCCCCTTCACCGGTGGTAACTGCGCAACGAACGCGTTCCACGGTGGGTACCCGATGCCACTGCCTCGAACTCGACCATCCATGCGGAGAGACAAATACCTTCACATCACAATGAAGAACAATTTCTTCACCAATGAAAACCCCTTCCTCAACAGTTAGAATCACATTTCAGTTGTTATCCCTACTTCTTTGATTTCTAGAAATAGAGGACGTATACTTTGAGTGATATGATGGATAGATTAAAACAATCCAAGCTAATGTACCATTTAATTTGATGGATTGATTAATTTTGACCTTGTTCAATGATTTTATCATTCAAATACTCAATCCTATATTTTATCAATCTATCATGTCACTCAAAGTAAACGTCGCGGACTGGCGGTAGTAGATTCAACTACTAAGATGTCATAAACAAGAACAATGTCATAGTGGGAATTTTTTTAAGGAGACTTACACTGGAGATTCAGGAGAGACTTTAGCCAGTTTCTTTTGTTCATTCAACCACCTGTTGCCGGTTTACAAAAAAAAATTAATCCTTTCCTCTCAACTTTCAACTAACATGAGATGACAAGTAACAGCATGGAACGAAGATCAAGTAACAGCATGGAACGAAGATCAGCACAGGAAGAAATTAGAGAATTGCTTTTTTTCCTAGTTCAAACAATGAGGGGAAACTTACTTGCTCCAATCAAGAGCATAAACGGGCGCTAGCTGCCATAGCCTTTTCCTTTTGGCATTGATCTCCTTCGTCTCTTCTTTCTCTTCAAACTCAAATTTAGGAGAACTTCCATCAGTCACAAATGGTACAACAAGAACCCCCCTCTCAAGGAGACTCTCGGTGAAAGGTTCACTGAGTTTGAAAGAGTCTTGGATGAAGCTTGCAGGACCGGCTAGGATAACAAGGCGAGCAATTCCCCTGAAACCACTGAGAGGAAGGATTCTTCTCTCATTCACACGAAGCTTAAGATTCGAGAGAAATTCCTCTCTCGAAAGCCTAGCCACCTGAGCGTTTTTAGCATTATTCTCCCTATAGTAAAGAAATGCAAAAGTAGAGACTGCTCCTACATCTATGCCTAGACCCTTGAGTATTTCGGTAACATCAGCAGCTCTTGATGGATTCGCGAGGGCGCCAATTAGCTGACTCAGGGCTATCAATCCTCCAAGGGAACCACTAGCTATAAAAGCAAGATAAAAGAACATTCGAACTGTGCGAAATGGGGACAGAACTTCACTTCGTATTTTGGCCGTGGAACTGGACAACAAAATGAAATGGTTATTGATCACTTGTCATCTTAAGCAAAAGAAATAAATGAATTCACTCTTGACATATATTCTTAAGACATTCTAGTTTTGAACATCTCAGCATGATCAAGAACATCCAATGACACTGCTAACATTCTGAAACTAAGAAATTTAATAAATGTGGCTTTGTGGCATAATGTGAATCACCATATCCATGGATCTATTCAAAAAGAGAGCAAATGATAAAAGCTCAGTTTCTGTTAGTTAAGATCATAGTTTTTGTTCCTTGTCCAATATGAGTAGAAATGCACACTGACATAACGAAATGGAAATTGGCTTCAAATACAGTTATGCACAAGATAAAAAGATGAAAAATTGAACATAAAACACTTAAGCTAATTAGAAATGTAAGCTCTAAAGCCTTGAATTAAGACCATCCCTTAGCATACAAAAGTTTTGGACACAAAATCTCTACTAATCAAGTGAAGTGAATATTAGCACAAGTAATTAATCAACACAAAACCTCTTTGAAATCACAAAAAGCATAATCGTGCCACCGCGTTTATCCTTAAAAACACGTTCAGTAGCTGCAATTTGTCACTAACACAAAAATATTGGATTTTGAAACTGCGGCGGAATAAGAAATTGAATATGTATGCACCGAAAGTGGTTGATTGTTAAGACGAGCATCCATCACAAAAAATAGGCGAAGTTTTATTTTCTGGCAAGTAATTGATGGAATGGCTTAAGACCTGATCTCCGACGAAGAGGGTCCTCCGGAGGCGGAGCAAGTGATGGCGGTGGATCGACCTCTCCGGCGTCGTATTGAGTAATCGACTGCCGTGACGGAAAAACTGTGACGCTGACGGAAAGATCCTGGGCAATCAATTATGAGGGCGGGGAGCCGCGGCAGCGCGGCCATGGCAAGCACTTGTCGCAGACAAATCCCCACTCGCACTATATATTCCGAGGCTCTTATGCAGACTGCTGGTTGTTTTCTATGAAGCCACGCCTGCAAACTTCATATTGTGCGTGTGTGATGATGATAGAATCTTTACAAATCAGTAATGGTAGATTATTTTATAACACAAATTTATTGGCGCCAGAGATTACAAGTTAATACATTAATTCTTCTTTATAGCAATAATTGCAAATTTAAATCCAAATTTTAGACTTTGTTGCAAATTAGATTTAATTTTTGAACCATTAAAAAATGTTCTGATTTTTCGATTTATTAAAAATTGGCCCTCTAATTTTTTATTTAATTATAAATATCATCGTGTATCACATGGAATGAAAATCTAATTTCAATTAATTCATGACTATATAAATGAGCTAACAAATCGATATCAGAATTTACTAAGGCCCCGTTTGGTTCACTAGATTAACCCAAGATAGCATATGTATCTTGGCTAATCCATCTGTTTGGTACACTAGTTTCATTTAACGCGAGCCCGCGTTAAGAAAGGCGGCCCGGTGCTATTTCACTGTGCCTTCTTGCTTACCTATCTCTCGGTTCCCTCAAGATTGCGTATCTTGCCATTTATCCATTCTGCTGTGTTCGAATCACTCATCCGAAACTACCCCTGTATCCCACGCGACAGCCCCCATCTCCAGTGATGCCCTAGCTCATCTACGACATTGAACTCCACCCCCCTCCATTATTCAAGCTGCGTCGTAATTCCGAGAGAGATTTTGTAGCCCCGTTAACTAGGGCTTACCCTCATTCTCTCCCTTTCCCAACCCCAGCGCCTCCCCAATTTCTGTACCTCAACTCGAGCAAACGTTTTTATCCTTCCACTGCCTCAATAAAATCCTCCCGTGTGCGTTGTACCGCGTCGCCGAGTTGAGCTTCATCGTCCAGGTTTGGTCCCGTGTCGCTGGAAGCCCTGTTTTGCTCCATCTTCTAAAACAGTCAGGTGTGCATTGTACCTCGTATTTGGAAGCCCTATTTTGCACCATGGGTAAACAGTCAGTTCCTTTACGAAATGGTTTATTAGCTTAAGGTTTTTTGATTCCTCAACTTGCTGTGGTATGTAGGTATGTATGTATCTAATTTCTCAACTTTTTGCTTACAGTTGACCTTCAAAAACGAGCCCTACTCTGAAGATAGAAATTGTTATCTCTACAGAGAAACTGTGGATCTGGACTGTGTAGAGCTCATTTTTGGTGAGGGAGCTACCGGTTTTCGATGGTTGCTCATGATGGGTTTGCCTAATTTATTTGTTTTGATATATGTGTTTCCCTAATTTAAAATATCCATCTCTGAAACAGTAGACCTCTCTTTCTCTCTCGCTGTTATGAACATATATAGACAACCAGTCCTAATACATTGCATAACTTTAAAATCATATCATAAGAAATTTTCTTGTAATTTAACTTGTATATAGACTTGCAGTATTTATATCTTGAATTTCAGAGGTAAAACTAGCAGAGAAGTCTAATTTCAGATAATTCTACCCACTGTATAGTAAAGATCATGAAAACTTTCCTTTAAAAGTGCACCAAAATAAATAACTAGCTTTTGAGAAAAGAAGTGTATAAATTGAGACTTACTACCAGCATAGGCCCAGGGATTTGGAAGTGGGTTTGTATTTGGAGCAGGAGAATTGATCGTATTTTCAGGCGTAGGAGTGATGGAACTACTAAAATTCGCAGTTCCAGTTCTGCCAGTCTGAGTGCCAAATAGAGTCTCATAGTGTTTGCCTAACTTATATGTTCGGTACACTATATGCCTAATTAAGTTGATCAGAATGTGGCAATAACTCTCAAACTATGAGCTGCTAAACATGATGCATACTGAACTTTTTCAAGAAAAGTGTTATTTTTGTATTTTGCAGTGTTATGGTGTTTGTAGTTCTTTTCTCCCCGTGTTTTTGTATTACCAACCTTTTGGTTTTAGTAATTCACATGAACTCATATCACTAACTTTAAATTACAGTTTGAATAATTTAATGAAATAAAAAAAACGAAAACCAGGATCTTCCTTTCACATATCGCCATCCACTCCTGTGCTCCAAATCTAAATCCTTTTCCTCTTCATACCTGCCCAATACAGTCACTTCATTTCTGTTCACTTTTGTCATCGTTTCTATGGCTTCAACTTCAGATAATCCTCATCGTATTTATAATAGAGTTCTATTTGCTCTCTCTCTGTATGCTCTTCTTCTCATGGATGCTTCCACAGCCCAGATGCCAGGTTCCTCACTTCTACCCTGGTCATTCGTACATAATTTGTTTGCACTGTTATATTTTGTTGCATTTCTTGAGTATTTTCCGAGGTGGGTTGCTCATTTTATTATTATTATTATTATTCTTATTCTTATTATTATTACTATTATCCATTTGTGCTGGAAGGTTTCTTGATTATCTTTTATGTCTAAAACGATGTTTGTTTGTTTGGAGTAAGTTGTCTGAGGTGGAGAAATTACTATCAAAGATTTATTTATTTTATTTTATGGAATCATTACTATGTTGGCATATAATATATCTCGCCTGCTGTCTCCGGTGGCTGAAATTGGCTACTGGGATTCCGTTTTAATATTTTTCTCTCATCGGACTGATATTGGCATAGTTAACAATGTTTCAATACCTATAGACTATTTATTATATAAAAAAATTATTTTTTTTGTGTGTAAACAAACAATCTTATGGATCGTATGATGGTGGGTTTAAACTTAAAGATTATTGTTTTCAAATATCAACTACTTGACTACTAGGTTAATAAAAAAAACGCTTAAAAGACAACAAGGAATAACATGCCGTTTTGGGGTTTGAATTTTGTTACAATGTAATTTTTTCTTTCATATTCTCTCATTATTTCTATGATTAGTTCAGTAAGCAAACAGATACAGACTGATTTCATAATTGTTTTGGGAACCGTAGTTTATCCATCATATGTTGTGTAGTATTGCAAGGTACTAGAAATTATTGTTGGAGTGAAAGGACATAAAAGGAGAAGAGTAAATTTGAGATAATCTAACAGCAAAGTGGTACGTACATAATTTATCACAAAACTATGATCACTGTATGTCAAATAGACACACTACAGAAAGCACAATACTTTGCCGCACTCCTCCACCACTGCCTCGCTCTTTCCCAAACCTGTCATCTCCCATTTTGTACCTCAACTCAATGCAAAGTGTTTAATTAATCCTTCCCCGCCTCAATAAAATCCTTTCCGACTACTCGCCTAGTTATCCGGTGAGCTTCATCGTCTGTGTTTGGTCCCGGGGCGTTGAGCAGTGATAAAATTGGAAGCCCTGTTTCGCAGGTTTCGAAAACAGACTCAGTTCCTTTGCGATGCTTATGCTTTATAATTATAGGTTTCACGATTTTTGATTACAAACTTATTTTGCTGTGGTATGTAGGTATGTATGTATCTAATTCCCAATGTTTTGCTTACAGTTGACCTTCAAAAACTCATTCCCTACTCTTCAGAAGCACTTGCACCTTGGATTTTATCACATACGTCTTCTCTATCAACCATCTCTGTGCACCAGGTCAGATATTCTTCAGATTTATTTCATGTTTTGTATATCGCTTGAATCCAGTTCTGAGGTTGGTGGTTTTTTGTGTGTCAAACATGTATCTTATGTGTTTTCCCAACATGTATTTTACCTCCAACAAATGTCCTCTGTTCACCTCAAATATTGTGAGCTGAATACTTTGACAAAATACTGAATCTGCTGTGTGCATACGCGTTCCAAATAGTTAAAATTTACACGCCTATGGATCGACTTAAACATTGCGAGTGGATTAGTTTGCTTACCGCTATATGTGTTTCTTTGATTGGAATTTTCTTGTCAAACATGTTGGGAGTTGTATGTCTTTGTTTTACATAGTCGGAATAATTGCTATCTTGTATACATGAAAATGGAATAACGGGGTTGTATGTGTTTGCTATCTTGGAATTTTCTTGTCAAACATGTTGGGAGTTGTATGTCTTTGTTTTTACATTTTGGGAATAATTGTTGTCTTGTATACATAAATGGAATAATGACTTTGTTGTTTTGGATTGTTGGGGTTCTTGTAAAGCATGTTGGGAGTTGTATTTGCTGTTTTTACATTTTGGGAATAATTGTTGTTTTGTATACATGGGGTTGGAATAATTGGTATGCTATTTTTACATGTTGTGAATGTGTTGGCTGTTTTTACAATTGGGGTATGTGTTTTTAGTTCACCAAAGAGGCGAAGATGTGTTTCTCATCAACAACATTTGTGGAATCAGTTTTATTATGTTTTTTAGACTTGGGTTTTAAACACATTTTGGGAATCTGTTGCTGTTTTTACATGGGGCTTTACTTATTTACCCATAACTCCTTTGCTTTCCCATTGGGAAATGCCCATGTACATTATATTTCGGCATATGCAAAACGGTGCTGAATAATTATATTGGAATCCTTAAAACTACTAGTTAGATTGAAAAATTCGAAACTTCGGTATTGGTCTTCGAATCCTTAGGAGCAAGTACACTCCCATACATGAATGTCTTGAAAAATGCAGAAGATGATGCCATAAACCTAATCTTTAAAAGTTAAAATTCTTTACAAGCAGACTTTTTGAATCAAATCTGACAAATCAACCAAACAAAGTACATAACTGGATGTCTTTTGCATATGTTTGAATAAAAACACACCCTTATCAAGCTTCTAGTCTATTTTCTGATGTCAAGGGCTCAAACTTAAACATTTGAAACTTTAACATATCTGTGAAAGAAAACTACAGCTCAATGTGAGATGTATAAAAAAGGGGGGAATTGTTGTTTTAATCAGATCAAAATACTTTTTCATGCTATTCGTGTATTATTCGAGCATACACTTTGTTGTACTGTTCCCAATAAAAAATATAGGGACATGTACCACGATTATATATTCTATTTCATATGCCAATCTTAATTTCAATTTGCTTCTTAATGGAACACTCAAGATTTTGTACGTGACTGTGGACCTTGATATGAGTCAGAAATAATCGAGCATTTAAAATGGGTATTTAAATTTATGTTCGGGTCTTGTTGACGACTATTCCTTTGACCGTTAGTTTGTATACAATTTTTTTGCTATTTAGTCTTAGAAGTGACTCTTATTCTCAGTCTTTGTGTTAACTTCTTTTTGTACACTTTTTGCTTACCAATTGCAGCACAAAAAGGTGAGATGATAACCAAATTGATTCGACCAAATAATTGAGATAATGTATTTGTCTATTTGATACCCTGGATGTTGCTATTTATTAGGGAGTGCACCATGTTAATAGTGATTAATGAGTCTTTTATATATTCAAGCTTTACCCACATCTCTATATACAAAAAATCCCTTGAATACTCTATGGTTCTTGCAATCGTCGGTATTGTACGACTATGATTCCTTCACGCAATATATGTGTGGGAAATCATGATTTAACAGGATGACATCACTATCCTTTTTAATGTTGTATAACATGTTTTTGTTGCAGATTTGTCAAACAACTAGATTGTTCCAAACTAAGACATGCCGCCTAATAGTGATAGACTCACATCTTACTCCTTATTGATAGAGGAGATATTTGATGAGTACCTGCGTGATATATTTTATGCCATTTATCTCATACTTGAGATAACAACTAGAAAAAGAAAACGTACGCACATAGCCTCATCATATTGTATGATTGAGCGGATTCCTGACCAAATTAAACACTTAAATAGAATGGTAGGAGTTAGTGATACCGATTGCATAGTAAATCTACGAATGGATCGGAACACTTTTGGCAGACTATGTCATATATTGCGAGAACTAGGAGGTTTGACTGACGGCAAATATGTTAGTGTTGAAGAGCAAGTCGCAATCTTCTTAGCAATTCTCGCCCATCACAAGAAAAATAGACTCGTGGGCTTTGATTTCTGGAGGTCGGGTCAAACAATCTCGTACTATGTTCATATCGTTTTAAAGGCTATTTTAAAGCTTCATGGAATAATACTGGTCAAACCAACGCCTGTAGATGAAGATTGCAATGATCCTAGATGGAAGTGGTTTAAGGTATCAAATTTATAATACAGTAGGGACGTCAAAGAATCAAACCTAATTAATGTTCTAAATATGATGAATATTTTATTGGAGACTTAATTATTTATTCGTTAATCTTATGTTTTAGGGGTGCTTAGGTGCATTAGATGGCACTTATATTCCTGTTATGGTTCGTAATACGGATAAGCCCGGATATAGGACAAGGAAGGGTCGATTTGCACGAATACCTGGGTATGTGATCAAAACATGAAGTTTGTTTACGCCCCACCGGATGGGAGGATCTGCCACGATTCAAGGGTTTTACGAGATGCAGTTAACAGGGTTCATGGTTTGAAAGTGCCAAAGGGTATAAACAATTTGAAAACGCACTTTATAATATTTTTGTTTATAACCAAATAAAGTTTGTGACAATTTTCTTACTCAAGTTATTGGTGTTTGATTTATGAACTTTTGTTAGGGAATTACTATTTATGCGACAATGGGTATGCAAATAGCGAAGGTTTTTTATCTCCATATAAAGGTGTGAGGTACCACTTGAAGGAATGGGGTGTCGAGAGTGCAAGGCCTCAAAATGCAGCAGAAATGTTCAATATGAGGCACACTAAAGCCCGCAATGTGGTTGAACGTGCTTTTGGCATCATGAAGATGCGGTGGGGAATATTTAGAAGTCCTATGTACTATCCCGTGAAGATCCAAAATAGACTTATAATGTCTGCTTTTTTGATCCATAATTTCATAAGGTCTGAGATGGTGGTTGATCCCATTGAACAACTGATAGATGCTCTTCCTCCTCAAACTGAAAATGAAGAACAGAACGATGATGGGGATTTTGTTGATGCAGTTGAAACTAGTGTTGAATGGAATCGAACTAGAGATGCAATAGCACATTCCATGTGGCAAGTATAGACTTTTAGATTGACTACGAGCCTACCCCTTTCTGTGTTTTAATGTTTGGTCGTTTATTTTGTCTTTTATGTTGTTCAGTAACCGTTCTGACATATTAAAGCATGCATGATGTGGACATTTATGCCTATTTAATTATAAGTTGCTCCAGTATTAAATACTAGTCATTATGTCATTTATCCCTATTGTGATTGTCTCTTATACTCTTCTTTAGGCACTACATTGGTTTACAATGTAGCATACGTAAATGGTACCTTATTGTGTAAACATTTTCATTATAATAGTCATGGACCTGATTCCTGAATGTCGGTGTGGAAGAGGAAAGATGATATTGAAGTGTCTTTGGCAAGGAGGCGGGCATTCGGCCGCTACTATTACAAGTGTCCGGAAAATATCAAGCATGACATGTATTTCTTATGGTGTGATGAGTATCACCAAAGTCATCCATCAGGTACAATTCCAACTTACGTCTTGAATCAGGCTTACACCCCAAAACTTGCATCAAACTCCGCCCAGTCATCAACTAGTTTAGCATCTGATATGCGAAGAGCAAACGTTAACACACCAATGCGTTTAAGGAATGACATTGAAGTTTGTATTGCATTTATGTTCATGTCAATCGTGTTTACATTGTTGGGAGCGATTCTTGGAAAATTATGTAGTATGTAGTTGTGTTGGATTTGTATTCCTTTTTGAACTTAGGATGCTATATTCCCATTATTATGTATAAGGTTATGGGAAATGTGCTGTGCTTATTGGGAACCAATGCTTATTTGTAGGGACATGTTTGTTATATAAATATTGTAATGGTTCATGAGATGTGTTCTTTGTTCGTTGTGTATTGAAAGTCCATCTACTGCTTGAGTATAATCCAAAGGTATTAACACTATTCCACGATTTTGTTCTATCTCAATACGCTTCATGAGCTATTTTTTTAATCTTTGTAAAAAAATACATTAGACATGGTATAATTTTTTGTATAGATTGATGAAAACAACATGAGTACTTTCTTCCTATTACAGGCGCAAATATGTTTCTATTTGGACTCCTTCATGAGCTATTGAAGTAGCAGACTTTAATAAAGTGTTGTGTGGTTGCAACATGTGATAGTGTGTACGTTATATTTGGACTCCAGTGCTATTCTCTCATTAGGACTCCAGTGCTTTTCTCTCATTAGGTAGCAAGTGCCAGCTATAATGTACTGAAATAGTTTGACAGCAAGTCAGTATTTCTAACTCAGATTTGCATATGTGTGTACTCGAATAAAGTTGCTCCAGTGCTTGCTATATGATGGTCGGCAGATATATTGCAGCCCAGTACATTGACCATTTCATGAAAAAGACAAGAAGTAGCAGAACATAGTCTTACCTACAGTAGTTTTTAATCCTATTTCTACCAAAACAAACATTATGTAATTACATAATCTATTTGGCAAACAACGTATTAAATACCTTCAATAAGTCGAAAATGAACATTAGACACTACCCTATTGCTTTCGAGCATAGATAGTGTTGCGTATTTTTCCAGATTTCGCTACATTATATAGAATAAAATTCCCTTCTGGCAATTCCATCCATTTATTGGAATTTGAATAGTCATATGGAAATAATGCGAATAATAATGCAAGGTACTCAAATCAATATGGGGGACAGACTAGATGAGGAGCTCACCAGTTTGAATGAAGACAATAGACATTGGGGATGATGATATAGGGACCTCATGTCACGGGAGATGTTATTGGGATAAAAGTTTGCATGCCAGTATTAAATACAGCAATAATTTCCTTTCTTGCCCACCAACAAAATATTTGACAGCTATATCTGTGATAAGCTTACTCCTTTTGCATACACAGATTGAAAGATATATGCATTTCAATCCCTCTCACTAAACAAACATCATGCACATACCACCCCAAGCTTATTTTTTATACAACTCTACATGGACAGCAGAGATGGATACAGTATTCCTGTCAACAATAATTCAGCACAGAAATCAGGGAAACTGGGTATCACGCGATGTTCCGACTGATGCCTTGCTTGAGGCGCAAGGAGCTGTGTTCAAAAAGTTCCAAGCTAGACTGAGTTGGAACGATGTTTACGTGAGGTTGGAAGTGTTGGAGACCCGATATCGGACGTTCAAACGAATTATTGATATCCCGGAGACTCATTGGGATGTCCGCGAGAACTCCATCCACACAGCTGAAAAAATTTGGAAGGCGATATTCAAGGTGAGATGATATTCTACCGCTTGCAGTTGTTTACAAATACTTTAGCAAAATAATAGTTGGGAATTCGAATATTATGTAGTTGGACGGAATACTTGGACTATGGTACATTTTTTCAGCTACTGGGAAAATAATAGTTGGGAATTCTCATCTCTTGTACAAACTCCAGTGGCAAAATTAATGGAAAAAGGTTGTTGTTTTCATAAAGTCGGGCATAGGCACACTAAAATTTTATGTGTTTTTTTCGCATTTTCAGAATTTTGCAGGCGTTGGGAATTCATAAAATACATTCCAGAATTTTGTGTGGTTGCATATAACGCGCCCTATAGCAAACATGGTCCTTGAAAATATGGAGTCAACTCCTTGGTTAATTAAGTTCATGATAATACCGATACTTAAATTAAAGTGATTTATTATTCTTTCAAGAAATCATCGAGAACTGCCTAGCAGATGATGATTTCTTTTAGCCGATGGAAATTTTCTTACCTTGATCACTTGTAAGTTTTGCTTAATTAATTTTCTAAACATAGTCTTATTTTATAAAATTTGGTTTGTCTCTTAATATTTGTAGTAATTAATGATCAATCTGCACCACTGATCTTTGTAGATCTGCAATTGTCATACAAAGAAGCATTGTTTTAGTACATAAAGATGCATCATGAGAGAGAGAGAGTTACCTTTTCTTCAGATTTTTGTATCAGTGTAGCCTGTCTTTCTATCCCTGCTGCTTATGATAATAAGATGAAATTAGAGTAGACCTCGGATGATAAAATTTCAAAGCCAAATTCTGCAATTGTTTCCTTTAAAATGATTGCCTTACTTCAACTTGTTATATCAAACAGGGACATTAATTTGTTACATTTATATGCAAAACCTTAGTTTCCCCATTTAATTATTTTGTACTGTTTTCTAGAACTACATGTCGTTCAATCGAAATTATATATATACATATATATATATATTTATATATATATTTTTTATTTCTTTATTTATTTGTAGCAAAGGTTCTATTTTTTTAAATAAAATTGTGCTTCTTTCAATGACCGTAATGGAATACTTCATGCAGGATATCGAATTTGCTAAAGCATACTATCATAATGGGGAGCCCGAGTTTGCTAAGCTCGCAATGTTGTTTGGTCAAGACAACATAAAACGTGAGGATGAAAAGAATGTAATTCTTATAAGTGACTCAACACAAACCGAAGGGATAAACAAGAACACAACTATTGAAGTTTCGTCAGATGATGAAATAACATCTCCAATTCCAACACGGGCTGCAAAATCAAGAAGTAGATTGCTGGACGATGACGGTCAGCCTAAGGATATGGAGTCAACGAACGATAGAGGGCATTATTTTACGGAGGAAGGTATGGATGGATCTATTTCTCGTTATCCATTAACTAATGCTTTTCCAGGCAGATCCGACGAAAAAGGAAAAAATCATTCGAGAGTGAGCGGTTCGAGCTCTTGTGCATCGTCAAGCCCATCGAAATGGTGGAAGAACCCATTCAAATAAGTCGTAGTAATCCACGCGGCTTATTTGGAATTATCAATTCGTCCAAACTTTGTACCAAATGATGTAATCTTTTTTTTTTTTAACTTTTTCAAGCTTCTTCGCATGTTTAATTAACTTGGTAGTTAACAAACTTTTAATCATTTTCGCTCGATGGTATTTGTTGGTCAAACTTTCACGCACCCATTTCTATGGCTTCACGCCTATGTTTTAACTACTTTATGCAAATCACTACTATTGGTGTTTTAATAGTTTATATATATGTGTGCTGCGTAAATTTGCATAGTATGTTATGGTGGATTTTATAGTTGTAGTGCACCATGTTAACCATGTTCACGCGGCTTGCTGACAAATCACTGCTAGGAAGCTTTCTTTTTTAGCTGTGATAGATGTTGAATATGATTAATGGAAAAATGCAAGTAATCCAATATTTTTTTTTTCATACCTATAGGGAGTCCCTAAAGAATGCAGAATGGTGTTGGATTAATTCGTTTGTAGTCCACATAATTAATATAGAAAATAAGTCAGTATACAACATGGAATTGGTAGTCAAACTGCTGCTTCCTTTTTGTTAGGTATGCGAATAATTTAGTTATATAAATAAATTTACTCCCTATGTCCAACAATAGTAATTACATAGCATTGTATTTTCTAAATAACCAAATTCATTTTAAAACATGAAAAAAATAATGTTCTAACACAGCGTACTTTCAATAATTTAAATTTTTAAGTTAGCAGAACATAACGTTATAATATGGAAACAGCATCAGATGCCCATTTCTACCGTTTGAAAAAAAAAACTGTTATGCTGTCAAACGCATAGAAAAAATAATGTCAAACGCATAGAAAAATACACATGGCTGCTTGACATGCTGTAATGTTTTATGCGCAATGTATCAACACAATATACAAGTTTGCTTAGGTGCTAGGAACATAATCTGTATCATAATATGTATGGTAGATTAAACATAAGCAGCAGAGAACTAGCATCATAATCTGTATTCATGATTAAACATAAGCTGCAGAGAAGTAGCATCAAAAGTGCTTGTTCAATTGTTTTCAGGTTTCAGCATACACATACAAGTTTGCTTAGGTGCTAGGTACAAAAGTGAGCGATGTTTAGCAATTACATAGAATTGAGTCAAAACAGAACAGTTCAACCTTTACGAGCACGCAAATTCGAAGTTAAACATCCTACATCCCTTTAGACTTCAAAAGACGCATGACATAATGTGGCCTAGCAGATTCAGGCAGCCCCATGAATAGTTCTAGACGTTCGACTTTGTCTACCAGGATCTCACAAACCTGGAATTTATCATCCAGTGACAAATCAGGGATATTACCCATGAGATCAAACACTTCCTTTCTCGCTTTTCCCAAATCGAACTCATATCCAATCCGACTCGCCAAGTTCTCTAATCTCGCATTTGTATTGCGACTAATCTCTCCCAACATGTCACAAACACTTTGTAGCCCATCAAGCGCTGCGTTTCTTATCGGTTTTCGTGAAGTTCGATCCCTTTCTCACTTTGGCATACACTGTTTTCCAGACTTCGTTTGGTAGTATATCCTCCAAGCTAACATGATAGTCACCGTCAATACCCCCTGCCTGTATGTCATCCTCCTGTAGCATTTCATTTACCGCCTGCATAATGTCCTCGACATTATCTCCAGTTGCTCGGTCCTTACCAAAAATCTCTTTCCAATCATCGAAGAAGGGCCATGACTTAAAACGCATCAGACGCGCATTATTATCACTCTGAGATAAAAGTGATACATATGAGTCTCTGTATAAAGTGATAAGCACTGCATTTTCCTTCTGGCAATATAGCTAAATGCATTTATATACGGAAATTATTCATATCAAACTTTATAATGGAACTATCAACTAATCACTTATACAGTCAGATAGACGCAGTAGCATTGCAGATTAGTGAAGACAAATGTTGTAGTTTTCCAAGTTTGATAGAAGAGAAAGCATATATATACACCAATTTCCCAAATAATTTCAGCAAGGTAAACTATAATTTTTAATTTAATTGACCAATTTACACTTGTATTTATTGTGTAGAGATTAAGGCACCTAAGTCTGGATGGCAATGCTAATTTAAATGAAGTACTACATGGGTAAGTTGTAGACAGTTGCAACAATCCATGTGCAGAAATATCTTGTGCACGAATACAAACTTAAACAAATGTTAAAAACGTAGGTATGAAAGTTTACCTTGACAATTTGATCCCATAGATCGTTGTCACAATCAATCATATAGTTCCCTTTCAAGTTGAAGCCAACTCCACTTCTACTCAGTATTTGGCTCAGAGAATAGTAATTCTTCTTCCAAGTACTTAGCTTCGAGTTTATATGTGGCATTCCCTTCAAATCGGTTCCGGGAAATTCCTTCTTCATGGAATCTTCTAGTCTTTTCAAGTAACCAGGTCTAAAGCCGTTGTCTGATTTCCAACCCTGTGCAACAACTTCCTTCAATGCTGTAATAAGGATCTCCTCCTCTTTATGCGACCAACAACGCCTTGTCTTATCATTTTTGCTTACAGAGTGACTTTTCATATCGCTACTACTTGTGGCCATACCTTGAAAGAAAAGCAATTGGAGTTGACATTTGATCACTGATGAAGGAGTTGACATTCACAGATTTGAGAACCACGTATACAATTTAGTTGGACCTCTAGTCTAGAAATACAACTTATTATGTGGTCTCAATTCTCAAATATGTATACTGAATTCAACATTCAACCATGAAACAAGAGCAGCCAAAATAAATGATGAGAGAGAGAGAGAATGATAATGGCAGCATATAGCTAAAGTGAGGGACGGGTGTGCTTAAGAGTAGGGTTAGGGACCAGGTTACCATTGAATTCAAGAAGTCAAATGTAAATCTGGTCCATTGCTACACAAACAGATGCACGCACACAGAGCAAACACGATCAGACCTAAATTTTTTTTAGCAACAAAGATTCGACCTTATCAGGTTTTCATGCCTTACAAACTGTCGAAAAAAAGAAAGAAAAAGAAGCAACCATGTTTTGAACTATTCATGACATTTCATACATATAATATGTGCTAATAATAAAGGAACAAATTAGTTCAATCATAATATTGGAATAGAGGATTATGATATTGAAATAAGTAGACAAAACACAAAAACTTGCATGCCCGATTTTAGATACGACACTATATTTTATAACATGCAATACCATATTACTGAGTAGTAATGGATTATGGTACGACGTTAGGGTGCCATTCAAACTTAAGTTTGCTTGCAATTGAGAAAACATGTTGTATGTCAATTTGGTGTGTAGCCACATCTGATGCAAAAGTAAATTATCATGTGCGTTGTAACAACAATGTAGTTAAGCCTTAATGATGTGTTTTCACATCTCTAATTTGCAAAAGCACATAACATTGGGCAAATTTTAAAACATGCTAAATTTACATAATCTGTTTAAGTTGTGCCAGATTAAATTTACATTAATCGAGTCTCATTTTAACTCATATTGCACAGTTAAAAGGAGCTTGTTGTCTCCTTTAACTCATTTCACAAATAAATGAGATTAAAAGGAGCTCCTTTGATCCTATATGTTCCACATGCAATTTCAGATAATCCTCAACATAGATCCTTTGCGAACCCCACATATAATGCATTGATGCTGTTTAACATCTGTATAATGCAAACCCCACAGTAATCCTAAACCCTCTATATAATGCAAACGATTACTAACCTTCTTGTCCAAAATTCATATTGTCATATATTGCGACAACGTGGCTACCAGTGGGAATGATGCTGTTTTCTTCCGAGGAGAATGGATGTAAATACCTAGTCCCAAATGGTTTTGGATCCTGTGAAAAAGAAAGGTGTTCATTGTCTCAGGGCACTCATGTTTAAACAATATACACCTTCTACCAATACACTTTAGTATCACCCAAATAGCACTCGTGAATAACAAATTGTATCAAAGAATATACATTTCGTATGAAATTTTAATGCAAGGTTCCCACAAACTCAACATGGCATACATCACCTTACAGTGAATTATTTAATTTTCCTGCACAATTCCTTCATGATATTCAACAATGGAATTACATTCCTATGCTCACAACTATGCAATCGAAAAAATGAAGATTTGACAGGGCATTCGGTATTATACACAGGAAAAGAGGCTACTGATTCTACACCCCAAATGATAAATCGAGCAGGTTTCCCCTTACAAGGGGCTGCATAGACCAACAGAAGAATTTAATTAACAAACTATGAGCCCAGACTTGGCTCGAAAAAGATACGAGTTGGTTGTTATTTAGAGCTCTGAAATTATCGAAAAAAATCCAGAGCGACTATGAGCCCTAGCACAAAAATCAGACATTCAATTAAGTAGTAGATAACATAAGTATACTAACCTCAATAATGTTCGATTTAAGGTTTCAGACGGCGGCACCTCGACCTGTCGTTCTTCAAGTTTGGAAACAAACAATTTTTGCGAACCAGACCCTCCTTCGTGCTGGAGAGACGATCGCCTGTCGTCGGCGAAGATGGGGTTGGACAGTCCCTTGCTTCAAGAGGAGGAATGGAGTTGGTTCGTAAGGAATGACAATGGAGAGGAATGCGCGATTTTTAGTCTTAGGGCTCCTTTCCCGCCTTTTGCTTGCTCGATGATGTGGAGGGTAATTTGGTCTTATTTTATTTTAATCCACTGTGTTAACTTGGGTATCAAACCGTTGGATAAGATAAACTGAATTTGTAGCTGCTGTAGCAAACGCCCAGATTGCTTACACATCTCTTGCTTAATCTAGTTTCGTATGTATCTGCTTTGATGGGATAACTGCTACCAAACGCCCCCTAAGTCGAATACCGCATGGAGCAGTTTGACACTCTAAACGAATAAAACTTTTTTTTTAAAATATGAGCCAATAATTTATATCTTTGCTAAATATTATAATTGTTAGACAGAATATTTTCTGCAGAAGCCCAATAGTAATATTTGGGAGTCCAGCAACTCCTTGAATTTTATTGGGCTGAAGCACTCTAGTCCAACTTTATTTCATGATATTTCAGTTCTCCTGCTATTATCATTTTATCCACTAATTTTCAAGTCTACCAAAAGGCAAAAACAATATATAGATGCACACACAATCTTGGGAAAATGGGGACCTAAGAGATAAAAATACTGAATTTTAGTTGCTGGGAACTACAGAACCGATCAATATTCATGAAATAAATTGCAGAAAAATATTAAAAGAGCCTATACATAATTGCATAACATACATAATACTGAAAATTGAGTTCAAATTTTCGCTTACTCAATCCAAAACAGCATAAATATTTTTGAGAAAATTGAAATAGTAATATTCACATCAAATGTATAGTCCCTGGATGATATATACTAATTTCCAGTCCCATCAAATTTGCAACATCCAAAATATTGAAAGAGAGACAACATTAATATGCAGTAGCTGTGGTAATAAATCTGGGATTTGAAAAAATTCCAGACAGAAAATGGACAAATAATTTACCGTGTCAGATATATATTGCAAATTGCCATTGATGGTGCTTCCCATATGGGGTTGAGATCTTAATGAATAGTCAGTCTCACCTCTCTCAGGTCAATTCATGCATCCAAATTTGATTCCATGATCGCACCAAAACTGCTTTATATTCTCTGCGAATCCCTCAATAATGCTATGATATAGTGTTATATGATTGGGTTAGAAGATGAGCTCAGATAAGAATCAATCCATCTAAGAAAATGACATTATGATGGAGCGACGGCATCTCCAGCTCATTGGCTCGAAATTGTCTAATTCTTGTTTTCTTTCAAGGAAACCTAAATCCTTTGAACTCGATGGAGTTGGGACACTCCTGTCAAGAACTGTCAAGACTTGCTGAGGCTGGGCTTTCCAAAATTTTGAATTCGAGATTTTCATAGGCCAGTTTTGATGCGATCTGCTTGGTGATAGCGGCTCTTGCATAGCGATTCACATAAAATAACGATAATTTTATAATTTACAGCATAAAGAAAAAAGATAAGCAAATTGAAGTATCATTTATTGTTGGGAGTGGAGAGTGATAAGTTGCAAGTTAGAAAAGATGCTGAATTTAATTCAGGAACATGCAAAGACAGGAAAGGGACAATGTGCGTAAATTGAAGTGCATGTGGTGATCTGCAAGCATGGTTTGGGATGTCTGAAGCAGCAGCAGACAGCACTGTAGTAATTGAGGAATAATTCACATGAAGAAGCAACACACACACTATGCAACTGCAAGTCTAGTCGAGATGAGTAATACATTTTAAGGCCACGTTTGGTAGGTTAGTTAGGTTTCGTCTAGTTAAAATGTACTGTTCAAATGGGTTTCGTAACCCACCATTTAGTTAGGTTACAAATCCTAAAGAAATAGTGCAAAACAGAGCTACCAAACAGATAAAACCACCAAGCCCGTCATTAAAACACGGGCCGTAAGGATACGAAACAGAGCTACCAAACAGACGCAGGATATTAATATGGGTTACCAAACAGACGCACAACTTTGTTATCCTGACGAAACAAGGCTACCAAACGGGGCAAACTCTATAGGAAAGGATGACGGTCCTCGCAGAAAAGAAAAGAGTCGCAAGATAAACAATAAAAATGGATCCTCCATCTATTATAAAAACACAATAAAATACTTGCATTAGAAAACATGTTAATCATAAATATGGACTATAAGGGAGAGGAAAAGGGTTTTCTATTAGGTTTGGGGTTAGCGACGAAATTTTCTGTTGCAAAAACATGAACTTCTAATTGTGATGACAACTCAGTTGATAAGACGTTTCACCTCTAATTAATAGATCGGGGTTCAAGTACATAGAAGGGTAGTAACTGGGTGAATGTGTAACTCTAATTGAAAATAAGATATATATATCAATTTCGAGCTCAAATAATATATATGTAAGTTATCAATTCAAGATTTGAAAGCTAAAAACTATCGGTACTTCAGGACATGGATGATTGAAACTATCATCTGAGACTCGAAAATCATGTATTTCGATTATATTAGTTAATTATTTTGTATTAAATTTTCGATGAAAATATCTATTAAATTTAATAGAGAGTTTATTACAAATAATTAGAACATAAAAGAACATTCAAGATAAATTATTTTCTCAATCAATTTTTTAATTCCAGTAGAGATCTGTTGCCTCTAAACTCTTTTTTATTACTAGTTTCCAACCTTCGAAATGTCAGGACTAGCATTCACGAGCTCCAGACTTGCAAGTTTGGGAATTGACCGGAAATGTTTTATTTAGTAATTAACTTGTTTTTTTATTTATTCAATGGGCCATCAAATCAGAAGATTTTGGGTCATGGTATGGTATGGAGAAACATGTGGCTTGTTTGCTTAAGGTCTTGAGGAATAAATTATATGGATCTGTGGGTGCACTAGTTGAGCTCAATTGGTCACATTCATTTCCAAGTTTTGATCTTTAACTAGACAATAAATGTCCCAAAAAAGAGGGTTTTTAAATGATTTTATTCATTGCTATTATAAATACATCCATATAATTAAATATTGAATTATAAAAATATATTAAAACTAAATAAAATGAGAAAAATATCACAATCACTTAAAAAAAGGAGGGAACAACATGAAGTTCTTATGGGAATATGAACTATTAAGCTTAAGAGAACAAACAATAATATTAGGCATAACTAGGGATGTCAATGGGTGGGTTTTACCCGGACCAGAACCAGTAAATAAGTAATGGTTATGGTTCTAGATCCGACCCATTAAACACTGGATCCGGACCGGATCAGGACCATCAACTATGGGTTTTAAGCAGTCCGGATCTCAGCGGGTCTGGAACCAGAACCAGACCAGAATCGGACAAGAACCAGAACTAGAACCGAAACCGTTGCTTTATAATTTAATGTGTTATGAGTGATTTTGAATCGATATGGATAAAACTAGCTCATTGACAAGCCTATTTAAACTTAGGCTCGTCAATAGACGGGTTTTACTCGGACCAGAACCAATAAATAAATATTGGTTCTGGTTCTGGAACCAGAACCAGATCCGGATCGGACCGGACCATCAAACTATGGATCTAAACGATCCGGGTCTAAAGCGGAACCGAAACCGGAACTAGAACCGCTGCTTTAAAATTTAATGGATTTTGAACGATTCTGGATCGATTCGGGTAAAATCCACCCATTGACATCACTAGGCAAGAACCAAAGAAACAATCACTAAACTATAAGTCACCAACTTTAACTAGAGGACAAACAACAAAATTTGAGTTGGTGAAGAATTAGGCATTAGGCATTAGTATTTTTGCCCATTTTCTCTAATTTTCGAAGGTTTGTTTGTTAATATTTATTGAAAATAGAGCCGAACCCAAATATAAATTTGATATTGGATAATGGGTTTCTTAAATGTAGTGATAGTCCAGCTAGTTCGATCTTGGGCATTACAAATTTGCTGCTGTTTCTGACTGCTTTTGAACTGTATTTCACAGATTAATTGTGCTTTACAGGAAACATTAATTGTAAATTTTACTTACCCATTATCGTAATGCTTTACAGAGAGTAGTTAACTGTAAATCTCAATCATGTTTCTGAGATTTATCCATGTTGTACTCAACACAAAATGTGTCATGCTTTTTTTTTTTTGAGGTGAAAATGTGTCGATACTTTATGTTCAGAGGTAAATTTACCTCCGATCAACAAAGTAGAGCCAGATTTATCTAACTTGCAGAAGTCGAAAAAGGAATATATGAAATTTTGTTGCAATTGTTCATTTGATGGGCATTGCGTTCTTGAAGTTGATATAACGAGTTGAAAAAAGAGTTGATGAGTTAATGGAATATGAGTTTTCAATTGAATAGGATACATCATGACTCAATTTGATTTATGAGCTTGACAAGAACTAAACTTTAAAGAAAACATCCATTCCATCTTTTGGATGGCTTCATCTTCAACTAGTTTGGATGTGAGTCATGAGAAACAAACAAGTGCCATTTATGAGTCGTAGCGTAGCGTGTGACGTGATCTAGTGTGACGTGATCTTTAAATTTTTGTACGAGAAAATGATATTCTTTTTTCATTGAAATTGATGGGTTAAAATTATACAAAGATGGATAGTCAGTAGTAGTAAAAATAGAGAGGAATAAGCCTCGTCATCCTTCCTTAGTATACAAAAAAACGCCCAATATTCCAAAATTTGGGCCTTCTTCGGAGAGGGCTAGTCTCTAACGCTATCATATACACTTTGCTAAGATATAATTTGTGAAGATGATCAGAAGGTGGAAATGCAACGACGGTGTGTGGGCACTTTCTGCTTCTTCTGCTTCAAATCATCCTTCCAAACTCTCGCAATGTCTTGTGAAATCTTGACAGCGTCGGCGGATAAGCCAGAGAGCCCTCTCCTCGTGAACCCGGCCGCGTAGAGGCCGGAATTTCCCTTCCAGCCGTGCGGGAAGGGCGTTTTCGGGAATCCACTCTTCCCGAAGAACTCGGTCTCCTGCAGCCAGTACGGCACGTTGCTGCGATATCCCGTTGCCAAAACGACCGCGTCGATGTCGAGCCTCTCGCCGTTAGTGAGCTCGACACCGCCGCAGCTGAACCTCTTAATCCCCGGCACTAATTCGATTTCCTTCGATCTTATCTTCTCCAACGCGCCAATGTCGAGAACAGGGGTGCGGCCGTAGTTTTTCAACGCCAATGGTCCGATTTCCGGCCTTTTCAACCCGATTTTCTCGATGTTTCCGAGGATGATCCATGCGAGGAAGAGGAGAAGCTTGTCGACGAGCCAGAGCGGGAGCCATTTCATCATCAGCATCGCCAGCTCGAATGTCGATTTCCCGAACATTTCCCTGGGGAGCACGTGGACCGCGTTGCGGACGACCATGGCGGGGCGGGCCCCGTGGTTGCAGAGGTCGAGGGAGACCTCCATGCCGGAGTTCCCGCACCCGACCACGAGGACCTTCTTACCCTTGAACTTCTCGCCGGACTTGTAGTCGCAGGCGTGGACGACCTCGCCGCCGAAGGCGGCCAACCCATCCACGTCGGGGACCACGGGCTCGGCGTTCTCACCCGTGGCCACCACGAGCCACTGGCAGAGATACTCGGCGGAGGTGGTCCTGACGCGCCAGAGGCGGCAGGCATCGTCGTACTTGGCGGACTCGACGCTCTCGTTGAAGTGGGGGTGGATTTGGTGGTGGGCGGTGTAGCTCTCAAGGTATTCTACGAATTGTTTCTTAGACGGGTATTCTGGGTAGTGGTCAGGGAAGGGGTAGTTGGGGAGCTGGCAGAACTGCTTTGGGAGGTGCAGCTTAAGCCTATCGTAGGTCCGCTTTTGCCATAGGGAGGCAATGCAGTCGGATCGCTCCAGGATTACGTAAGGTACGCCTTGCTCTCCGAGGCCGGCCGCCACGGCCAGCCCTGAGGGCCCGGCCCCGACTATCACGGGGCCGTTAACCCATACGCACCGTCGTGAAAACATGTCCATTTCGGTCAGATTAAACATTTTTCAATCTTGGAAGAATATATGATCTTTTCTTTTCTGTTTTGTGTTTTGAGAGGATGATCGGTTGAGTATTGAGAGAGAGAGAGAAGGTTGATTGGAATTGATGAGAGAGAAGGGGGGTCTGGAGGGGCTTAAATAGAGGTGCATGTGAGGAAACTGGGAGTGGGAGTTGATGACTGGAATCCTGCCATTTTCAAATCATAATCCCAACTCTTGTATCTATTATTAAAATCGCTTCTGCATTTAGTTTATTTAGTTAATTGTAGTGTAGATTAAAATAATTCTTGGTGGGGCTAGCTCGTATTTTCTAGGTTACTTTTTTTTCTAGTTGTTGTAGCTTTCGGGAATAAAGGTTTATATTTATTTTATTTAATATGGATGTTGAGATATGTGAAAGATTATTCTCATACTCAGGCGGCACGCTTATTTTTCTGTGTTTTTGTTTTAAATAATAAGCTTAGAAATATCATAATTAGACATTGATTAAATACATGTATATATGAATAATGTATGTCAATCATAGTCCATGCATATAATGAAGTTGGGGAGGTATAATAATATTTTATAATATATTACTTTTATATTTAGAAAAAATAGTTTAAAAAGTTATATTAAATGGTTTATCATTTTTATTGATAATTAACTTTAAATATCTACTAAAATTGATATTGTTCTAGTTTTTATAAACAAATGAAGTTAAATTAACAAAATAAATATAAAGTAAAAGTGTATAAGCCAATAACATTTAAAATAGTTATCTTTATGATATTATTTAATACATTTAAATGAAAAACAACATTATATAACGTTTTAATAAAATAAGAAAAAAAATATGTTAAGTTATGCAAAATTATACTCCAACTAAATTCTACTGAAGATCTTGTTTCTATATAAGAAACTTAAATTTGCTAAAATAAAATTTAAGAAACTCTCAAATTTAATTATTTATTTATCGTTCTTGCTAAGTGTTTCTCAACGTACGGATTCATCAACTTTCATAGGAAATTCATTTGGTTCTTAGTTTTAGGATATATATATATATATATATATATATATATATATATATATATATATATAGGATAGATCATATAGTACCAAAGCCCCAGATAGTATGTAATACTCAATCTCATCCATTCATATCATAAATCCTATGGTTGAGATTTTTTCGGACTTTTTAAACTTAATTTCGTTGATTTTCGCTTCATTAAGGGTAGATTAGTAATTTGATGTGTTATGTGATTGCGAAAACAAACTATGTATTTAGTTGAATGAATAATGCATTCAAATGAACAAAAAATGCATGCGATTGAACACAATAATGCATGCGATTGGAAGCTCGCATCCGGTAGCGGGCGTGCCTAGCGTGCGCTCACTCGCTAGCGCCAGGCGTGCGCTTCGTGCTCAAGGCGCTCGGCGCTTCGCTCCGGCGCCCGTTGGCGCATTTTTACGTTTTGTTCAATGCATTGACATGTTTTGATCAATGCATGGACGTACTTTGTTCAATGCATGAACGTGCTTTGTTCAATGCATGTTTGTGTTTTGATGCAACATGCAGTTTTATGTTTTATTAAATGCATTGTCATGTTTTGTTCACTGCAGTTTCATGTTTTGTTCAATGCATTTTTATGGTTTCAACAGAAAATCTCTCATTCATCCTTCTATGTCAATTCCGTGTCTCTTTCGGCGACACGGTGAATTCGCCGTGAACCACCGCCATAGCCATCATATTTCTCGATTCTTCAATCATCTATCAAATTTATCTTCTATTTTTCTCAAAATCCATCAATTTTGTTTTAATTTTTTCTTCTTTTCTTTCTTTCAAAATCTATTGTTTGTTGTTGTTTGTTTATATTGTTGATGTTCGCCGGTTGTTGCCGCCGTCGTCGTCGGCGTCGTCCGCTGCCGTTGCCGCCGTCGTCGTCGCCGCCCCCCTGCCACCAAGGAGGAGGAGAAGAAGGTTGATTTGATTTCTTCCCATTTTGTCCTGCGAAAATTAAAAAGAAAAGAAAAGAAAAGGAGTGTCGTGTGTCACTTGTGGTGCACCACATGTTCAAAATGTGTGGTCTAGATTGAGTACTACATACTATATGGGGACCGGGTACTACGGGAACCCAACCCTATATATATATATATATATATATATATATATATATATATATATATAGGGGTAGTAACACATCTTTCATATTTGTGTAGCACAATCAGAATTACCATATTGCACATTTTAGTTTAGCACACATTTCATCTCTTCGTAGCACGTATGTTAAATATATTAGTTTAGCACATCTTTCATTGTAGCGTAGCACAAGAAAAGTTCTAGTGCTGCACAATAATCCGTATAGCACATCAAACACAAAACTGTAGCACACTCGAAAATTAAATCTCAACCATTGATATAGAAAATCAAATGCTCAGATTCATTCATATTTCCTATTAAATTATCATTTCCTACATGAACTATTTCATATATATATATATATATATATATATATATATATTAAACACACTTAATTAGATAAGTAAGCATATAGGAGTCGATATAATTAATTTAAAAAAATATCTCCAACAGTAATATGTTAGAAATTAGGTTTAAGCTTCCGTCAAGTGCATCATCAATGTTACCGCGTAAAATAAATATGAAGTAACAAAAGGGGATGCATTTGAGCGATTTGGTCAGCAGAAGTGCAAATAGATTAAGAATGGATGAAACATGAGTACCATAAATGAATAATGATCATTGTAGAAATCACAGTAAGAAATAATGCAGTGGTCAATCCAGTTGTTATATCGATTGGGGGTGAATTATCGAAATGTACATTATATACACATAACATGTTAAATTATATACACTAACATGTAAAGATGCACATATATATTCTCTACCATATATAAATGAATGATAGATGATTCCACATTTACACTAGGCGCAGTATCAAGAAAATGGATTTGTTCTTCGTCATCTGATTCTGTGGAACCCAGCCCCCACCCTCACCTCCACCCCTACCCCTACCCCCACCCCCACCCCCACCCCCAACTAGAGGTGTAAATGAGCCAAGTTATTCGTGAGCTATTCGGAGTTCGGTTCGATAAAAGTTTGTTCGAGTTTGTTTAGTGAAGCTCGTTAACTAAACAAATCAAACTTGAACATGATAGTATTCGGCTCATTAGCTCGAGAACAAGTTCGTTAACTGATTTAGCTTAAAAATATAAAATTATTAACTATATACAATTGTTTTCTTTCTATAATTAGTAATTATTATGTTAAATCTCTTAACTATTTTTATTTGTTATAAGAAATCAATAAATATATTGTGTTATTGCGGATAAAATAATTTATTTTTAAAATAAAATAATTAATATTCTAAACATATATCTAAATTTGGAAAGTTTGTTTGGATTAGATTAAAACTAGAATAAGTTCGTGAACTCGAAATATTCGATAAATAAAATTTGAGACTCGGTTCGATACTAAACAAATCAAACTTGAGCACGTTGATATTCGATTCGTTTCGATTACACCTCTGTCCCAACCTGCCCCCAACCTAATAAAGAGTACATAAGTAGGTGATGATGTGGCAATAGCAAAAGCTGAGTAGGAAGAGAGAAGCACGTGGAGTGGAAGCATGAAAAGTAGCCGGGAGAAAGACAACACCCACAACCTTATTGGACCCCCACATTCGGATTCTGACTAAGGCTGTTTCGGCCCACTAAGCCCATTCCTGCCAACCCATCGTTCACATTTCCCTGTAGGACCCACCATACTATTTTTATCCATAATTTTATCTAAATATTTTGTAGACATTTCTAAGTACTCCCACGTTTATAATCATGGATATAACAACTTTGATTTATATTCCAAAACGGGAAGCTTTCCATCCGAGAGCCCCACACTTCAGTCCCATAAAAATATGAGATGGTATGACGATTTTGATTCTTAGTTTTATATGGACGGGTATTGAACTCTATTATATATAATCTTTCATTGTTTTTCATTAGCTTGCTGGTAGAGAGATCGATTGTAAATTGATTGGTCCGTCTTAACAGCCGTTTGTTTGTACTCCTGCTAATTGTTTAGTACATTACTTAGTGTTACATTGATTGATCTTTTATCTAGTTACATGGTAATTAAGAATAATAATATTTTTTTAGTATAATTATCACTTTTTCTCCACCGCACGATGCATCCGTCGGCGTAGGAATTTTTGTCTTTTGCGTATTTCTTTAAATCATAATCAACCTTTCCACAACGGTGAAAAAAAAGCAACATTTGTGTTCACAATTCACCACGAAATGTAAATATAAAAGTTAAAGTTGGAATATTGTGATCATATAATAATTTTTAGATTGACACGCGTCCGGTGCTTAGAAAGTAAAATCTTTGGCAAGATTATTTATAACAATGTCATGATCATAGTCTGCATTTGAATAGGGTTAAGGGTGTTACTTGTGCGTTAATCATAGGTTGATTAAAGCAATTTTATTATTATTTGTTAATTTAAGTACATGAAGGTAGGGTAGCTCGCTAGGTCGTGTATGGGGTTTGAGAAAATAAAAATGATTGAAGCATGGATTGGAGTTTTTCAAGAAATGCAGATTCATGGGCAGCATGTGAATGAATATTCTTGGTTTTCATGGAGTCTCTACTTTTTATGAAAAAGGATTGTGAGCTATGAACTTGCCCTCTTTCTGTTAATTGTTCTAAATGTATTTTATTAAAAAAAATGATACAGTTTTCAAAACATTCTCTGAATACGAGAATCCTTAAGGAATATCAAGTATGGTGCGTGGTGTATTAGGGTTGGTTTGCTACGTGTGATGAAAGAATGATAGATATTTATGATAATCTAATATTTTATTTTTGATTATAGGAATTAAATTTGATGAATCAATAGTAGGTATGGGAAAAATTACTGAAAAATCGGTATACCGAGTTTATCGTGCCGAAAAAATACCGAAAATATCAAATTTTCGGTATACCGGAATTTTCGGTACGGTATGATATCGTACCGTTAATTTTGGTACGATAACGGTATCAATTTTTTGGATACTGCGGTATACCGACATATACCGTACAAGGGTATATACCGAAAATTTCGATATATATCATTTATCGATATATACCTGTTCGTCGGTACATACCTAAAAATTCGGTATTTTCGGTATGAATTCGGTATACCGAAGTTCGGTACGGTATGAATTCGGTATTTTTCGGTATGAAATCGGTATTTTCGATATGAAGTCGGTAATTTCGGTATACCGAAGTCCGGTATGGTATACCGTAAAAGTCGGTACGGTAACGATATAAAATTTTATCATACCGTAATTTTCGGTATACCGACTTTCGGTATGCCGAACTGTTCGGTACGGTATCAGTATGAATTTTTGCGTACCGTAATTTCCGGTACGGCGAAAAATTTTCGGTATACCGTACCGACCCACCCCTAATCAATAGTCAGATATATCTATTAATCATATATGCGTAGTGTATCAGGCGTGAATTTAGGGGTGTAATCGAACCGAGTCAAGCCGAACATTATCGTGCTCAAGCTTGGTTTGTTTATTATCAAGCTGAGTCTCGAATTTTATTTATCGAATATTTCGAGCTCACGAGCTTAATTATTCGAGCTTTAGTCGAACCCTAACAAACTTTCCAAATTTAGATATATGTTTAGAATATTAATTAGTTTATTTTTAAAATAAATTATTTTATCCACAATAACACAATATAGTTATTGATTTCTTATAACAAATAAAAGTAGTTAAGAGATTTAATACAACAATTACTAATTATAGAAAGAAAATAATTGTATATAGTTAATAATTTTATATTTTTAAACTAAATCAGTTAACGAACTTGTTCACGAGCTAACGAGCCGAATACTACCATGTTCAAGCTTGGTTTGTTTAGCTAACGAGCTTCACTAAACAAACTCGAATAAACTTTTATCGAACCGAGTTCCGAATAGCTCATGAATAGTTTGACTCATTTACAACCCTAGACGTGATACACCAAAATAGAAGTATAATATATATTAATTTTATTATCGGTCTAAACTATCCATGTTGTCCTCATTCTCCTAGTACAATTGATATTTTTAGGGATTACTAATTTTATACATAAGTATAATACATCCAACAAAATAATAAAATCATGTTTAAATACAGATATATATGAGTTGTATTCTTCTCGGGCTCCCGAAAAGGAATCTATTGATTCTCTCCCAATTGGTTGGACCGTAGGTGCGATGATTTACTTCACGGGCGAGGTCTCTGGTTCAAGTCCAGGATGGCCCAGCTGTACACACACATATACAATATATATAAATATATATTGTGTGTGAGCTAGTATTCCTTTTGGCTGCCAGGTTGTGAGCTGTTCTGGAGCTTCCACTTTTGGACAAGAAATGGGAATATTTTGATGTATCCATTATATATAAATGTATAACAAATACTCTATTCGTCCAATCCAAAATGACATGTATCCAAAATGATATGTATTTATTTTTAGGTTATTTCATCCAAGATTATCTGTTTTCTTTTTAGGAAATAATTATCTCTTTAAAAGTTGTGAGACCTACCTATTTTTTATCACTTTATAATCTTCTCCTAAATAAAAAAATGAATCGTTTTGGATGGGACGGAGAGAGTATTTCTTTGTGTGGAAATCTTTTAGGACTCAAAACTATGGTTTCACATCAATTAATCTCTTTCTGCGGTGTGGCCGGGTGTACAAGCTCATCAACCATCAGACAAGTACATGTATATAATTCTTTATTATATAATAATGTTTATATATAGTTTACTTTTCTAGCTGATTAATTAATTCGAGTATATAGCAAAAGGTGTGTGATAGGTTTAATAATCACGCGTGATATATAAAGTTCCTTGGAAGAAATAGTGTTGAAATGATCGAAATATTTTTTTAAAGAGAAAAAAAAAATTGTACGTAGTGAAGCAGTGTGGTTCGAAGAAGCTAAAATTATTTAGGCAGCAGAAAGTTTAACAGCTGTCCGCGGCAGTGCGTCTTTCAGGTAGCAGATACTTTGCATCGGATTTGAAGAATTTTTGTCTCTTAAATTCATTAATGTCTTAATTTGGTGTTGTTGAACAAACATTCTGTGTTTATCACCTCCTCATGTCGGGAGGAACCTTCTACGTAGGAGGGCATGCAGGTAGAGGTAGTTTCTCTTCTTCTTTTTTTCAATTAAATACATAAATTTAAAGGTTGCATCACGGTGAACTCGAATCTGAAACCAAAAGGTCTCGAGGATTAACCGCTCTACCGCTAGACCAATACCCGCACATAAGTAATTTTTTTTTCCTTTTTTATATTTTTGGTACTTTCAAATGTTGATTTTAGGTCACTCCACTACCAGCCCCGTTCCTGATATTTTATGGGCCCTAGGCAAAATAAAAAATACAGCCCCCCCTTATATTATTATAAAATAAAAAATATAGGGCCCCCCATATTTTTTTTATAATTCTCACATATTTTCTTCTCCTGAACAAGCATATATGTATATATACATGAATATGATATAAATTAAACTTGAGTTTATTTTAGGCCCAACTTAAAAATATTTTAAGCCAAATGAACTTAAATCTGTAAACAAAATTAATTTTTTGAAGCCCAATGAATATATATATATATAAATTTGGGCCCCTGAGATGATGGGTCCTGGGCGATCGCCCAGGGTTGCCTACCCTCAGGGGCGGCTCTGTCCACTACCAACAAGAATAAAAGAGAAATTAGTGGTGTGTGTATTGGCCTAGTGGTAGAGTGGTTAATGCCTGAGGCCAAAGGTCTCGGGTTCGAGTCCACCGTGACGCAGCATTTAAAATTTCTGTATTAAATTACCCAAAAAAAAAAGAGAAATTAGTGAAATAGTGATCGCAAAAGTGAAGTAGATTTTATAATTTAAGAGAATTTCAAATGTATGAGAAACTTCCAAGCATCTACCTTGTTCGAATGTTGGACGTAGGCGGAGTTATATATATCCTAATCCCAATTCTTGAATCCTAAATCCCATTTGTAGTCCCAATAAGAACCCGCCACGTCACTCAAGAGCCAATTAACCTACTTTGTAGTATTTATTAAAGGGTTATTGGCATATAAATACAGGAACTTTAATGTGATTTTGATTTTATACACGAACTTTAAAAAAAGTATTTAAATATAAGAACTTTGATATAATTTTGATTTTGCACACAAAGTTTAAGAGGAGTATATAAGTACATGAACTTATCAATTTTAGTGATTTTACCATGATTTATTTTTTCAACTAAATTGAAACTGATATGACATTAGATATGATGAGTTGATAACGACGTGAAAATAAATTAATAAATAAAATATAAAAGAAACATTTACACTTGATAAAACATGCGCATTGATTCATTAATACACATAAAAAACATATACACTTCACGAGAAAGAAAGAAAAAAAAAATATAACACAAACACACAGAACGAAGAAAGCACTCCAAATCTTAAACCCACCATTTGTAAATGGAGTAAATGACGAACAAGTAGGCTACTACAAATATTTTTTTTTCTTCAAACACGAACTTTAAGATTTCCACATCGTTGTCAACTCGTCATATCTAATGTCATATCAGTTTCAATTTGTCTGAAAAAATAAATTATGGTAAAATTACTATAATCAATAAGTTCGTGTGTTTGTATACTTCTTTTAAAGTTCGTGCGTAAAACCAAAATCAATCAAAGTCCATATATTTATATACTCATTTTAAAGTTCGTATATAAAATCAAAATCACATCAAAATTTATGTATTTATATATCAATAACCTTTTATTAAACTCAATTTGGTAGTCATGGCCACAAACTGAGAAACATGGTCTTCGACGTGGCCTATGCACACAACATGATGACATATGATCTCTTGGTCAACTTGAGGGAATATATCCTCAACTCAAACAAAGTTGTGAAAATCATTGTAATGATTTAGAAGAATATATTTACACTAAATTATGGGGTTAGGTTCATTTTATCATTGAAAGAGGGGCCTATCAGATTTCAAGCACATTTTTTATAATTATTTGGGAACTTTTCACTCTCTCACACATTTACGCACACATATATTATGTTATATCATTTCTTATTAGTAATTATTCCACCTAGTTTTAAATTTATTTCATACAAATCAACACCTTTATAATTTGTAATTAGTCAAACATTGAACAGATTAATGTATATTTGAAATATATTTATACATAGCTACTTTTAGAAATAACTCACTTTCTTCAAATACTATTATTTATCAAGTCCTACTTAATCATAACTGATGAGAATTGTGATTGACACTTAGGAGGGAAAATGATAATCATACACATTACAAATAATTAATTATATATATGTACATTATAGTTCGAAATGAGTTATTAAATATTTGGATAGTTTTATGGTGATTATTATGGCACATGGTATCAAGTGGACCTTTGGGAAGAACAAAACACTAATTTAAAAAAAAATAGAGCAAAAATCTTAACAAATCTAACCAGTTACATTCGCAATTTAGAAAGATTTTGCTAGATCCACAGTATTTAAAGTTTCTCTTCGTTATCTATGCTGACTCACTAAAATCTTTGAATACCATATAAAAATTTGCAATGATGAAGAAAAAACATTAATCTTAGTTTCGGTGATAATTATAAATATATTCAGTGGAACAATACATTCCCCTAATTAGTTACTATTCTTTATTTGTATTCTTTTTTTCCCAAAGGGCATAAGCCCAACTCATTCGATCAAGATTTTATTCACCAATTATGCTGATAATTGAATTGAATCAAAGTGCATCACATCAAGATTTTATTGGAATCATTTGAAATTGGGCAAAAATAAATAATAGTCAAGAAAGTGAGGAGAAAAGAAAAGAAAAATATCAACTCTTGAGAATTTTATATAATTTTATTGAGGAGAATTCCAAATTGTTGTGTAAACCACATGGCAACGGAACATGGACTAATATATTTATGCATTAAAAACTTAAGTTGAATAATAGTGGAATAAACTCATATTAATAACCAATTAATTTAGCCCCCATTCGGGATTCATTTATTACCACGATTTTCGATGGCGATTTTTTTTTTGGTTAATTAAATAATTAAATTTAAAGATCGCGTCACGATGGACTCGAACCCGAGACCTTTGACCTCGGACATTAACCATTCTACCATTAGACCAACACACGCACACAAGACGATTTTGGCTTAAGAGGTCGGTATATATTTATAGTTATATTAATATATTAAAGCGTAGAATGGAAGAAATAGAAAATTATATGCCACATTTTAAGAAGCAATGCACCTGGCAAAACCAGGTTCTTTCACGTGGCCCTTCGGAACCCTAGCAATTAAATTTCTTGATATACATCATATATAATGTTGTTTCTCTTGAACCAAGGTGCCGCCCAACACACACACACACACACAAAGGGTAAATTGGTTTTGCACCATGTGTTTTCTCTCGATCCTACAACCTTATTTTAATGACTAGACGGGTTCAATGGTTATGAAAATTCATTTACGTTCAAATTGGGAATCGAGCAGTTCATTAATTATAGTTGGTGGATAATAGTTAGAACCGTAACTATAATTGCGAAAATTAAGGTGCGATTATGGTTAGGAGTTTGGACAAATCATATAATCAACTGTTCAAATATACTAATACTACCACTTATTATAATAATTTTTTCATATGTATTTGTATCTAGATATAATAAGAACTCAAATAAATGAGTTTATCTTACTTTCTGGAACGAAGCCTATTCTTGGCTTTCAATCATAATTGTTACTCCTTTTATCTCTTTATAAGTGTCATCGATTGTCAAATTGCATATACTAAGAAAATAATCATTTTTACCTTTCTAATCTTATTAATTATTTTGATGAATAGATTCATACAACTAATTATCAAATTTCAAGAATATTAAATAAAAGTAAATAAAAAAATATATCATAAGTTTACTCTCAAATTACGAAATATGACATTTATTAAAAAATAAGAAAAAATGTTAGGACACTTGAAAAGAACCAAGAGAGTATTTGTTAACCAAGTTCAAGCATAACTATTTATTTAACTTAAAAATATACTAATTAATACGTATAATTTATATAATACCATAAATATCGAATAAGCACTTGATTATTTACCAATACTCAAATTGTAATTCTAAGAACATTAAAAAAATAGGGCCAAAGTGCCAAATTTTATTGTATTTAGAAAAAAAAATCTTAGTCCTAATTACTATAATTCCAAGTTTGGTTACACTAGTACATATGTCACCTTGTCTTCGATGTCATTAGATAATCAGATTTTATTTGTACTATATTTGAAAATTTAGAATATCATACCATAAAATACTCATACGAACAAAAGTCATGTCATATTTGAATATTAAACCATTTGTTATATACATGATGTTGTTTTCCTATATAAGTATTGCAAATGCATATATCCGTTGTTAGTTTATACATGTTTCTATTTAATAGTATGCAATTTTCTTTATTAATGCATGCATGTCTCTCATTCCTGCATATTTTTCTTCCTCTCTTTTTGCAATTTGGAAAAGCTATTCTCCAATTCTATCGATCTATCTCCCTCACTCTGACTCAAAATCAGATCAAATCAATCGTTGGAAACCACCACATCCTCCACCATTGACTCCTTTATTTCAACCCATAAACTTTTCCAGTGAAGTCGCTTCAACCATTCATCCCTTATTACATTAATCATACCAAAAAACATGAAGCTACTTGTTGATCCTTTGCTTTTTTTTTTTTGGAATCCTCTCTATATCTTCTATGAAGTTAGAAGGAAGCAATTTGAAATAGAGAAGAGCAATCAATTTCTAATGTATATTTTGTGTTCAACATCATGTATGTTTGTGTTCAATAGTATGCAACAATGTGCATGTATTTTCCCTATTATATCTCTCTCTTTCTCTCTATAAGTATATATATGTATATAGGGGAGTGTAACCATTTTTATCGTGAGAATAAAAAAATAATGAATTCGTTGTAAAAGTTGAATAATCTATCGGGAAAGTTACTTAATCCAAAAAAATAGATTTTTTGCCTCTCATGTGATTCGAACCTGGATGAAAAACTCCGAACTTTTGGATTCAGTGACTTTCTTAATGGATGCATCAACTTGTAGTGAATTCATTTTTTTAATAACAAATTTTGTGGTTCTTAGTTCTCACGTTAAAATGGTTATTACCATTTCCAATCCTTCATTCGTGAAGATCTATGACGAATTTATCATTTTACTTGATGAACTCAAACATCTGATTTGAATCTCATGAGGGGCGGATTTTCATGTTTTTTTAATTCAGACACTTTCAAGACGAATTCAAATACTTTCACGATGATCAAACAATTTCATGAGTTCATATATTATACTTTAAGGTAATTTTATACATTAACCACTATATATATATATATCAATTTGCTCAAAATCTGCATAGACATAATTTCTTTTTCAATTATCCGTACATGTCGTATATGTATATATGGGTGTAATATCTTTTTATTTATATTAGCGTGTAGTTGGTCGAGCAGTATCGACGAATAATCATTTTACATTGTAATTTATAAATATAATAACTTCATATCTGGGATATGATTCAATTTATATTATAACTTTTTACTAATATAAGCTTTTACTCGTCGTATTTTTCTCAGGTGATCGATAGTTTACTCAATGATGGATGCATATGCTTAGGAAATACATTAACTTATCGAAATTCTAGTAATTAAGTTCATTATGCATTTGAAACCTTTTGTTTTATAAACTTCTTAAACTTTTATTTCGATAGGTTCTAGCTTATTTGTTTCATAAATCCTTGAAGTTATTTGCTTAGATAAGTCTTACGCAAAAAAGGGATGCATGCATTTTACGCCCATCAATAACTGCCTTCAAATTCATGCTTTTATTACATCGAGATGCTAAGACATGGTACCATGCACAATTTTATCCCTTTTATTTTTCCTCGGGAGAATATATAGTAAAATAAGAAAATAAAAATAAAATTGATCAGTTATAATCTGCTTGCAAAAAAAACCACGATCGACTTATTATATATTAATGAATATGGTGTCATAATTGATGAAGTTTGCATTAATTAAAGAATAGTAAATATTAATTTTGTATATTCACTCCAATATGTTTTGAAGTTTTTAATATGAGTGCCTATTCTGATAAGATTAAAATAAATGCAAATAATTTATACATCAAATTTTAAACTCAGTGACTAAGTAGGAGATCATTGTTGTCGTATATTTCTATATATATACAGGGAAATGGTTCAGGTAGGACGGGATAATTTGATAGGAAATATGAATGAATCTGGGCATTTGATTTGCTATATCAATAGTTGATGAGATTTAATTTTCGGTGTCTTCTGGTTTTGTGTTTTGTGTCTTATACGGATTATTATACAAGACTAGAACTCTTTTTGTACTACTACTGCAATGAAAGATGTCTAAACTAATATATTTAACATATGTCTACTGAAGAGATGAAATATGTCTAAACTAATATGTGCAATATAGTATAATTCTGATTGTGCTACACTAATATGAAAGATGTGCTACTATTCTTATTTTCATACATTAAGGAGCTTTCTCACCATAACCAACCCCCCCTATATACAGCATTTAATTTTTAGAACGTGGGTTAAGTTTTGATCTTCTAACGAACGAAGTTTGACTATGCATCGATGTGGATTTATCCAGAGAAAAATGTGGAAACGCATGAGACCACATGGACTATTAGATTTTTCGGCTGCACTTTGGAATATTTTGGCCTAAAATAGCAAGAAATTAGTCAAACTATTAAATAGTCTACAACGTTAGCATGATTGTAATTTGTAACATACATGTGAAGGAAACCATCGTTTAGGTTTTATTAATAATTATGCTATTCAACTAGCTACCTCCATCTGATAGTTGAGATTAATTAATTAATTCAGTTAATCAGTTCAAAGAATAATGCCATGATTTCTCCATTTTACAGATTAATTCAGTTGCTAATTACGTGATTTTGACCCAAAAGATGCAAGTTGGACCATGGCAATATAGATAATCGCACATGAATTGCTGTATTTTTTAATTAGTCCTGAATTATTTATGAATTTTACTAGAGTCTCTGTCCAAATCCTGCGACTGAATTAGGTTTGTTATCTGCGGGTTAGATAAAATATTTGGAGCAAATGATAGTGACATCGTTATTGAATTGTTTAGGCTTAATTGAATTTTAAATTACAAATATCAGACCCATTTTGTAAGTCTTAATTTAATGTTTCTTGCTTAATTAATTGTGGTGTTAGAGGGGGCTTTTGTATCACTGCTTGACAAATTAGCATGTTTTTCACCGGAATTATACCTGGCCAGTCAAATTGCGAAATAAAATACCCGGAATTAGTAGTAAAGTAGTTAATACCCAAGCCCAAGGGTTTGGCTTCAAATCCATCGTGACACGATCTGTAAATTTTTATATATTTGATTGAAAAAAAAAAAGAAAATTTGTGGTTAATAAATGCTAACGAAAAAAAATCAAGAAAATTTGTGGTTAATAAATGGTAACGCGTAAACGTTAATTAATATACATTTCGTTAGGACATTATCACATTAATACACTAGATTTTGGCGTTTTAGGGAAAAACGCGATTTTGCATACACGGATTTGCCTCTCCTTTTTTCGAGTGTAAAGTAGTTGACAATTTGTGTTAATTTATAGCAAAAGGCAAACACGGTTACACAGATTAATATTCCAAATTGCAACCACTAAGGAAGTGCAATATTTTTATTTTTATTTAATGGAAGAAAGTGCAATATTTAGCTAGCACAAAATTGCCTATTTTAATGCTTTTATGTGAGCAAAATATAACCAAATTGGTACTGCAAGACACTATTAGTCAAGACTGCCTGCACAATGATGAATGATTTTAAATATTTTTATTTTAAATTTATTAGTTCTTAATAAGTTGAGTTTGATTTTAAATATTTTGAACCTATTTTGGTTGGAACAATTGTTAGTTCATTCATTTTAATTGATAAGACCGATTTTCTTCTTATAGAAACGGACTATTAGAAGCTTAAGAAGAATATGTTATTTTGATGGTTGCAATAATTTGGTTCTACTTATATTATAATATTTACTTGATCTTAATTTTGTTTGGTTATTTAAGTTATCTTTAGGTGGAGTGACATAACTTTTTCGTTGCAAAACTAAAGAAAAAAATTGTTACAACATTAATTTATTATTCCTGTTGGCTCAGATGCGTTTAGAAAAATATTGCGCCACAAATTTCCTTGACCAATCATATTACCTCTATCGGAAACAATGATTTGTTTTTTACAACAATAATTTAAAATATATATAATGTATTTTATTGATGTTATATATATATATATATATAGGGATGGTTTTTGGTATAAATTTTTCATTTCGCTGAAGCTAGGAACAATATTTTTTTTATTATATACAATAATGATTTTTCTAGATTCTTTTTATATCTACAATATTAATGCTTTTATATGATATTATTTTATGTATCACAATCATACTTCTTCTCATGACAATCATAGATTATATATACAAAGATCAATAATTTAAATACCTTATGGGTTTCATGCACTAGTTTTGGTTTCAACCATCTATAGTGTAGGAACTAGAAACTGATTTGATCCATATATATTAACTAAAAGGGATTTTTATAATCGATTTTAATGTTGAATAATGCATTTTTATGCGTACATATTGCATCTTCCATTATAATACATTTTATATATTATAATAATGCTTTTATGATATTACACTTTATATCTTACAGAAATATATACATTTGTATGCGTGTATTGACCTAGTGGTATAATGGTTAATGCTTGAAGCCAAAAGTCTCGGGTTCAAATCCACCTTGACTCGATCTTTAAATTTTATATATCATACAAAAATCTACGGATTTTGACAAATTACAGGTCGCAATCGTTAACATTCATACTCCAAGCTTGCATTGGCCATGCATGGACCAGCTAAAACATTTTTTTGTTTATTTAGAGAAAAAAAAAAACCCAATTTCTATCGTTTGAGAGATACTTATGAATGAGTATGACGCTTATAAATGAAATGGAATTTTATCTATTGTATTAAGTTGTGCCGACAACCCAAAATACCCTATCTATATATGAACTTCAACGTATACATGTATAGAGGTTGGTTATGGTGAGAAAACTCCTTAATGTACGAAAATAAGAATAGTAGCACATCTTTCATATTTGTGTGAAGACAATCGTAATTACTATATCAGCGTATTAGTTTAGACATATTTCATCCATTCGTAGACATATGCTAAATATATTAGTTTAACACATCTTTCATTCAGCAGAACACAAGAAGAGTTCTAGTCTTTGCACAATAATCATGTAGCACACAAACTCAGAAGCATTAGAAAATTAAATCTCAACCATTGATATAGCAAATCAAAGGCTCAGATTCATTCCTATTTCCTACCAAATTATCTTTTCCTACCTGATCCATCTCCTACATGTATATATCTAAATATTGGATTTAATAAAAAAATCATAGGTTAACTGAAAACTACTATTAACCATTAAATCTTTCAGAGCAATGGATATTACTAAATCCTGATTTTATGAAGAAAAAAAAAGTCATTTTTAACCATGGTGGTTAGTATAATAATTTTGCCATAGTCATATAACTTCCATGTCCCTTTAAGTATGTTATATTTCCATACTTAATGATATTTTGTCATTTTATTATAATCCTGAATAACGAATTTTCATATATTTTTTGTTTGTATATCTCCAATATTTTCACACAAGTTCGTTTAACTTCTGTAACTAGGCCGAAATTTAATAACCTTCACTTATCAAATCAAATTCATGCTCAATTTTCTTCCCCAAGTGATTTTAGGCATTAATTTTGGTCGAATAACATTATTTTTTTCATTTTAGATTGACATCATTAATTTAAAAAATTATATAAAATCAATGCTCGATTTATTCTTTTTTTTTTCTCTGACTTCAGATAACGAATAAATTGAATAAATCACGTAGGTTTTATGTAAGTTGATGAATTAATGATGCCAATAATGATATTAAAATCAAAATAAATGTCTAAAACAAAAAGAATAATATAAAAGCAACTAAAACTCCACGAAGAATTACTACATTTCCCTTTTTAAAGATAGTCGAATAGTATGATTGTGATCAATGTCAATTTGAGTCCCATCAATATTTTATAAGTCGATATTATGGCATCCATTTTTTAGTGTAATTTGTAGATTATTTGCACATGAACATAATTATTCGATGTACATGTCAGATAATATTTGTGGTTATCCCTAAAAAATTAAAAAATAAACAGAAATTAGTATATATATGAAACAAGTTATTCTATGCAATTATATGGGTTGGTGGTGAGTGTAGTAACTCCTAGATTGCAACGAAGATCTTCCTTAGCAGTCACATTCGATATACATGGAGACATATGGTATGATAGCCAAACTTATTAATTACTAACATAAGTATGCAACGACCAAAGTTTGTCAATCATGAAGGACCAACCTATGGAACTCCCATTATGAGCTGCCTGCTTATTACAATAACGAGCAACACAAAAATGATCATAATCGGTTTCATTTTGTGTGCATGTGTTGGTTTAGTGACATAGTGGTTAATATCTGAGGTCAAATGTCTCAGGTTCGAATCCATCGTGATATGGTCTTTAAAATTTTTGTATCCAACTCTCGATAAATTCAAATTGTTACAACGCTACTTATAAAAATGTCAATATGTAGTTGAGGGACCAAAAAGTCTTAAAATCAATGGTGTCACATCTGGGTTGAATCATAAGTAGGTCCAACGTACCATTACTTACCACACGAAAGCCCAAATGACAAGTTGTTAGCTTAAGCATTCACATCTCAACACATATAACTTTAGAAGCCTCAACAAGTTGCATCATTTAGACGCGTTGACACTATTTATATTGTAAACATAAGGACAAATATCAACCCTTAATAAACCAATATAGACACTTCTGATTTAATGTACAAATTATGACGCAGATGCACAAATACACAATTATATGCAGAAATGTGCATATAACTAATTCAAATGCACACTTAAAAATAACCATTAGATTTCCAAATCTAATGGGCACGATTTATTCTTATTTATGTATATTAAGGATTTTCTGTACATGAACTAATTCATATATATATATATATATATATATATATATATATATATAAAATCTGGTTAATCAAGACTTGATGAATTTTAATGCTATAATTTTGTAGGTAGATGCAACAAAGGCTGGTGTATGTAATATAGGTAGGCTTGTGGAATAGTAAGAGGCCCAAAAAAATAAAAGAGACTAGATGTGATGGTCCAATTTACAGCTTCTTATATTGGTCCCCCACACAAAACTATTCGTAACGAGTAAACCTACAACTTGGGCTATTTTCAAATATGAACTCAATTATTATCATTTTTCCTATGTACAAATGAATTTCTATCCGAATAAACTTTAATAGACCAATTCCATGTATTAATGAGTCTAATTTGTACACTATCAACTATCTCAATTACCGGGTATTTGTGGAGGTACATATGGGCACATAATACACCCATGCCAGGATTCCAAGTAATAATTATCCCGACATACTACTACAACTCTTTGCATAACTGACTCTGAAAATAAGATGTATCTTGTTATTTGAATTTTCACATATAAAAGATCCCAAAATATAAGATATGATTGTGTCTATCGTTTTCTTCTTCTTTTAAATTCAATGATGGTGATGAAAGTTATAGTAATATTCTTAGTTAGACTATTCAAGTTTTATATAAGATTAAGAAATGAAAAATACTAATAAATAGATGTAAATCAAGATAACGAAGTCAATTACAAAATTGTATCTAAGAAAAGTTATTTTTCAATATTAAATTATTTCAAGCTAATAATCTTTTCATTGGAATCTTGCAAATATACTAAAGTAGTAGTCGCACAGGTGGAATTGATCCAATACTGGTCCTATGTTTTTATTAATACACATCTTAAAAAATGGTCCAAATTTTATGAATATATATTGTATAGGTATGGGTGTTGCTAAAATGAGGAATGCATTTAGATGAATTCATGTGATAGCCCTAATCATCAACTGGTCCATTTTCCTATCCCTAAGTACCAATTCAAATTTTTTATTCTTTCCCATTAATTGTATTTCAAAGTCAATATTGTAGCCATCAAGGAATGTCAAGGAAGCTTTCATGATATTTTGGAACTAAATGACAAACTGAAAAATGAAAAAAGAATAATAAAATATGGACATAATTAATTTAATCCCATGTGCTTTCACTTTATTTTGCCACCTATATTTTCAGATCGGATCCCCTGTCTACAAAATTATATTACATTCTATTTCGTAAGCATAATTAATTGTATTTTGAATTTTAGTCGTTTTTTCTTTTTCTTTTTCTTTTTTAACTTTCACCGCAGTTCAAAAAATAAGAGTTTATATTTTCCAATTTTTTCTTTTTGATAATTTAATCAATAAGATTGAGTTTAACAAATAAAATTAATTTACGCGGTAGTAGTTATCAAACCAATTTTGGTTTTGATGAGATCAAAATTTAAACAGAGAATTCTGCAACGATTAATAGTTCATAGGTCATATAATATTGGGCTTTTAGAAAGTGGGATTATCTTTTGTTTGTAGATATAGGCCCATCAATGGTGCTCACCACTCTTCAGTCAGACCCAAGTTCAGCTTGCCTTTTTGTGGCCTTCGAGGAATATAAGACGTGCTGTACTAGTGGAATCTAACTTATCAATCAGATTTTAATAAAAGTTATTGATTATATTATAAATAGAACAAAACTCTCGTATTAATATAATATTAAATTAATTAATGATGAATTTAGGTGGTAAAAAATACAAACAAATAGTGTTACTAAATGTAATAACTAGGATGATTTTTATAAATGAAATAAGAGGAAGTTTAAGAAATGTATCAAAAAATAAATACACATTTATCCCTCAAATCTATTCTTGAGAATCTTCGACACGGATTTAATAAAAATTATTGAATTTATTATGAGTGAAATATGGATACTATAATAATATAATATTAAATTAGTTAGTGGTTGATGGGCCATAGGTTATAAATAAATGAGTTTTTAGGATACAAAAAAAATAGTGATTTATTATGAGTGATGAAATATTAGGGGTGTGCATTTATCGAACCGAAAAAATCGATCGAATCGATCGGTTTCGGTCGGTTCGGTTCGGTTTTTGAGAAAGTCGGTTTTCGGTTCGGTTCAAAATTTTAATTAAAATCGGTTTTTGGTTCGGTTTTATGCTTTAGGTTCGATCGGTATCCGTACCAAACCGAAACTATTATTTTTATATATTTATATATTTTATATAATAATTAATTAATATTTTAATTAAATAATTAGGATAAAAATATGTTTATTTAGAAAAAAATATATATATATAATTTATATTTTGGTCGGTTTTGATCGAACCGAAACCGATCGATTTTTTCGGTTCTGTTTTCATCGGTTCGAAATTATAAATCGATTCGGTTCAAAAAATTCGTCGGTTCGGTTGGTTTGAAAATTTTGATCGGTTGGTCGAACCAACCGATCGATCAACCTATGAAATATATAGACCGACCGATCGATGCACACCCCTATAAAATATATAGATAAATGATATTATTGATGGTAATAAATTGAGAAGATAATTATCATGAATGAATAAGAAAAAAATTGAAAGACGTTCAAAAAAAAAATTATAAGGGAAATTGGGGTAGGACGGACGAAATAACAAGAAACGGAGGAGTATAAAATTTTAAAAAGCCAAAGCAAGTCGTATTACGCAACGTGAATCGCGATTGTGAGATAGTAGTTGAATTGAGCGAGTGGGGTTGCATATCGCAGCGTCTAAGAGAACAAGTGTCAGAAATCTTTGATAGAGTCGAGGAGGGAATTGGCTCACAACTTCACATAATACTTTCTGAGTAAAGCAGAAACAGACAATTTTTTTGTGGGGGGGAAATATTAATGTTGTATCAAATAGGCGAATCATCTATTCTTTTGAGATGTAAAGCAGACAATGGCATTAAAATATAGGATAATGGCATGCACACTAAATCTAGTAAAACGGCCATAATTGCTTACTAACGACTCTCAATCCCCATTCCTCAACAACTCATCCAAATCGATTCTTACATCATGATGAATATTTCGCCATCACAGATTTAAATGAATGTTTCATTACAATATATAAACAGAGATAGAACTGCTTAAATTAAATCATTTCTTATTCTAGTAACTAAAATCCAAAATGTATCGTTCAATTTATATGATCTATGATTATATAAAAAAGAATTTGATTGTAATATAAAAAAATTGAGTGATCTTTATTCTATTCGTAATGTAATGTAATTATAATCAACTTTATTAAATGAAAAAATCATTTATTTAATTTTTGATCTATTAAAAAATTGGTTTTACATTAAAACCATCTTATGGAATTACAATTTTGCACCTATAGAATGAAAATTTAAATTTAAATTTAATAATTTAATATTTTTCAGAATATGTGGGAAAATGGTGTGTGGTCAGCCATAATGTGGCCGCATAACTTTATTGAAAAAAATTATCATACAAGAATATTATTATTTATAAAGAAACATTATTATGCGTAAAGATAATCTATTTTATCAAGATCTATGAATTAAATAACGCATCCATGTATATATTTAATGGGGAAGAAATCAAATAAATTTTTTTTTTAAAACCTAAAAATCGATGTATTTTATGGATAAAGTTATTGCATTATGAAATATAGATGAATATTATTGTTTTTTACTGGAACTCAAGGGTGCATTAGTTTTATACGTAAAATGCATTAACTTCGTATATAAAGTATATTGGTTTTTACGGAAAAAAATTGGTTTTTATTTTAACTCAACTCGGGAAGAGATCAAATAAAAACTTATTTTTCGAAAAATCTTAAAAACTAATGCATTTTATGTATAAAGTTACTATACTACGAAATATTGATGAATACTATTGTCTTTTACCATAACTCAATGGTGTATTAGTTTTATACGTAAAGTGTATTAACTTTGTACATAAAATGTATTGATTTTTAGGTTTTACGAAAAAATAAGTTTTTATTATAACTTAACCATATATATATAGGAAAGAGTTCAAATAAAAACCTATTTTCCATAAAAACATATAAACAAATACACTTTATATTTAAATTAATATATTTTATATATAAAGTTACTGCACTAATTCTCTCTATATAGTAATGCTAAGTGGCCACATAATGGCTAGCAGTTATTTGGACCACTGAAAAAAGCCAACTCATTATGTCATTAATATTAGGGGAAATTAGGCACTAAACTCTCTATATTTATGGTCCTTTAGTCAAGTTAATTAATCACTTATCAAAATCCTAAAAAATATGGTCGATCATTTGAAGATCCCTGTTAATTAAAAAGAAAAAAAGAATATCTCTATATATATATATAAAAAATTAGACAACGAAGTTTTACAGCACGAAGAAGACGTGGCAAAAGGCCCTCGAAGTACACTCCTCAACCATTTGATGAAATAGAATAGAGACACATTACTCCTCGACAATTTGCTGAAATGCTGGAAAATGGCCCTTAATCAAACATGGAGTTTGAGGGTAAGGTAATTGTACTATATATCTCCATGATGATCACAAGGTTGTGCTGCTTCATTTTTCCTTCTTGATTGTCGATTGATATAAAGAGTCACTATTTCTCAAGAGCCACTATGTTGTAATCCTATATAAATACTTGCATGCAACATTGGCAGGTGCGTACATTCAAGCATAGATACCCAATCGCAAATACTCATTTTTCTTACACCATCCACTCACATTCAAACACTTTCAACAAGCTCTAATTTGAGTGTCATAATCTCTTCCCAGAAAACCTCATCCAAGCATGTTTTCAAGCTTTTTCGTCGGTTTTCTTTCAAGGTTGACTCGAAGACCACCTATTTCTTCGATTCATTTCGCAAAATGTAATATTTATTATAAATCTTGACCCGAAACTAACAATTATGAAGCTTGGATCGAACAAGTAATTGCAAAATTGATGCAGACTAACGACATTTGGTTGCAGCACATATTATATTCTCTTTCCAATTTTCGATAACTTTGCAAACAAAAAAGTGAGACAGAAGCATGGATCACTTCCACTGGCATATAGGAGCAAGAGTCTAGAAAGCAAGGTTCAGATAGTGAAGTTAACATTATAACTACTGCAATTAGCTCATAAGTTTTGAGAACTCAAATTACAGAATTGTGAACAAAAACAACTATTGGTGGTATAACCAGCATGGAGAAGCTAGCACGAACGACACGACAGGCCTAGAAATGCTAAGAATGAAAAATTCCTCCAGAGTCTTTTTCGCAAGTAGAGAATCATGCTTTTGATCTTACAAGTATCTCAAAAATTTCAATAATGCACGCCAATTACATTTACGAATGCTAACACAATTCGGGAACCTGTGCATGCCGATAGTGAAAGTGATTGACATTTTCTAATTCCATACATTGATGACGATGTTGAAACCAAATCCTTGTTCGAGGCGGACCCACCAGCAATTTATCAGTCTAACAGAACACCTGAGATAAGAGAAGACGAACGAGGCAAAGGCTAACGGCAACTGAATTACGAGAAAAGACATATAACAGTGGATTTTCTTCTCTCAAGAACTACCATATCCGTATGCATGTCAGGAAAGACGCAGCTATACTGGATTTACAATAATTCTTCATGTCCCTGCAATCCACAGGCATTATATCAGCGACACAAAACACCAGGAAGAGAAACAGTAATCCAACACATGATATACCCAATTAGCTTCTACAATAAGTACAGAATCACAACAAAACTTTCCTCCCCTGAAACAGGTCGAAGAGCCATATAAGAAATAAACACAAAGCTAGACTAGGTTTACAACAATCATAATATATGTTTACAGTTACATCCAGAAAATGTAGTAGACTATTTGAATATGTAGTCAGAGAGATTATCAGTCTGATCTACAAATAAATACTAAAAATGAAAAAATAGGTCAGCGGCTAGCTCCACATTTCGTTTGCATTTATGTATATGATAATAACTACTTGGGGATTCGATGTGACAATTTCTATAGTAAATCAATTATTCTCACCAATTTCAAACAGCAGTGACAGCCTTCCCCGTTCTGCTTGCCTTCTTTCCTCTTCTTCAAGGTTTTCTGAGATTCACGAGGTTTCAGGGTGTAATAAGCGATGGCTGATACCCAATGGTCCAAAGATGCTATGTTTCCCAGCAATGCAGAAAAGAATTTTCAGCATCTGATTCAGTCATGGATGGTTTACAAGCTTGCTTTTGCTTAATATCTTAAAGTCTCTGATTCGTCCAGATTTCCATAACAACTAAGTATACCAATCAGATTCTTGACAAATGGAATAGAATCCAATTCTTAAAATTGAGGATCTAGCACTCCCCAAAGTTAAGAAAAATTTCAATCTGTTTCCAGAACCTTCGAATTTACAGGCAGGAAAATTGACAGATTACCTGCACTAGCGAAGAATGCACTGTCCTGGGCTAGGCTTTTACACAAGTCATACCTTCCATTTCATTGGTTTCTTTCATGCTGATTCATGTTGTTCGGGCAAGGTATCACTCACGTAGATGCCAACAATATTAACATCTTTTTTTAGCATCAACAGTTCCTGATATATTGCAAACTAAATAACTAACCTTATAAATTCAAAGAGAAACAGTTAACCCTTGCTATCAAAATATTGCTTAAAAAAACACATGTACTTAGTGAATAAGATGCAGATTATGCATTAAGTGAATGAGATGCAGATCTAGACACTACAGCAAACTATAAACAAATATAGTCACAGCAAACAATAATAGTCTAAAGGTGGGACCTGATTCAACATACGTAAGCAATTCATGGTGAGACTTTCCAATTGTTATTGCTATCTTTGTGGAGAACGGAGACTTCTCCTTTCCAGCTACAGCTAGCAACTACATTGGGCAAGGCAGGATGGAATGCAACATCTATACATGCCTGCTCATATGCCTTAACCTTGCTTAGAAGTTTGGATGTTTTAGAGTTGTAAAAGTAGATACAACCATCGGAGGATCCAGAGGCCACCACATTCCCATCCAAACTGAAATTGCACTTGATGGGGAAACCACAGACACCATGACCTTCGTATCTTTTGTACTTGTCAAGTTTGAATGGTGGTCTGGCAGAGAATATAGCGATATAGTTTCCATGGGATTGAGCGATAAAATATGGCTCAAATGGGTGGCATCTGATAGAGGGGCATGTGTAAGCTTCCGCATAAACCTGGGAAGCGATAAATCAGTCGTCTAGAACAACATTTTGAAACAGAAACATAATATTCAGATGGTTGTATGGTTTAAAACATGAATTTCTGATGCACAATCCGGAACATTAAGCAGCTAAAGAGAACAAACAAGGTTCTCACCTATCGAAGGCTAAACAAAGTTCACTTGATCAAATAAAAAAATTGATACAAAAACACTAAACTTGAGATGCCCAATGCCCCATATTCATAAGAATGCCAGACAATTCATTCAAATGCATGCACAACAAGTTGGCCAAAATACTCAAAGCAAAAAAATCCTCTCATAATCCTTTTCTATTTTTTAGTTAATCTGCTCGAGTAAACGAGGCGGTGGCATGGTTAACACCACTTCTCATGCTAAATGGGACACTTTGGACTTTTCATCATTTGTCATGCAAGGAAAGTTAAATTTCCATATAGAAACTAAGATGTTATTTTCTGTTTTTTTTTTTTTTTACTTTATTTTAGAAAGAGAAGGGAAAAGGAAAACCCTCTGACCCTTGGATGTTGTTATGTTGATGATATATAAATATATAATATGAGAGCGAGCATTCTAATTTTGTGAGTATGATGCACAGCAATGAATCCAGGACACTAAAATAATACCTGATTGGATAAAGGAACTTGTCGTGAAACATCCCAAACTATAATTGAATTTTCACTGATGTTGCTTTTAGACACATCACTTGAGGTCATTAAGTGCATGCCATCAACTGTGAATTCTACATCAAGGATTGGCCCAAGACTGCGGACATATTCATGGACTACTTTCCCAGTCCGAATATCCCACAGTTTAAGGTGACCTTTTGATCCCCCAGAGATGAAAAGATCATAGTTGTTTGGAGAAAATCTTACAACTTCTACTATTTGATCTTCCTTGAAAACCTTAATCTCCATTCCTTTTTCAACATCAACCAATCTGGATGTGCAATCATAACCACAAGAGAGCAAAGATAATCCCAGCTGAGACCATTTCACATCTTTCACTGCTGCATGATGATTGTCAAACACACATGCTCGTTTCTGACCTCCACTCCATACATTCCATATGCTCACAGTGTGATCCATTCCAGCAGATGCAAGAAGATGGCCTGGAAGTGGAAAGTAACATCATAAAACAAATCAGAAATTCATAGCATGAACATTTTAGTCAAGTCTTTTTAATAGGTCAACCAGATGAGTGTGGAAGAGACTAAAAAAAATTATAGCTTGTAAACAGCACCTTGAACAAAATATGTCTAACATAAGAGAAACATCTTTCATAACTCACTACAGTCTGTGATCAAAAGATGCATCATCAGCTGGAAACTACATCCTGGAGGCTTTCTTGCTGAAGAACTACCTTTCAAAATATTTCAACAAAACTACTTATAGTAGAAAGCATCGTAAACAACATTTGGCAATGCAGAATGAAAAGACAACAGGCTTTATATTGCTAGAGCGTAGAGTCTCATCAATGAATGCATGCCCCCGAAGTAATACACGCACAATAAAATCAGCCATAGCAACACAATATAGTATGGGTGCTATCAATACAAGATTAAGCTACATTTGATTTGTTTGACATATATCAATTCTTTGCATAACTTTAAAGAAATGGCACCATTCAACTACACACGAGAAATAAAATGAAGCATGTTTGTTATATACCGACATTAGCATTTGGAAGAAATAGCTGCAGAAAACATTGACAAATTACCGTGAGTTCTGGACCACTGCACCGCATTGACAGAGCTCGTGTGCCCATCCAGAGCAACAGAAAGAGAGACTGGATTTTGGCTCGCCTTCGTACGACGCTGCAATGTTGTCCAAATAGCATGTGGTACATCTGAATATGAAATGCTTCCCGTCACTGCACAAATTAAGCTTTGAAGTCAATAGCGAAACAAATTCACATGTTCTTCAATCCAATTATGCTTTGAATTTTGAAGAAAAAGGGATGTTTGTGAGTCGTTAAAAACTTTCAATTTACTCAGAATATAATCAAGTTCAACAAGGGCGGGAATTGCCTGGTGAAGGTGCTACACGATTCGGCTTCCCAGCAGTTGGTTTAGGATCCGAGGCTGCTTCTCTTTGCCGCTTGGATATGTATCTTCCAGGAATCGGCGTTTCCGCGTGGTGACTCGGCGGGAGAAACGCGGCCATCTGGATCCGATTCGCCGATAATGTTTCGGGTCTGAGGCGTTTGGGAGGAAGCGGCAACGGACCCCATTGCTCGGGTACTCCACCACCACCACCTTGGCTCCCAGCGGCGCCATCCTCATCGGAGTCTGAAGCAGTTGCGTACGCTTTGGAGAGAAGATCCATTTTAGTGGCAGCTCGCGTTTGAAGTGAGAATTAATTTCCAATTTTGAGAACTAACCCGTGCAATTGGGACATTTAGATATATTAAATTAAATTGGCGATTTTTTTTTTTGAAGTGTAAAAAGTGAAGATAGAATCTATACTTATGTTTAAACAATAATTAAATCATGGGATCTTGGTCTAAATTTATTTGTAGTAATTTTTTTATTAACAAGTGATTATCAACAAAAAAATTTAGTTCTAAATACATATATGATAATTAGCCACACACAAAAAAAACTTTTACTTTACATAAATTAGGTTGATTAGTTCCTGAGTTTTAATTCAATATATATCATTGCTCATAAATTTTGAATGTACCAAATAACATCAAGTATATGACTAACACTCAATTTTCTCAATTCTATAAATATTAACTTGTACATATTCTAATATTCAAAATATTTTTATATCAAGTACTCATTTTACTTTTCAGGTTGTCTCATTATTATTGACTCGTTCCAAAAAAGGAAATAATTTTACAATATAAAATGTCTCGAATTAGTGTCATATACTACTTTACACATAAAATATAATTCTCATTAATCTACGTATAAATGAAATGAACCAACAATATCGAGACGGAGGGAGTATAAACTATTTCAAGAGAAGGGACTGCTCCTACCCGCCATGTGGTTTTACTTTTGAAACAAATTCTTCTTTATTTTTTTTATTTTATTTTTTGATATTTCAAGAGTAGGGTAAATTCCATACTGCTCCTACCCCCATGTGGTTTTACTTTTGAAACAAACTCACCTTAACCATTTGGATTGTCACTGGGGATACAAATTCTTCTTTATTTTAACTGAGTTACGTTGTGTTTAAACTATTGAAGGCAAATCTATCAATAAATGGTACAGCAATGGCCGTTAAACAGAATCCAAGCGGGAGATGGATCGATAATTCTACCTTCGAAATCTAAAAGGAATTTTTATTTAATTCCTGACAGTATCTGTGAATATTTACCCACTTACATTCCATATTCCTCATTTTTCAAATGTTTAAATTACATGTACATTAATTATGAACATAAATGTTCATATTTATAAAGCTTATATTTATGACTACAAATCTTATATCGAGTTTATACTTATTTTCATAAAGTTAATCGAAATTTAAACATTACACACTAGCCTTTCCAATATGGAAATATTTTGTAGCCCTTCAGATATTAATATTTTTTCAATAATACAAAATACATATCTTATGAAGAATTTAAAAAAAACAACAAGATACACATAATATTTATATAAAATGAAGCTACAATCTAAAATAATTTTTAAAGGTGGTCTTATGTATATATTTTTTCAATATAAATGATATTTAAACAAATGATACCTTTTTAAAATATAAATGAATAGCCCCGATATTGATATTTTTTCGATCATTTATGTAGCATTTCATATCCTTAAATGATATTTGATCTATTATTTGTAACCTACCTAAGTATATAAATGATATTTATACAAATGATACCTTTTTAATACAAATGATATTTTTTTAATAACAAATTATACTTTTGTCTGTAAGTTATGAATAGATGTACAGTAGTTTTTGTGTAATTTTTATTATTATTAAGCCCTCTAACTAAAGACTCTTTTGACACTTTATTGTAGAATAACATAAAAAATCAAATTGTAGATAAGAAATAGTACCCCCAAAAATTTGAATTATCCGTGGTGTATGCAATCTGCCTGATGGAAATAAGAATGAAACTTAATTTCTTGTTTCGAAAATTATTGCATTAATTCCCGGCCCGCCCTCAAAAGCAGCAACGCTCGCTCTGATGAATTGGGACTATGTGCCCCAATACACACACATACACACAACAGAATATATATATATATGTGTGTATTTATATAGAGAAACACAAAACGAGAGTTAAATGGCGATTGGGCATCACGGCCACCCAATATAAGGCAACAGAGCTGCCTTACTGCAGCCTTACTGCTAATCTTACTCACTCACCAAATCCAACACCCTATTCTCCGTCTGTCTCTCTCTGTCACTCTTCTCATTCCATTTTCCTATCACTATCTCTCTCCTCTGTTGACACGCCAACTCAAAAACCCTTCTCTCTCTGTGAGAAGCAGCCATGCACAGCAGCGGCAACGAGAAGCTGGTGGTGGAGGTGGTGGCGGCCCACAACCTGATGCCCAAAGACGGCGAGGGGTCGTCGTCTCCGTTCGTGGAGGTGGAGTTCGAGAACCAGCGGCAGCGGACCCAGGTGAAGTACAGTGAGCTCAACCCGGTGTGGCAAGAGAAGCTGGTGTTCCACGTCAGCGACGTCGCTGACCTCCCCTACCGCACCATCGAGGTCAACGTCTTCAACGAGCGCCGCTCCAACAACACCCGCAACTTCCTCGGCAAGGTCAGGGTCTCCGGCTCCTCCGTCGCCGCTGAGTACCAGGAGTCCGTCCAGCTCCACACGCTCGACAAAAGGAGCCTCTTCTCCCACGTGCGAGGCGAGCTCAGCCTCAGGCTTTATCTCTCTACTAAAGAGGAGGTCAAACAGGTCATCACCACCACCGGCGGTGTGGTCGTTTCGAAAAAAAACAAGAAAGTGCAGCAGCAAGGCGGGAGCTTGGTGGTCCCCAAGCAAATGGGCCAAGAGAGTGGTAAAATTTCCCTGCAAAACACTGTCCATATGAAGCCTGTTGAGCCCGGCCCGGGCGATATGAAGCCTGTCGTCATCACTACTATGCCGGGGCCGGTTGTTCCCAGCGGGTATTTCCGCGGTGCTGGTGGTTCCAACGACTACGCGTTGAAGGAGACAAGCCCTCATCTGGGCCGCGACAAAAAAAGCTCCACCTATGATCTGGTGGAGCAAATGCAGTATCTGTATGTCCGAGTGGTGAAGGCGAGGGAGCTGCCGCTGTTCGGCGGCGAGGCGGTGGCGGAGGTGAAGCTCGGAAACTACAAGGGTATAACAAAGAGGGTCTCTTCGGGGAACGCTGAATGGAATCAAGTCTTCGCATTCTCGAAAGACTGCATACAGTCATCGGCGGCGGAGATCTTCGTGAAGGAGAGCAGCAAGGACGACTTCTTCGGACGCGTCTGGTTCGACCTGAGCGAGGTTCCGAAGAGGGTCCCACCCGACAGCCAGCTGGCGCCTCAGTGGTACAGAATGGAGGACAAGAAAGGCGAGAGGGCCAAGTCCGGCGAGGTGATGCTCTCCATATGGTTCGGGACTCAAGCTGATGAGGCTTTTGCGGAGGCGTGGCACTCCAAGGCGGCTAACGTGCATTTCGATGGTTTGTGTTCGATCAAATCAAAGGTTTATTTGTCTCCTAAGCTGTGGTATTTGCGAGTTGGTGTGATCGAAGCTCAGGATGTAGTGTTGGGAGACAAAGGCTCTTCGTTAAACATGATGAGATATCCGGAGCTGTTTGCTAAAGTTCAAGTGGGGAACCAGGTGTTGAGGACTCGAATCTCATCCCCTGCTTCGACTAGGAGCCTCTCCAATCCGTACTGGAACGAGGATTTGATGTTCGTGGTGGCGGAGCCGTTTGAGGACTACTTGCTGATATCCATCGAGGATCACTTGGGGTCCAACAGGGACGAGGTTGTTGCGAGAATGATTCTGCCCATATCTAACATCGAGAGGCGCTTGGACGACAAGTTGGTCGTGTCGAGGTGGTTCAACCTCGACACGCAGTTCACCGAACCCAAGGCGTCTGTGGTTAGATTCGCGTCGCGAATACACGTCCGCGTCTCTCTTGAAGGCGGCTACCACGTGCTCGACGAGGCGACCATGTACAGCAGCGACGTCCGCTCCACCGCGAAGCAGCTGTGGAAGCCTCACATTGGGGTTCTCGAAGTTGGGATTTTGGGGGCGTCGAATCTTATACCGATGAAGATGAAAGAAGGGAAAGGGGGCACCACCGATGCCTACTGTGTTGCCAAATATGGCCAGAAGTGGGTGAGGACTCGAACCGTAGTCGACAGCTTGACTCCTAAATGGAACGAGCAGTACACGTGGGAGGTTTTCGATCCTTGCACGGTCATCTCGATCGGCTTGTTCGACAACTCCCGCGTCGCCGCGGGAGCCAGCCGCGACACGCGGATCGGAAAGGTGAGGATCCGCCTCTCCACGCTCGAGACGGAGCGAGTCTACACTCACGCTTACCCTCTCCTCATGCTGCATCCGTCGGGGGTGAAGAAAATGGGGGAGCTGCATTTGGCGGTGAGATTCTCGTGCGCGAATATGCTAAACGTGCTCCACATGTACGCCATGCCGCTGCTCCCGAAGATGCACTACGTGGCGCCGCTGTCGGTGGCGCAGCTCGACGGCTTGCGGCACCAGGCGATGAGCGTGGTGGCCGCGCGGCTGGGCCGGGCCGAGCCCCCTTTAGGCAGAGAGGTGGTTGAGTACATGCTCGACCACGACTCACATATGTGGAGCATGAGGAAGAGCAAGGCCAACTTCCTCCGCCTCACCAACGTGCTGACATGGTTCGTGGCCGCGGCGAGGCTGCTGGAGATGCTGAGAAGCTGGCACAAGCCGCTGCACTCGACCATGTTCCTAACCGTGTTTACTGTTCTGGTGCTGCTCCCGGAGATCATAATCCCCTGCGTGCTGCTCACGATGGCCGCGGTGGGGCTGTGGCGCTACAGGTCGCGGCCGCGCCACCCGCCCTACATGGACACGCGGCTCTCATACGCGGAGAGCGTGCATCCGGACGAGCTGGACGAAGAGTTCGACTCGTTCCCAACGGGCCGGAGCCCGGAGATCGTTAGGATGAGGTACGACCGGCTCCGAAGCGTGGCGGGGAGGATTCAGACGGTTGTTGGGGACTTGGCGACGCAAGGGGAGAGGTTTCAGGCGTTGCTGAGCTGGCGCGACCCAAGGGCGACGTTCTTGTTCGTGATGTTGTGCTTGGTGGCGGCGTTCGGGTTCTACCTGGTTCCGATCAGGTGGGTGGTAGCGCTGGCAGGCGGGTATTACCTGCGGCCGCCTAAGTTTAGGAGCCGGTTGCCGTCGAGCGCCGTTAGCTTCTTCAAGAGGCTGCCCACAAATGCAGATGGCATGTTGTAGAAGTAATGAACCTTAGTCATTAATTAGTGATTTAGGATTTTGCACAGTATTGTGATGGGTAGTGTAGTGTTGTGTCGTGTTGCTTCCTTCGTTTTGTACTTGTTTTTGCTGTGCTGTCTCGACTTGTGGATTATTAATTGGAAGGATGTTTGCTGCTTTGCAATTTCACTTTTTTTACTTTGGATGAGTTATTTTGCTAGCAATGTAAAGTTGAATATTTGGGATTCTACAATTGCTAAAATCAACTTTTGGAATATAAGATTGTTGGGCCACTCGCGACATCTTCGTTTACATTCTACAGGAGAAATTGTCTTTCATCGGAAATCGAGATGCCCGTGCCTTTGTTCGTTTTAATTGTTGCACACGAAATAGAATTAAAATTGCAAGGAATTAACCCACTTTTGACCATTTTCCCTTTTTTCAGGCTATTTGCAATTGAGCCAATATCCAATTCTGAAAATGAAGAATAAATTTTAAGCTCTGACTGCCCAGAGCTTGGTGAAAATGGCGAGTTTTTATATTTATACCTCAGTGGTTACAAGTTAGGTGACTACCTATCACCCACAAGTTTAGGTGCATGGCACTCGTTTTCACTTGCACAATTGAACTATTATATTCCGACAATTATATGATTCAATCCAAAACTATTAGTTAGTTTCTGATTTGTTAACATAACAAAAATCGTATTTATTAAATTTCTATTTTGCACATTGATTGTTTTTGTTAGGTGTAGCACCGTGTAGGAAATGAAATTGCAAGTGCGTTTCTACACATGGATCCTCTATCACACATTTGGTATCCCACTGTATTTCACTTTCAATTTTTTATAGTTTCTAATTATTAATTTCTTCGATTTAAATTTTTTATGTTTTAGTATAATTTTTAAATTATTAATTAGGATTCAGTAATCCATGTTAGGGTATTATTATATTTAATTTATTTTTTTTTTTTTAAGACATGATTATTTGGGTTGATTATTCAAAAATTATAGTATATAATTCTTTTAATTTCATTTTTAATAATAAATTTAATTACGATTTATTATCTAAAAATATATTTTTATTTTACAACAAATATTATTAGAATAATAAAATTGATAGTGGGACAACGTAGAACACAAAAATACAAGGGTTCCAGCCGATTTTCTTATGTATCGCTGACATGTCTATTTTATTTGGTGTATTTATCACTTTATTTTATATGAAAATGGATTTTAGTTGATAAGCTTTGAGTATAGAGGAGAGGGCACAACAAGGGAGGGAAACTGCAAAAGAGGCTTTAGTGAGTTAAAATGGTAAAATGAGCACGAGGAGTTGACATTTTGTTCCAAAAATATCAAGTGTGCCATTGCGCGGTTCCAATTCGAATAAGGGGCAAAAGGATTGGAGACGATAATGCTTTTAAGTTTTAACATGAAGTTCGAATATAATCTACTGATAAATGCACCAAGGGTTAGTATATAAAGTTGACAAAAGCTGATCATTAAAATCTATATAATCTTTCATGCGATTAAGCTACAAATTGAACAATTGGATTAAGAGGGTTTTGGCTAAGCTTATTTTAAGCTTATTTTAGAAAGTTTATAAGCTCCAACAACTTATAAGTTGTTTTAAGAACTTATAAGATATGATATATTAAGAACTTATAAGATGCTAAAATATTTGGATAATAAGGAAAACATGAAAATAAAAAAATATATCAAAATTATTTTTGTAGTTTTATTGTAACTTATAAGATCATTAAAAAATAAATTGGGTTTTGGAACATTTTTGTAATAGAGTTTATAAGCTCTTAGAACTTATTTTAAAAATTTATAAATTCTCTAACAATTTAATTTGTCAAACACATTGAATGAGAGCTCTTAAACAGCTTATGAGCTCAGCCAAACACCCCCTAAGCCATCGAAGCTGAGATGTTAATTCATTTGAATATACAATAATGAGTCCAAATTACAGCTTGTCCGTATGTGTCAACGAATTGCAAGATTAACGAAATTAGAAGCCATCGGATCTCTTCCACTCTCCACATCCAATTTCTGCCAATCTCAAACACCTAACGCTACACTGAAAAACCACTTATCTTCACGCCAATGATCGATCCTTCGATACTGTACATCTTCAAACATACCCTAAAATGAAGCTTCATGGGCGGTGCTGCCGTTATTCCAAGCACTTCTGTTTAGGACTCCCCCATGTTCACTCATGCTTCCCTGTAATCTATAAAATGCCCGATTACTCCTTACTGTCCTCAAGGGGCCTGATCTGTTTCCATGTCGTAATGGCAATGACATCCCACCCTCAACCAACCCCGATGCTGGAAACGGTCTGTTTTCCAGATCATCGAGCGTACCAGAACTGTACTCCATCGTTATGAAAGAAGAGGCTTGCCCACATCTCAACCGGGGGGTGATACCCCCTGCATTCCACCAGCTACTATCGGATGGGGCAAAGTCGGCTTTGAAATCTGAATCACGAGTTGATGATTCCTTCAGACTAAAAGCATCAGCACACGTCTCATCTGTATCATTGTAGATAAGCTTGAGTGCCTGAACTACTTCTCCCATGAATGGCCTATGAGTCACCTCCGGGTGAACACACATTGAAGCAATAGCAGCAACCTTTGCCATGTCATCAAAATCATAGCTCCCAGCCAATGATGGATCAACTAGTTGCTCCAAACCTTCTCGATTAGTCAGAAGAGGTCGTGCCCAGGTCACAAGGTTTTCTTGTCCAGGAGGCTGTGACATGTCGACCGGTGTCCTACCTGAGAGAAGCTCTAGTAGCACAACCCCATAACTGTAGACATCACTTTTGACAAGTAGATGTCCAGTCATTGCATATTCAGGAGCAACATATCTGGCGGAGTCATAATACACATTAGGCATATAAAAGAAATCAGATAGGCCACAGTAGGATTATTAGATTTACTTACATCATATATATACATCACAAAGTGAGAGAGAGAGAGAGAGAGAGAGAGAGAGAGAGGTAAGCATATAAAGAAACAATAAAAAATTGCAACCAAGGATCTCTTTCGTTATTTCCCTTTCCGTGATCAACAGGAGAAAATGAAGGGGAGGATTGAGAGGCTGTCATGATTTATATATTAAAATATATGTTTCAGTGAGTTTAAATTTATCCAGTTTAATTTTGTGTTAATCAATCTCGTATTGATGAATAACATACAAGTATCATAAAAACCTTTTTGCCAGAAAGGACATACCCAAAAGTGCCCATGACCCGGGTAGATATATGATGGCTTCCCTCCGTGGCTTCTCGTGCCAAACCAAAATCAGAAACCTTGGGGGTATAGTCATCCTCCAGTAATACATTACTAGCTTTAAAGTCTCTATGAATAACACGTGGATTAGAATCTTCATGAAGGTAAGCTAATCCTCTTGCAGCACCAAGAGCAATTTTCAGACGTGCATCCCAATCAAGAGGCCCCATGCTCCTGTCTGGACCTGAAATATCAACAGCCAAACTTTAGTCTACAAAATTCAAGCAAATTTTCCCGTGTCACTGAGATCGAGAGACTTAAAGGTATGGGCTGTATTTATAAAGTCAAAGAAAATGAAAGGTTTACCATGTAAGTGGGACTCAACACTGCCATTTGGAATTAGCTCATAAACCAAGCAGCGTGTATGCTGTTCAATACATATGCCGATTAATTTCACCAAGTTTCGGTGATGCAGTCGACTTAGCATCTCAATTTCAGCAATAAACTCACGGTCACCATTCTGATTGCCCCTTGTTAGTAATTTCACAGCAACTTCAGTTCCATCTTGCAGGAGCCCATGATAAACACGCCCAAAGCCCCCTTCACCAAGCACCTTCTTTTGGCTGAATTTTTCTGTGGCTTTCTAGCTCTACCAGGGAAAATGTTTTAACGGAAAGAACAGAATCAGGCATGGCAGACACCAGAGAAGCTGTAGTTGAGCTGGCTGGACTACTTGACAGCATAGACCCCATTCCTGCACCATAAAATTTGAGGCACAAGCAAAGTGTACAAAAGAAGAAAGTTACCACTTGCAAACTTCGATATGCTTTGACAAATGTACTACCATCAATCATTACTTAGATATGATATAACTGGAGAACCTATCAGGGTACTGAAACATAAACTTTTCAACAGAAGATATTGAATTTCAGGTTCCAGCCTTAGAGCCAAGCAGAAAGTGTACACACACAAAACAAGATTTAATTCCTCCTGGACTTGAAAATTTTGTTCAATTACACATTTGCAATAACTCCATAAGCATATGAGGAGAAGACCAGAGGGTCTTCTGTCTATATTTGTTAGTGTACGTGGTCAAGCACCCAAACAGACTCTTTTATGTTTAAAACATTTAGAAGCTCACTCCATATGACACCCAAATCATGTATAATATATCTTGACAATTTGGATATATAAAACCACTACTAGTAATAAAGCATGAACATACCAGATCTTTTGTTCATTGATGGTGTGAAAGCTGGACCAACAGCATTGGATGGTCTGCGAGAGTTCCTGCACTTCAGTAGGACAGCAACTGCAGCACAACAAGCCACCAAGAGCACAAAAGCTGATAACGAAATGACAATGATTATTCGAGGTTCATTTTCTGATGTTTGCCAACAAAATCTGCAGTGATAGGGTACTGATGGTCTCCAGTACTTCCAGTTGGACCTTCACGAAAATAATGCCAGAAGGGGGAGAAGATGGGAGCCCTGCATGAAGTATACTTAGCTTTTAGAACACAAAACTGGTAACTGGTAATGGCATGACTTAATTAAAGTAAAGATTCTTTATTACCTGGATATGCAATGTATATTACATCATAGTCACCAAAAAGTGTCATATTTAGAGGCACTTTCTTATGCAAAATTCTTTGATAAGTCAGGATAGCAGTTGTATTATCAAATTTCTCCCCCAGAGGAACTAGATTAATATCAACCACTGTCTTTTCCTGATTTTGACTATCAGCACTAGCACCAATTATTGTTACTTGACTTTGTTTAAGATAGGTGCCTGCTGCAAACTCAATCTCCAACTCAGTGACCTCCGGGAAGATAGCATAAAGTGATACCCCTAGCAGAAGTCTGACTCTCATAGGAAATACACACATACAGGGTGAACCAAATGGAGCTGACGTAAGAGGCTCCGTGCAAGTCTGACCACAACCTGCTACATTAATCCATCAAAATGCCACCCAGAATACTAACACAAATAATAAGGTCACAAGAAAAACTAATAGACATGTTCTGAAAGACAAACAATTTGTTACAGAACATGATTTCTGCATTGGCATTGAGTCTATTTAAAATAAACTCACAATCATAAGTATCCATAAATTTATGAAGACTAATAAGAATTAAATCGACATTGCAGGCAATTCCTTTAGATCCCAATTTCAGTAAAGGAAGAACACAGATGAAAACAGGCTCATACTGATTCTGGGAAGTGTAACATCAATATTAAGACCACTAAAACTGTTGATGAACTCTGTCCCCTTAGATCCATATGCTTAACTCAAGAATCTACATCCTTTACATAATCACGTCTAATCTTGAAATGGGCTAAGTGCGAATTCAAGTAGATGGATTCTAATCTCGAACAAATTATCATAGAAGCTGGTTGCATAGAATAAAAAAGTTCTTCTGATCTCCAGAAACGTGTAGGTCCTCAGTTAAATAACTAAGGATTTTCTTCTCATGGCATTAGAGTCATGAAACAGCAATAAAGCAAAAGGATTAGAATGAATCAACACTGCAATGAAGCAAAAGAATATCCTCAAGCATGTAGCTTAAACAGTGCTATGAAGTTGTATTGCAATAAGGACTGTGTGGTTGATAAAGTTATCTTCCTTTACATAACCTAAAAGTTTCATTGCAGAAAAAGCATCACTAAATGGGTTAACTTGTCACTAAGTATTTGCATGAAAATCATTATCAGCCACTGTAGTATGCCATGCTTGTTTCCTAGAATACAAGTTGTATTTGTCTTTGTTGAACAATCATGTCTGTAATGTGAGAGACAGAGAGAGAAGGAAAAGGGATTGCCGATGAGATGATTCACCTGAAGTAGCGGAAGGAGAGGGAGAATCTGCATGACCTCTGACTTTACGCCGATGGTGCCGATGCCTACCCATGGTCCTACCAGTAGCAGGCCTACCAGCAATCGGACCTAGGATGAAGTGGCATCAGTAGGGAAAACATACTTTTTCAAATAAAAATAATAGGTAAACATCTCAATACCTTGTGATAATGGAGATGGAGCCGGTGCAGCTGATAAATTCTTAAAATGGTGCCTTCTGGCTCTAAAAAGTGAACTAAGCGATGTACTCATTGATTCAGAGCTCACTGCAACAAGTGAAAACATCATTTTCAACATTCCATATGCTTGGAAGGGATACTTGATACATATGACATGGAAGGAATTTGCAAAGGGAAAAAATTATAGATAATTCACTCAGATGCCAAGTAGCATGTTTACCTATAAATTTTGGAACAATATTTCACATATCAGTTGAATGGCAAAACTTATTATAAAAGAGGGACAAGTAATATGGAGAAATGGGAACAAAAATGGAATTAGCGAATTCTACCAAGTTTGTTATTACCATGTTCACTGGAACTCTTCCTTGAAGATAATGGCAGTGGTTGCTGTGATGGAGATAGGTAGATGGATTCTAAAGGAGCACCTGGACAAGGAAAAGTTTCTCTATCAACAATAGTTTTGATGCATCATAACTTTAGGAAATAGAAGTAATGCACCGCAAAATGAGGCAGGAAATCATCCACAGATTTGCCCAATATAGATTAAATATATGTATGTTCACACTCATTTTGGCACTTCGCAAAACATGTAAGCTAAGCAATGAAGTAATAAAAGAAAATTAAGCAACGAAACGGCCCAAATTACCGAAATTAGTAGGAAGCAGAGTGAGCAGAGGAAGCAGAAAAAGGAGCATCTTCTCTCTCCCAAACGTAATTTACATACATTTTCTCAAATAACCAAACCGCCGCCAAACACTCGCTGCAGCAGCCAAGGGTTCCGTTGAAGCTCTTCCCGCCGACAAATACTCTTACTTACTTGGCGCCGGCGACATAGAGTTTGCATATCGATTATCGCACACCAAACAAACAAATAACGCAAGACTACTAAACCCTAGCTGAAAAGCGGCAATGCGGGTAATTCCAGTGGCCAATTCATAGATCCACGAGCTGCGGCGGAGATCTAAAGCTAAACTATCAGCAATGGGGTAAAATGGTGAGGAAAATGTAGAAACCGGTAGCAGAAATGGATCTCTGAAAAGCAGGAAGAAAGTAAAGAGAGTAAAAGCGATCTCGAAGGATAGAGCTTTGGTGAGAGAGAGGGAAAAGGGAGGGAAGAGTTAGAGTGGGGGTGGTAGAGAGGCTTTAATGACGGTGGAGCCACCAGCACCCTGTCCTGCTGTTAAAAATTTTACTAGTGTCTGCTGCACGAACAGTTGGAGCGCGTGGGAGCCACGGACCAATGACAGGGTTTTACCAAAGGAGGAAAAAACGATTTTTATGGGTGATTTGTCTTTTTGTAGTTTTAAGATTTAATATGATTATTTTGTTCTTTTGTGATTAGAATTATTGTTATTTTAGAAATTTTGTGATTATTTATTATTATAACTTAAACATTTATTTTTTATGCACTAAATTAAAAGTGCTGCGAAATTTAAAAATAAATTTATAAAGATTACATAAATTACATTATAAAATGTTGAAATATAAAATTAAACCAGCGAAGACATTTAATAAAAAAAATACTAAGATATAATAGTAATCTATAATATGATAATTGAGAATTAATACGATCATGATGATCCAATTAAAAAAACAGGGACGTGCCACCTTCAAATATGGATTTGATGAAACTAAAACTTGTTCGATTTCTAGCTCTATCTAGACAAATAAAAAAATATAAAGGCCCATTTCACGCTTCAAATTATAATTCAAATAAAATTTACACATCCTTCAGATTAAATAAATAAATAAATAAATAAAATGAATATTTTGAAATATGATGTCTTAGTTCAAAATTTAGAGCATATTGCTATATGGAGATGAAGATGATATTGATAAGGAGGAGATGAAGTTAGTCTTAACTGGAAGAGAATGTTGATGAATATAAATCAAAATCTGTTGCCTCTTTGCTCACTCGGAAGAATGTAGCAATCAGAAGGTTGTTATGCACAAATGGATGCCCAACAAAACCAAAATTTTGTTGACTCAATAGTAGTCATAATTTTGTACAAAGTTGTTAAGCCGACAAACATGGATTTTCAATAGTTTTTAAAACGTATATGTGACTTAATTGATAGATGAAATCATGTTTGGAATGAATATTTGATAAGTTTTGTTTTAATTTGAATAATTAATACTCATAGGTAAATTTTGTCATTTTTAGGAAATTGGGAGAACGAATTACAGAGTTAAAAGTGGATAGAATTGAAGTACATTTCAATAGGAGTCCGTATGCGCAAACAGATCGCAATTTGAAGTTCGAATGAAAGATAACGAGTCAAAATAAGAAAATCGCGCAATCTGTCTCGAACCGTGATGAGAATATTCGAATTTTCATAATTTTCAAGATTTTCCCTATTTTTGTGTATTTTGATTCCTAGTTGGATCCATTTACATTTTATCATTATGATTGATCCTATTTTGATCAATTATCTTATCCAACTATGGTTGATCTTAATTAGGATTCATATACATATCTCAATCCTTTTAAGATTCAAGATGGTTTCTCCACCTATAAATACACATCTTACATACTTGATTTTACATCATTCAATTCTCAAGTCATCATTAATTTTTTTTTCATATTTCTTAGAGTTTTATTTTATTTTAGAACTTATTGTAATAGTTTAGAGATTTATTTTCAAGTTTTATATTCAAGATCTTCATTGTGGAACATCTATAAGAGTCTTATCTATTTATTTCAATTATGTTTTCCTTTATTTCTTGTTATTTAATCTCAGTTATGTGTAACTAATTTTCTATTGATTATAGGGTTTGTATTATGTAGTATGAATTTATGTGATTACTATGGAACATATTTACCTGTCAATGATTTCTAGTGCCATTTTATGCTAGATAATTGATCACTATTGATGCATGCTAGTTGTCTGATAATAGACGTAGCAATTTTAATTAGATGATCGAATTCAGAAATTCATAATACGATTAATCTAAAGACTTGGCGGTTTTAGAATTAATTATAAGAGAATAAATCTTAGGTGCTTTTGAGAGTTTTAATGCGTTCTTGAGACATAGCGGATATAAAACATAAATTAATCTACTACTACATGATGTATGATCTAGGAGACTGAGTTATTTATGTGATTCTTCATTTGAATTGACTTAATGGCGGTTAATATGGCTTTAGATTTACTGTGTGCTTTTCTATTATTTTTACTACATTCTCTAAGATCATTCTTTTACTTCGATATTTTTTCAGATCTGTTTTATTTTGCTTTTATTATTTATTTTATCATATTTTATCAAACCTATCTACAAATTTGTTTTGCCTGGATAATTGTGAACCCTTTTAAGTCAATTACTTATAGTCCATGTAGATACAATACTCTGCTTACTAGCTGACTACAATAGACATCATTTAGTTACGGCATTTTATTACTAGGATTTTAGTGATCATAAGCCTCTATCCTTCAACTTTGGTGCAATGGTCTTCTTGAACATCTTTGTAGTGATGGTTGCAAAAGGAAAAAATCATGTCGGTGACATAGCCAAAGCTGTAGAAGACTCAGTTGATGGAAGTGTGTTTGCAACTAATACTGAGGATCTTCACTTGACAATGTTGGCATTCCTAAACTCGAGAAAGAAGCTTGACCATTGAAGAAAATTTCCACTGAGATTCATCATTTGATTTCCTAAGTTGATCAAGGCGAACATAAGGAAAGAGTTCAACCTGATAAGGTTTAGGTTGACTGAATCCATGCGAACCCGATAGGCGCATAAGGATTACTATGAACCAGTAGACTCAGGACGCAAAGATCAGAATCATTGGCGATGCAGTTGCAGAAGGAAAAGTCTGTCTCACTGACGTGGATCAACTAGAAGTTACCAGTGAATCTTCCCCTTGAAGGAAGAATATGTCCGCAGGCCCAACAAACATAGAGTTTGAATCTCTATCTCTTCCACGGATAGTAGGCTCTTACACCTATACAAACAGAAGTTACTGCAACCTTAAAGAGACATGTGGAATAGATTTAAAAGAGAGAATCAAACAAAGCGTCCAAGGGTGATAGCTGGTTGGAAGAAGATGGTCAAGATACGAATCTCAGGGTGATCAACCAAGCTCGGAACTGAATGAAAAAGAAGACCACCCGGAAAGCAGGATTTCGTCTAGTGTCTCTATTAAAGTGTTAGTTTGAGCTGTTCTTTGTTTGTTAGTTTGTTAGAGCTGTTAACTGATAGTGAGTTTGTTATGTAATCTTGTTAGTTAGTTAGCCGTTAAAGTCAAGTCAGTTAATTTGTTAGACTTTACGGTTTCCCTTTTCTTTGTATAAATACATGCATGCATGTATTTCATCCTTTAACTTAGCATATCAAAATTTCAGCTTTTATATTTTTCTCTCTCTCGTCTCTATCTTCTGCTCTTTCTATTTCCCTGTTCTAAGTACATTTCAACAGTCTCGACCACATAGAGCATTCCTATCCCTTTGTTTCTACTAAGTTACATAAACAAATCCGAAGCTTAAACGAGTGAACCAACCTTCAGAATTGTTCTTCATTGTAAGCTTCACTCGACCTAGTTGGAAACTCAAACCTTAAGCAGCCCTTACCTATGGAACATGATTTTTTTGGGTGAAGAAGTTGGTGAAGGAACTTGTTGTCTTCTTTTCTGCCAGTCTTAGTTGAATTTGCTCTGCTATTTCCTGTTATGTTAAGTTATAAATATTTGGAGTTTGCATTCTATAGTTATGGTTTGGTCCAATTGGTTGGTAGATGATCTCCCAAAATTTTCCATTGCGTCAAAGGGGAGGAGCATTGCACCTTTGGTAGATTAATTAGGTTTCGTCTAATTAAAATGTCTTTGTTGAATGGGTTTTGAACCCACAACTTTCAGAGATTCTACAAATCCAAAAAATAGTCAGAAAATTCACCAAGTCTGTCATTAAAACACGGACCATAAGGATATTAATATGGACTAACGCATTGCATTCTAGAAAGTACTGGTGGTGTAGCCTTTGGACTATGATATGATTTGACCAGTCAAAAGGCACATTTAAAGTGTAGTTTGAATGCCAGAGGCATTGACCAATAATTCCCCTTTTCATGGACTGCTAATTGGGTTGCTTCATCCCTCATAAACAAACAATCAAACCAACATTAACATATTCAAAAGCGAACAAAAACTCACATCACACACAGCATGTGTCATTATACACATCCATCCATCCTCCCCCAACAAAATATCTTCTTGTAAAAATTAAACTACACACCAAAACATTAAAATAAAATAAAAAGATGGTTAACACGACAAGAAAAGTATAATAAATTAAGGGCATTAATTCTTGAATAAATAAAGTTGTACATTGTTGAACTAGGATGAAGGAGAAGATGCATCGAACTTGTAGTGCTTATCGACGGCGATGGAGACATCCCAGGTGCAACTGAGGCCCTTCGGAATAACGACGAGATCTCCAGCTCCAAATTCCACTGCTTCGCCCTCTGTGTTTTTAGGGTACACCTTCACTTTCCCACGCACTAGATAACATGTTTCTTGTTCGTCGAATTTCAGCTGGTATTTACCGGGAGAGCAACCCCACCTTTTTCCAACCACAAGAACAAGATTACATACAAATAAAAACACACACACACACACACACATACTAGATGAAGAGAGAGAAGGGCTTACTTGGGCCAAGATTTGATGCCGAGTTCAGAGAGTTGGGATGCAGAAGGGTTGCTTTGGACTGTGATTTGCATAGTTGATGAGTTTGAGGGTTCTGCTGCTGCCATGAGGTGTTCAAAATATCACAAAGATTCTCTTGATGGAATCTTCTTCTTCTCTTGCAATTTGTTTATTTTTTCATGATTTTGTATGAAAGTGTAAGCTTATGAGGTGGGGCTTCTTGATTAATTTGATGAGAAGGAATAGTAGTGGTGCTAGGTTTGATAACTAAATCTGCTCTTATTTCTTTGTGTGTGTGTGTTTTGAGAAGGCGATAAGGTTTCTTATATAGTTGATTAGGGAGTTAAGGGTCACATGTATATTCGTATGTGTCAAGATCATGTATATGCATTTCCTTTTGAAATAATTATTTCTTCAAAAGTTATATATCTATTTTTATCACTTTATTACTTAATAATTTCCTAAATATATCGAAAAGTGTCTTGTGTATATATATGTGTGTGTGTATATATATATATATGCTTTTCACACTCTCTCTCTCTCACCATAAATATCCTTTGACCCGTCACATCAGTTCCACCATGCCTGAGGCCCTGCTTGCTCAATTGCAGGTGTATTAATTCTATAATAGTCGAGTTTTATTATTCTCTTTTAATTTTAATTAAGAAAAAAGAAGAAATTCATGTATACTAAATTGTTGATTGTTCTTTGAGTTTTGGTCTTTTGGACCAACTATGAAGGGAACTTTATTTTTGTTGTATTATTCTTGATTTTCGCTTTCTTAAGGATTCTGTAATTTCCTTTTTGTTATAAGAGATGATTTTGTAAAGATTTTAAATGCAATATGTTCATAATATGCAGTGACTAAATCATCCGTCCCTATCCAAGTCTGATCCATTTCTACCACGATTTAGGTTATTTAGGAGAATAATATAAAGTGATTAAAGTAATAAAAAATAGATATATCCCACAACTTCTGAAGAGATAATTATTTCCTAAAAATGAAACAAGTCAATCTTGGATGGAACAATTTAAAAAGAATACATGACATCTTGAGTGAGACGGATGGAATAATAGATAAAGGAATGGAATCAATGTCCCACAGGCTTAGTATATTTGGGATAAGGACCAAAAAGTTCACTATAAAGTTTATAGTGAATCTTTTGAGTGATTATCGACATCTACAGTATGTAAATTTTAATCAGAGAAAACTACTTAACCAAGTTGAGAATCGTTGGTTTATCATTTCATATTATTATGGGATTTGAACCTTTTCACATTTTCATGGGTTTGGGGTTATCCTTTTGTTATAAGAGATGACTTTGTAAAATATCATTCAATATGTTCATAATAAATTATCTGATTTAACTTATAATTTTATGGGATTGAGATGTATGAGCTTCCGATATAAAAACTTTCCCTTTTGGGGCAAAGGAATGAAACCAATGTTGGTACTTGGCAGTATTAATTGTTCTAATAACAAATTATGATTTAACAATTTCAATAAGATATTCACTGCTGCAATCGATTAAATTGAAGACTATTTTTAAGTTTATATTGAGTAGTGGAATATTTTTGGAAGCAACAGCCCCGAACAGAACTTTGGAGATATTATTGCATTTTACAATGGGGATCATATGGATAAATTAGGATTCCTCTAGTCAAAGGGTTGGCTGGGGATTGATAAACACACGTGGCGTAACGCGACTTGCTGATGCTAAATGACGTCAGGATATATTAGTACATAATAATCAATTTGTTACATAACTTTCACATTAATTTTGTATAGTTATATATCTTGTTATTTTATTGTTTTGACTTATCTTTGATTTTTCGGTATTACACTATTTATTATTTATTTAACATAATATTCATACAACTATTTTACTATATATCTTATTAATTTTTTTTTAATTTATGTTGTAAGATTATTAATCAAAATTGTTGAACAATGTTCATGATAGTTTAGCGTTGAAAAAAATACTTGGCATAGATAAATAATGTTGGTGTTGAAAATAAGAAAAATATAGCAGACATCATATAAAAATTGATCATAAACACTTCCATAATATAAGATATCAAATTCCGTAATAATAAGATTAACTATTTAAAATAATTATTGAATTACTATTATATTATAAATAATTATTCTACAGTCATAAATCGTTGAATAATTAGTTTAAAGACATAACACATATAATTTAAATCTTGTCCATCGATTTATCAAGATAAATGGTTGATATTAATTCCTATTTATTACCTATATATATACATATATATATACATATATATATATATTATGATGCATCAGTCCTAATTAATATTAATTATATTTAATTAATTATAATTGAAAAGTCGTGCACTCTAATTAACAATTGGTTAATCCTAGTTAGGATTAATGCACCATATACTTGGATATACACAAATTTTTTCCAAATAAAAGTTAGTTGCAATAATAAAACGACCCCATGTGCCAAACGAGTGTAATTGACTCATGCATAAAATTGACTAGAAATTTATATTTTTGTAAAGATTTATAAAAAGCTTATAATTTTATTCTTAATAAGTACAAAACTATAATTAAGAGTTTAATGAAATCTAAATTAATTTAACTAACTTTTAAACCATTACTAACTAACGCATAATTAATTAATTAAGAGTTTAATGAAATTTATACTTAACTAATGATTATGGTGCAGACGACGCCTAGTGTTTTTGGAATTAATGAAATATTTTTTAGAAAATAATCTTCAAAAATCGACTATTTGAACGACGTCAAAGCATATTAACTAATTGGGGGTGGTATCATGTATATCTATATGTACATACCAACTTTGATATTTTTTTCATTGTAAATAATATTTGATATTTTTATTTAATGTAAATGATACTTAAAGCAAATGATATATTTTTTAATATAAATGATATTTTTATTTTGTAATAACTTAAAGTAAATGATTTTTAATATAAATGTAATAACAAATATTTTTCGAACGAAAATACAAGTTTTTTTATGCAATTAGTAAGACACTCCTACTTCAATTAAAGTTGAAGATTCGCATGCGTGTGTGCGTGTGAGATAAAAAAATCGACTATTTGAACACTAAGGGGGTGTTTGGTTGAGCTTATAAGCTCTTTAAAACAACTTATAAAATTGTTTAAACTTATAATTTCAAACAATATATTTGACAAATTAAGTTGTTAGAAAACATAAGTTTTCAAAATAAGCTCTATTAAAAAAGCTCTATTAAAAAAGCTCCAAAGCCAATTTATTTTTTAATGATCTTATAAGTTACAACAAAACTATAAAATAATCCTGATATATTTTTTAATTTTCATGTTTACCCTTATTATCCAAATACTTTAGCATCTTATAAGTTCTTAAAATATCATATCTTTTAAATTCTTAAAACAATTTATAAATTATTGAAATTTATAAGCTTTCTAAAATAAGCATAGCCAAAAACTCTCCAACTCTACAAGTAGGAAAAATAGTTCCAAGCCAGCAGCATAATTGGGTCGTAATAATTTTTTGACGTTGCCAATAATTTAACAATAAAAATTAGACTCGTATCATACGGACAGATAAGGATACATTGCTATCGACGCCTCTTCTCGTCACTCTCGCACTCTGAATTTAACAATGGCTACTCAAGGTCAAGTCATTACTTGCAAAGGTATCGATCTCTTCCCTTTCCCTGTGTTTATCTGCCCATCAATTGAATATTTTGTTGATTAATTTTTCCTTTCTTTTAATATTTGTAGCGGCGGTTTCCTGGGAACCCAATAAACCTCTGGTGATCGAAGAGGTGCAGGTGGCGCCGCCGCAAGCCGGAGAGGTCAGGATCAAAATCCTCTTCACCGCTCTCTGTCACACAGATGCCTACACCTGGAGCGGCAAGGTAATCCCTAGTGTGTGTGTGTGTGTGTGTGTGTGTGTGTGAGAGAGAGAGAGAGAGAGAGAGAGTTTACGAAGTGCGCACAGATTAGGAAAATGCTACTGCATTAGAAATTCATTTTGCGAAGATTCCTAAGGAGCTTTGTTTATATTGATCCGATGTGGAATTTGTGATATATATCTATATATGTATATATATGTTTTTTGTGAAGTGAAGAGGAAGTCGAACTTTTTCAACAAGGATATGCTCGACTGCTTGTTCTGCAGTAATATTTGTCCTCTCTCAATTTGGTGTATTTAGTGTTGTACTATTTAATGGTGGCTTGGAACATTGTCAACATTTGAATGCACAATGACGCCCTATAATGCAATAAAGCTCTAGAAGGGAAGGATAAAGTAAATAGTACGGAGATAAATGACCAGCATAATCCTATCAACAGCCAATCTGATCTTTCGATTATCTTCGTTGCAGGATCCTGAAGGTCTCTTCCCATGCATCCTTGGTCATGAAGCTGCTGGGTATGTTAAATGCTAAGTTTAAAGAACCATTAGTTTCTCTGACTATGCAACCTTTTTGTGATGGAGAAATATTGACTTAGCATTGGGTGCATTTTTCTATTGGGATCTCAGGATAGTTGAGAGTGTTGGTGAAGGTGTGACTGAAGTTCAACCGGGCGATCATGTTATCCCCTGTTATCAGGCTGAGTGTGGGGAATGCAAATTTTGCAAATCTGGAAAGACAAATCTCTGTGGAAAAGTCAGGGTAGCTACTGGAGTTGGAGTTATGCTGACTGACCGCAAAAGCCGCTTTTCAATCAACAGGAAACCCATCTATCACTTCATGGGCACATCAACGTTTAGTCAGTACACTGTTGTACATGATGTTAGTGTTGCCAAGATTGACCTTTAGCTCCATTGGAGAAAGTGTGTCTGCTCGGTTGTGGTGTTCCAACAGGCAAGCATCTTCCTGTTTGGATATGAATAACTGAATAAGTTATCTTGTCGTCTTTTACTAATAATCCTGTTTTCTATGAATACCATAGATGTTAATGGCTCGAGTTTGTTTCTTCATCCCTCATAAAGTTCACTCTTAAGCACAATCAGGATAAAGAAGTTTCTTTAGTGTTCACTGGCAACATCTCCAGTTATTCACAATTCTGTTTTCCAAATTTAGTATGGACAGGAATATATGTTACCTAAAGTACCACTTTGCTCATCGAAAAAAATAGGATACTTGGCATGAGGTATTTGCAAGTCGGACTCATTCCTGAAGTAGATTTTATTTTTTGTTGACTTCATGGATTGTAATAGTATTAGCTAGGGAAGTATTATAGATCTCTCAATTCCACATATCCAAGGCCACGAGGTAATTGAGACTTGCAAGTATTAGGACCTCGCTTGTAGTCTCAACTGAAGAGCCAGTCAGTAGGACAGCCTTCGGCTTATCTCAGGCCATTGCGTGGATAAATTTAGCCAGTCGACTCTGGCTTATCTTCTTAAGGTGTCAGACAATTAGTTTGGGCTTGGTGTATTATGTGCTACCTGATTTATGTACTACGCATAAAGTCTTTCTTCCGGTGACCTTAAACAAACTTTTATGAGTAGCATTTGACAGCCATCAAATTTTAATCCTTCACAATTAATTTCATATAGGTCTTGGAGCTGTTTGGAATACTGCAAAAGTAGAACAAGGTTCCATAGTGGCTATATTTGGTCTCGGTACTGTTGGACTTGCTGTGAGTTTACTGTAGTATGATTGACTTCTTGGTCTGATCATAGAACAAAGATGATTAATACTTCTGATTCAGGTAGCAGAGGGTGCAAAAGCTGCTGGAGCTTCCCGTATAATCGGGATAGATATTGACACCAAAAAGTTTGATAGAGGTATTCACCTTCTTCACCATCCCAATCTATACATTTAGTACCATACCACTAATTCCTTGTGTAATCAATTGGATTTTGAGGCATGATTGTTTGAGTACTAAGAGATTTTGTTCTTGCTGTAGACATGTGTAAAACTCTTTAGTAAACGAGAATCCAGGTATTCTTTTTTCGTTTCCTCTGGAAAAAGATGTATTTAGTGCTAATTAGGTTTTTCTCATGCTATAAAAGAATCTGCTTGTAAACGTGTTGATACAAACCGTCCTGATCAAACTTTTGTTTTTCTTGTTTCAAAGAGCAGTCTCGAGGAAAAAATAATCCTACTTACTCTACTTTTGGTATCTTTTGATGATTCTTAGAGCTTGTCATGTTCAGCAGGGGGGCTGTTTTTACTAATCAGAAAACGAAATATGAAAATCTTTTGTTCCTTCGTATCCTTCACATGATAAAGAGTCATTTAAGTCGACTATATGTTTCATGTGCTTGAAGAACCAATTAATAATGTTCTAGGGTCTTCTTCCAATATTAAACCATTAAAATGTGATATAAATATGAATTATATCTATCGCCGATCTGCCTTTTTTTGGTCTAGTCTTATTTCTCTAGAAAAAGGCCCATAAGCCTAACTACTTAGCAACTGAACCAGTATTAGCAGAAGTGCTAACTTTGTATTCCTGGTGTTGCTGTAAAATGTGGTGTACAGCGAAGAACTTTGGCGTGACTGAATTTATCAACCCAAAGGATCACGAGAAACCAATCCAGCAGGTCATTGTGGATCTAACAGATGGTGGTGTTGACTATAGTTTTGAATGCATTGGCAATGTGGGTGTAATGAGAGCTGCTTTAGAATGCTGCCATAAGGTACCTTGATCAAGCTCTACAATACCACTATTTCATAACTGTAATAAAAACATTTGAGAATTACTGATATTCCTAATTAAACCATTTAGGGTTGGGGAACATCAGTTATTGTGGGTGTGGCAGCTTCTGGTCAAGAGATCTCCACACGCCCTTTTCAGCTGGTGACTGGCCGTGTCTGGAAGGGCACAGCATTTGGTGGTTTCAAAAGCCGCTCACAAGTACCTTGGCTTGTCGACAAGTATCTAAAGAAAGTGAGTGCATTCCTCGTTCTTAAACTGTCATGCAATTTATCCCGTCTTTTCAACTTTCCCAACCATTTGCTCGCCCTTCTTTCAGGAAATCAAGGTTGATGAGTACATCACCCACAATTCGACTCTACCTGAGATCAACAAAGCCTTCGATATGATGCACGAAGGATCATGCCTTCGTGTTGTGCTTGACATGTTCCTGTAATGATTCCCATGTCCTAGGGATAAAAGTTGCATCTGCCTTCAGTATGAGCCAACATTACCCTTCCGTTGCTAGGAAAAACTCCTACTACAGACTACATTATCAAATCTCGTGTTTGATTTTCTCCTTTTGTTACTGTGGTTGATGCTTTCTGTTTAAGAGCTCCTCTCATTTTGGTGTTTATTTCCTTTACTTTCTGGAAAAACATGCTTGCACCATCAATAACTGAAGGCTGGAAATCCATCCATTTAGGAGGCAAAGCTCAACTTGCACGTTTTGCAAACATTCTGCACTTAGGTTTTAAGATAATATTATTTTAGTTATTTGGACATGGCTATATATAAAAACAAGCTGAAATTTCGAACTTAAGTTTGGTTAACCTTGTGAATAAGGTGGTATATTTGTCAAACTTTAAAACAAGTGAGATCTGCATCAAATAAGCGAGGCCATAACCAAGAAAAAATACAAAAACATGCTGAGTGATAACTCATCAATTTTCCCTATCCAGGAGCATGAAGCTCTCATATGAAAAATTAAAAAACTTTGCAGGCAGAAAAAACAAATTACTGACTACAATTACAACACATTTATAATCTCAAATACAAAATACCATTTCTTTGCAAAAATAAACTTACAGCACGCCAGTACACAACAGAACTTACCAAGCTCTTGATATCAATAAAATTGCCAAACTGAATGCTTAATAATCCTTGGCCAACTTCACTAACAAGACTGATATAACATAGATTACTTCATTCACTATAAAGATCTTATAGAATATGGCAAGACAACCTCTTCATACTCCTACTGTAGAGACTTGTGTGTCTTCATTTCAAGATTATCCTTTTACTTCAGAGAGAGAGACAATTAACTAAAATTCTAAGACCTTAAAATAAAAGTAATTGAATGGACAAACTTCCTACTGTACAGAAAACCTTGATACTTTTGACACACTGTGTGCTTAGTTACAGAAAGAGTGCCAAAGAATCGATCAGACTCGGTTAACATTATCAGAAACATGATTTTCTCCCGTCTGATGCATTCTGGTCAGCATCATGAAAACTTTAAATATCAAACAGGGTACCTGTATCTGCAAAAGCAGTTTCAGGTGAGTATATGTTCCAGTTAGGTGAAGCAGCCACTTCCACAGCCACTGTAAATGACTGATTTTCAAACATCCAACTGTCAAGAAAATGGGCATCAAAAGAGTCAGGTTCTCTACTTTCAGGAAATTGGCAGTCTGCATCATTTATTGGGGAGGTATAAGCAGCTAGTTCAGCACTCTGTTGAGGGGATTGTCCACAGTCACGGGTGTTATGCTCGGCTGATCATGTTGAATATGTTGTACTTGTGATGTCTCAGCCGGTGCCCCGTTTGGATATTGTGACTGCTCTGCATGAATCTGCATATTGCCATGGTTGACAGAGGAATCACAAAAGAAGCCAAAATCTGCTGGACTTGAACCCATACCACTTTGAGTATTATACTGATGCAGGACATCATTTTGGCCACAAGTCAATGAGGAAGTAGGATTACTTTGTTTTTGCAGTTGAGCAGAGTCATTTTCAAAGTCATTACCCACACTGGAGCATGAGGAGATTGTGGATCTTGAATGCAATTGATCTGGAAAAGTATTGCCAGCATCCGACTGCCAGGAATCAACAGTCTGAGAAGTTGCAAGGTTGTCGGGTGCAAATGCAATATAGGGTTCAGGGGCAGTGGAATTGTTGATGTTTCCTGCACTTGGCTGAGGAGATGTGTAGGGTTGCAATGGTGGTGACTCCAGAGAGCTTCCATTCACAGATGGTTGAGAAGGCATTTGAGATTGGTGTAGTATGAAAGCTGGATTTTGGCTGCATGAGTATGGTTCGGAGTTTATCTGAGGTTGAGATGGTAAGTAGTTTGCATGCCTAGCATCCATGTTATAGTGAGAAGATAATGCAGCAGCCTGACTTCCAAACATATGCTGATTTGATCCATTACGCTCATTTACGACAGGCGTCTGGAGTGCATGGCACCTATTTAGATGTGGGTCTCTAGATGATTGAGACCTGTACGCATGCTTATTATTAGTGGAAGCCCCACTTAGCCCATGCCGCTTGAAGACTGGACGGTGGAAGGACTGAGGATTTTGGCTTCCTACATGGTGGTTTTTGTTCCTAGGAGCAACCCGTGGAGCAGCAGTGTTAGGACTTCTAGGGTGTGACCGCACTGAGGGTAACTGCAATTGAGGTTTATATCTAGGAGCAACATACCCAGGGGGTTGGCTTCCTACTCGGTTCATGGAATTTGGCATACTAACATTGGATGACAGAACACAAGGACGGATTGTGGCAGGTTTAAGACCCTGATTCTGAGGCAAATAGTTTGGTTGTGCTGGAGTACATCCTGGTACTTGAATTGACTGGAAAAATGATTCTATACAAGTAGTAATCGTAGTGCGAGTAGCTGACACAGGCTTATCAGTTTTCTTGACTCGCTTCCTCTCTGCCTTCCAGTAGTCCCCTTTATCACTTGCATGGCAATGATCAATACTGCTGACGCCGGTGCCCCAATGCAGACATGGAGCCAGTGAGTCACACACATAACAGTGACACTGAAATTAAAAACTCATAAATCAATATGGAAACTATCTACTCTGCATTAGACAGATCAGATTATTAAAATAAAAGAAACTACCTGGCCACAATGGACCTCATGTGGAGTAGAAGCAAATAGATACTTAGCACAAAGATGCCTAGGGTGAGGAAAGTCCCTGCATGCCACCTGTATATGCAACGATAAGAAGAACCATTTATTTTAACCAATACCTGTACAAATTAAGCAAAAAGAAGAACATAGTATTTTCTAAGACAAAATGAAATTAGTAAATCATTAGCAGATATGCCAGATGCCTTATAAACCAAAACCAAAGCGTTAACTGAATCTGAATAAAAGCAAAAAGTGAGCCAGACATCTATTTCTTTAATTAACAATTCAAGAAGTACACTTCACGAAGCTGTAGTTCCCAACTTCTCACGTTCATAGCTAGTAGTCAAGGGTATTTCATGATATACTCGGGAAGTTGATAAAGTTGCAGCTACTAAGGTTGGCTACCAAATAAACATGATGTTCACTTAGACCGTTAGACGTAAACTTCTGTAACAGCAAGCACGACGCATGCACTAGCATCAGACTCGAAGCCCTTTTTATCACCAATTGAATGGCAATACAAACATAAGTATCTCAATCCAAAAGGCATTGTATTCTATCCGGATCCAGATTCCGATAATGCTTAATAAACATAGTCCTATCTCCGAAAATCACCAAGCTCATCTTCTGATCTGAAGCAGAGATATCAAGCTTCATAATCCGCAAATAATCCAAACCATAGAAACAAAAGAAAATGATACATTCATAACTCTTCTCCCAGTCCAATAAAGCAGAGTAAAAATTCAAGAGCAACAGTTGTGATAACCATAATTGTTAAGCCAGGGTAATCTTACATTCTGATGTGTATGGAAAAAAATAATCATATCACTTACTTGCATCAACAACTAAATAATAATCAGTAAAGATAACTAAAGAGGTGACCTAAAGAGTACCATATTTAAGAGTCCGAAAAAATAACAAAACGTCATAAGTCATGCAAAAATGAAAAAGATCCCATACCTCACCCTTCTCACCGACAATCTCGAGATCATCGGAATCATCATCGTCAACCTTATTATTCACGACGACAACCTGATTGTCGGGGTCGCCATCCAAAACGACGCAATCATCATCACCTTCGTCATCAACAGCAACCTTAGCCAACGGCTTCACGGAATCTGATCTTGATTCACTTACAAAAACGACGTCGTCGGAGTTGTCATCTATATTTCCACCCACCTCAACCAATAGCTTGGACAACCAATCGCCGTCTTCCTTAGTGCCGAATTCGCCGCCGACGCTCCCTTTTCTGGCGTCTCCGATAACCGCCTCCTCATCGGAGCTTATATCCAGTACCAAGGGACCCGGATTTCCCATGGAGAAAAGTCTCTTGTTCTCAGTAGCTTCGTTGAAATTCGAAAAAGCTCATCCCTTTGCTCAACAACGCACTTTAACCACAAACCACCACTACAGTGAAGGGGGAAAAAATACAAACAAACAAATAGAACAAAAATTGGGTTACTCAATTCTGCTGGAGTTGATAAGAATAGAGAATATTAGAGACAAAAATTTGATATAAAAGAATTACAAGTGAAAGAGTAACTGGATGACGGAGAAATAGAGAATCATGTGTGAGGGGAGAGAAAAGTAGTAATATGTAAGTGGGAAATTTGGGGAGAAACCCAAACTCCCACAACTTCTGTTTGGAGTGGGGAGACGGAGACCAAGACTCCAGACTTGCAGTCATATTCCCAAAGCCAAGACTTTTTTTTTTAATCAGACTTGCAGTCATATTCCCAAAGCCGTATCTCTTTTGCTTTTTGCAGCTATTCTTTACCTTTTTTTTTTTTCTTTTTCTTTTTGAATAGCAACTATTCTTTACTTTTGTAATTAAAATTAGGGAATGATCAAATTCCCTTTCACATTTGATTTGAGTATCGATCTCATTTACTTTTCCGTAAATCTAAGTTTACCAATATCTTTTAATAGCATTTACATGTCCCAATCTCTTGCGAGAAAGTTGCAAGATTCTTCTCCAACCTGTGCCCATTTTCTGGAGAGAGAGTAGTGACGAGAGATTGTGGCAGCGGTGCTTTCGGAAGAGAACTGAAATCTGAACAGATCCCTGATTTTACAAATTTTTTGTTTTCTATCTTTACAATCTACACATATGTACATATTTAGTACCACATAAGCATAATCATTCCATGCAATCATAACTATGTCATATTTGCGACATGTCAGCCTGAGTTCGTCAGAATCTAACTACATCTGAAAAATCAGATCAAATCGAAGATCGATAATTATCAGTTAGGTGTCTTAGTCTGTGTACAAAACTAGAAGTTAAAACCAAAATTCAATATTTTACAAACTATTACCCCTAGATGATGATAATAATAATATGTTAGGCATGACAATGCATGATGCAAATGAGGCTATATACCTGTCATTGTTAGGTATAGCATACAAATGTACCCTTTGAAACTGCGGTCAAATGAGGCTAGGAGGATATGGACCAAATGTAAAACAACATGATGCACTCATTCATACCCAATGATGGAAAACAAGGGCTTTGATGGTTAAAAGTGTGAAATAATCGTTTCTTGATTATGAATAGAGAGGTCGAGTTGAACTCACCAAACGTCTATGGGTTGAACCCAATATAGGTTTGAGTTTGTCACACTGGTTTCAAGTATGGTTTACATGTCTGTGTGGTTATAATGAGATTTACTATTCCATGATACAAAAAAAAGGGAAGAAATATAATCATAAATGGGTGGTGTAGTTATACGAATGAATATGCTTCTTTAGGTGCCAATGTTGATTCAAAAAAAAAAAAAATCAACTTAACTATCGAGTTGTAAGGATATAAGGGAAAATTTTAAACTTGTATTTCAGACGTTACTCATTTGCTTCATAGTTACTACAAATCAAATAGATTATACATGTATTATAACCCAACAGCAGAACATCACATGTAACGCCAAAACCAGATTTCGCCCTTCAAAACGACCATCATCACCAGTTATTTCTCGTCATCCTCTGAATCCGACTTGGCGAAGACTGTTTCAGGCTGCGTCTGCGCGTATGCTGGAGCGATATATTTAGGATCTTTGACAGCAACATCAGCATATTTGAGGATAGCTGCTCTGGGATCTTCATCCATCCATGTTTCCTTAATCATACCCCCTTGCTGCAACAGAAGATGAAATATGTAAGCATTTGTCTCTCAAAGCTGACTTTGTTTGAGTACGAGTAAAGCCACATTACCTTAAGAAGGTACTGCGTCAGCAGACTTCCCGTTGTTGAACCAACTCGTCCCCCATGGCCTGGCCCCGTCATGGGTAGCTCTGGTTTGCGGGACTTGAGTGGGTCCTTCAGTGTTTTCTCACGCTGGCGTTTACGGCTCGGCTGATCTCTGAATAATGGCAGTGCGTGCGGGTTGTGAATGACGGGTTGTGCCTGAAAATCATCAAGAGACTTCTTCCGTGGTGCACGTGCAACGCACACAAGTGCTCCCCTCTCGCTGATGGTCGGGTCATACAGTATGTGAGTTCCTCCTTCGTGTCTGTCCCCTACTGTTGCGAAAATCTGCAGAGTTTGAGATCGAAGATTTAAGCGGACAGATAATGCAGACTAAAAATGCAGGTTGAGAACAAAAATTAACTGCAGTATGGTATCCAACAATTGGATTTTTTTGTAACTAACATGATGCATGAGGTTTTTGGATTCTCAAATCTGAGATAAGGTATGATGAAATAGCTGCTCCAGTAAATTAGTCTCGGATTATAAAGAACAATTAAATTACCTGGTTTATCCTTGGATGCCACGCACACTGAACGACACTATATGTGGGAGATATTCCAACTCTTGAAACCAGTTCCATTTTTCTTCTGTCGTAAAAACATAGCAGACCCCCTGTTGTATTATTTTTTTCAACTGATGTTCCAGTCAAAAAGAGTTGTTCGTCGGGGCTGAATGCAATATTTGTCTGAGCATAATGGTTTGGAAGATCATCAAAAACACAAAGAGCCTTCTTCATTTGACGTAAATCCCAGACCTAGTACACATGGCAGATAAGAATATTAGGTTAACCATCAAAATAACAGGTTGACTAGGAATATTTGTTCATCAATTTGTACACAGAATAAAAAACGAAAACCAAAGAAAATAGTAGGTTTCAGAACATCACTAGAATACCTTGAGTGAGCCATCAAAGCTTCTTGACAAGAGTATTAATCCATCACTTGAAAACTTGAGGGATGTAATATCATCCGTATGGCAGTCTCCAACATGTATGTCTGGCCTGCTTACCCATCCAGATTTGATGTTCCATATCTGTAAGAGGATGCCACAAAAGTTAGTTATTTTTTAGAAGTAATTACAAAATCAAGAGAGCATTCTCATAGGATAATTATAGCTGCATGCAGGAAGATGTTCAATAATTTTAATATGTTCCTCAGCTAAAGAGTATGGTGAAGAGCTCAGCACATCAATCAAAACCTACCTGCAAGGAACCATCTCCAATACCACCTGCAATTCTTTTGCCTTCACGATCCCAGGTACATGTTGTTACAGGAACACGTCCAGGCCTAGAAAGTTTGGGCTTGATAACCTAATATGGAAGAGACAATGAACACGAAAGAAAATTTAATAAAGTAGACCTATACAAATAGCAGATGGTTGTTTCTACTAATCCTACAAACATTGTTCACATTAAGAAAAGAATGAAATCTAGTTTTGGATATTGGGATGACTGAATGTAGAAACCATGATCCATAAATAACAGCACATTCCAAGTACAAGTATTACACACTAATATCTTTTTGTGAAACTACAAAGTATCATCAAATATGCGAGATAGCATTCCAAGGAACCAATAATGTATTTCTATGATATAAGTGCAATTCTAATTATTCAAAAATATGACACGTCTCTCTCAATTTACAATTCAATAGCGGCCCATTTCCCTGCATCTCTCCCCCACCCAATCAAGAAAGTAGGAAACATAAAATAAGAAGCAGTAAATCAACACATTAAATTCCTAATAATTTGAACATTGATATTAGTACCAAAAGCCCAGACAACAATTTTCAGATGGTGTCCTTATATATTCCATAAACTCAATAGCTTTTTTCTAGTACTTCATTACTAATTGAAACCAACCATAATGAGAGTTAAATTTGCTTGGAAATAGATGGTACAATGATGCAGGTTATTGTATACTCAAGGTTACTCATATATGTAAATAAGTTTGTATTATATGTATACATAATATATGTGATAAGCCTTGGATGTGTGTCTTTTTAATCCATTCATGTCTTGATTTCTGAAGGTTTGAAGAATTGAGATCATTAACAGTGTCCAGCATGGTTATGCATCCTTTTATGTATACTGCACTCAATTCTTCCAATCAACCCTCAGGTGCTAGTCAAAGGTATCCTAAAAATGAGTGAGTGACCAGAGAACTTAAAACATGTACCTGTTTTTGACTTTTGAAGTCATTTACATCCCATATTCGCAGTGAACCATCCTCAGATGATGTTAGGATAGTCTGCTTTTCCTTAGGGTGCCATTCTCCGCAAGTCAACCCAGATATGTGGCCTTTAGTATTCTTAAGATCCCTGATATACATGTCTCCCTTGACAAACTCACCCAATGTAAGCCCATCGCGGTCATAGATCTGCACCAAAGCAGGAAGAAAGAGCATCAGTTAGAACAGAATGTGTAAAAATCTAAACCAATAACGTGAATGGTAATTCAGAATCACCTTAGCCTGGGCTGATCCAGTGACGCACAAAAATCGATCAGCTGTAGGACTCCAACTCAACCCACGAATTTGATGACCCTCAAATGGTTCAAGCTGTCTAAATGACTGAAGTTGGGCATTCATGCCTTGAAAATCATACATGCGAACAGTATAGTCATAGCTGCCAGATAGAACTCGAGATCCCGTGTGATCCACTGCAAGTGCTGAAACCACCTGTGACAAATGTCAGTCACAATACTCTCCTAGTCTTGAATGCACAAAAAGATCTATGCAATCTAACAAGGATTCCATAGCACAGAAAGGATATATCCAGCCAAAAACTATAAACAATCACTCCAATATCCAAAACTAGCTGAAACTAAGAAACCAGTGAACTCTACTTATCTTTTCCTCGATTCAATGACTGTGAAAAGTTTGAAAGAGAGAGGCTGCAGTTTAAGCAAGGATACAAGAGTCACATGGTTAAATAGGAAGAACATATGGAGTACTTTTTAGGGAAGAGGACTTAGAAATGCTTGATAGGACTGATAATTTTGCTTCAAAGTTTATCCTAAACCACTACTACCTTTCTTACTACTTTGAGTGGCTCTACAATAGAATACCTTAACTCCATGTTCTGATGAAAAAGAATCTGGTAGGACTTCTTGACAGCATATACAATCTCAAAAAGGAGATGCCGCTGTGACCAACGTGCACGCACTCTAGGAATATAAAAGATGGCCGGGGACCGAGTGCGGGGAATTTCATAGTAAGACCTATAGTGATCCAATGTGCACTGATCCCAGTGAAGATATTCTACTGCAAAGAGAACAGAAGAGACAAAAAAGAAGCACCTCTTTTCTGGCTTTAGACTCTAGTCAACTTTAAGGGAGATCAAACTCATAAACAAAGAAGGTTGAGAGGACCATGATTCTACTGGTTCAAAAGTCTAACTATATCTCAAGGTTGACTGGTTAGACATCTTGAAGTCACTAGGATTCACATCTTCACTTCATTGGACCACCCAAACGCCATAGTAATTTCACTCGGTGTGCACAACAGAAGTCTGAACAAGATTGTTTAAAAAAGTAATTATATCAATACACGAGTTTCTCAGCAACAATAAATTTATATGCTTACTTTCGAGGACGGTGGCACCATATATAGTTTTATGCATGCACCAAATGATATTTTATCTCTTTCTTAAACTAACAAACAAAGACCAAACAATGATCTCCCTCAAACCTCAAAAGCAGAACTTATATAAGCGGCGCAATTCATGACTCTTGTATCTCACTCAGATGTAATCAAGAAATAACAAGATCACGAGGGCAACTTTCAACTTCAAACATATATAAGAACTCTAGTGCAAATAAACTCTAGCTGGTATGCACAGTAAAACATAACAATGTAAAGTATACTAAAAATAGTAAAATCTAAGGTAACAGATCAGCTAAATGCTTCACCTTTGTATGCCCCTTCAAGACAATTTCATTGCTCAATGGAACTTGATATCCAGGATCATCTTCTTCATCATCTGCATCTTCATCTTCATCAGAATCAGAATCTATAGCGCCTGGAGGAGGCCTAGGTGGCCCAATCGACGGCCCATCATCATCGTCATCATCCTCAGCTTTCAGAGGAGGCGGTCTAGGTGGCCCAATTAGAGGCTCCTCGTTCTCATTCCCTACGCCACCACTCCCAAGAAGCGGTCCAATCATCTTCTCATCTTCCTGATCCGAAACCGCTGGAGGTCTTGGAGGCCCAACCAATGTATCCGCATCGCCATCTCTACTAGATTTTCTAGGGTTTGAGTTTCGGAAAGAGTTTATCCAATCATTGGAGGAGCTGGACAGAGAGGGGAAGGCCTCTGTTTTCTTGGAAGCAGACGGTTTATCATTGGCGGCGGTGGATGTGGCGGAGGCGCCCGTGGTCCGACGGGTGGCGTTGTGGACTAGTTCGAGAGGAGTTTGAGATTTCGATTGTTTACCGAAACTCAAAGGGAATTGAGCTCTGACTCCTTCGTATATATCAGCTTCATCGGCCATCTTGTCAGTGTAAGGTGAATTTTGTTTGAGGATTTAGTCGGAATTATTTTGAGTTTGAAGAAATTTATAGGCGAAGCTCCACCGCCGTGCTGCCACGGCGGAGCTGGGCCGACGACTTTCTAATGGGTTGGGCCAATTATTATTTTTTATGAGTTATTTGAAAAAGGAATTAGGTGTTTCTTTTTCCTTTTTTTATTTTTGATATTCCGGGTTGTACAATATTGGGTTTTTGGAAGAAGAATGATGAAACTTTCAAAATAAATGTCAAGTAAATTAGTAGATTGCAATTTTATTTTACTTAATCTTAGAGGTTATGGATAGGAGAATAGTAATTCTGTTTAGAATTGTCAAAACTCAATATCAAAATAGGTCCACATATTTCGGCCCAAAATCCCTTTTCAAATAAGATAATGTTATGGTACTAATAGGAGGCAAAAGTTCACTCAATAACTAGTGTGGTTTTGTAGAATTTGATGGTATTCTATTAAGACAAAAACTTGGTGAACTCGTCTCATCGTGAGTTTATCCTTGTTTTTTGTTAAAATAATTATATATTAATTATGATGAGTAAAAATAATTAGATTTTATTAATTTATAATTAAATTTATTAATTTTTAATTATAATTTTAATTCAAAATTAGAATTTATTAATTCATAATTATGGTTTATTAATTCACAATTTGAGTTTATTAATTCACAATTATAGTTTATTAATTCAAATGTGAGTTTATTAATTCATAATTAGGGTTTATTAATTTAAAATTAGGGTTTATTATTCAAAATTAGAGTTTATTAATTCACGATTATGATTTATTAATTCAAAATTAAGATATATTAATTCAAAAGTATTATTTATTAACTTACACTTAAAGTTTATTAAACTAATTAATTTTAATTAGAATTAAATTAATTAATTAATTAATTAGCATTAATTAAGTAATTAGTGGGCTGCAATCTCTTGAGGGTGACTCTATTACGATCGAATCAAAGTAGCCGTAATCCTCTTTCGTTGACTCATTGTGACACCTGGATAAAGTTATTCTTATGGGATTAGGGTATGAGTTCTCCTGAAGGCAGAGGTTCTCTTTTGGAGCAAGACAATTGGCAAACACATTAAATGATTTTTGGACCACAAAGGTAGTATTTAGTGGTGGGGGACTGAACGCCAATTTTATTTTACATCTACTTATACTTAAGTTGGGTGAATAACCAACCCCACTAATTTAATGTAACATTGACGAGTTAAAGCCACTTCCGTTTCCGTATGCCAAAGATTTAGACATCACGTGCTAAATAGATGTAAGTTTTGTCTTTAGTCAAATTGTATTTTCTTCAAAACAATAACATAAAAATAGATTACATATATTATTAGACAATTGTTATTCGCAAATATTTGCGTAACAAACTAAATTCCGATGAAAACTTTTGTGCGGTCCTTGTACCGTACCGACATATAAAATGATAATTCTTCCGAAAAAAAGGTAACATTATTAAGAATCTTCTTTTGATTAAATAAAATGCTAAAACAATTTATGTGTGTATTGATCTAATAGTAGAATGATGATACAAAAGTTATAGGGTTGTTTTTTGTGTGGATGTCCACATGAGAACACGCGAAGTCCACATCTAATTACGGTTAGTAAATCTAAATTGAGATTAGTGAATCCTAATTAAGTGTGGTCCCCATATATCCTCACGTGATGACGTTTGTCAAAGTTATATGTGAAATCTATTTCAGCATCACCATTATATATAATTGAAGAATGAATATGGTAATTGTATTATACTTATAAATCTTTTTTTTATAAATAAAAAATGATCAATACGTAATCCTCATATTCAAAAGTATATTTATAAAAAAAAAAGTTTGATTTGGCTCATGGTTACAGCATTGTAAGTTTAAATTATATATCCTACTAAAATTGAATAACAAGTGAGATCTCAAATAATTAAAGTGGCTTCAAATTCTACAAATTTGAAAGAAAAAAATGATAGGAAACAAATAAAGAAGTTAAACTTTTATACAGTTTTCTAAACTAGACTCTACATACCAACTACAATAAGATAAAACAACATCATACTATAACAAGTAGGAAAATGGTAATATGGAAAGGAAATAAATCATAATTAATAATTCATAAGGAAATAAATCATAATTAATAATTCATATCATATTGTAAGATGGATTGGACAAAATGAGGGTAAAATTGATTTGGTAAATGATTCCCCCTCTATGTATTTGTCGTATATTTAATTATTTATTATTATTTTGACGACCGAGAATATAAATTAAATAGTCAAAATTGTGATTCTATATTATATTCGACTTGTGGCAAGCAGATATGGTTAGACGCATGTGATGCAAGGTGACAAGGTTTCGCGGTGGTGTACAATAATATATTGTTGAAATACAACACTCTTATTATAAAATATTAAATATATATAATACCGTTACCGTGACATAAATAACCTCCATGAAATACGAATGATGCTTTTTTACTTTCATTTTATTTATTTATTACTTTAAGTTTTTTGAAATTCACTATGACACAGGTGGAGTTTGGGTTGCATACTGAATAAACCCCACAATATTATACAATAATCTAGAAATCACATATGACATATAAAACATATTTGAAAATCAAGTGCTACAGATTCAGACCCATAGAGACGTTAGTGAAATTCGAACCTATCATATTTTGGTCACAAGAATTCACTTTACCATTGAACCGTCCCAAATAAGACAAACAATATTAAAAAAGAATACAACTTAAGTTTTACTATTACTTTATGAACACAAATGAATTCTCAAGTTCAACTACTTGATGAGTTTATTATAGCAAATAAAAAAATTCTCAATTTTATTTCTCTCTAATAAAGGATCTCAAGATTTCCTGACATACTTTTATGTGGGCACCACATTTTTACCCTATTTTTCATAGAAAAATATTATTAAAAAAATAAATGAAGATATATTGTCAAGGTGGCCACCCAGAAATTCCAGTTTAGGGCGGTTCTGAATGTCAGCTGCCGGGTCCAACTTTGGATACTCTCTAAGATTTTCATTATAATGGTGTAGAATTATGAACTTCACATAAAAGATACTAAAACTTTAAGGGTTCCTATAAAAGTTGGTCTCACAATTATTACACCATATTCCATTCGTCCCGGTTTTGTTGGCTCTTCCGTTTTATACATAGATTACGATAGGGGTGAGTATTCGGATTTTGGTTCGGATTTTTGTCTAATCAGAACCGATCCGAAAATCCGAATTTTGAGAGAAAAACAATCTGATCCGAACCGAATATCCGAAAATCCAAAAATTTTATAAAAATATCCGAACCGAACCAAAAAATGCGAAATTGTGAAAAATCCGAAAATCCGAAACCAATTTTTGTTAATTCTTATATATATTTATATTAGATTTAAAAATATTTAAATAAAATATTATTATTATATATAAATTATATATAATTCGGATTTTCGGATTTTTTCGGGTTAAAAAAATCCAATCGGGTTAAAAAAATCCAATCCGATCCGAAAATCCAAAATTTTGAAAAATATCAATCCGATCCGAACCGAAAATCCGAAAAATCCGAATTTTAAATTTCGGTTTGGTTCGGCTCGGATATTCGGATTTCGGGTATTTTGCTCACCCCTAAATTAAGGAAAATGATGTTTTGTATGCAAAATAATGCGTGCCACAAAATTCGAGATACTTTTTAGTATAAACTTATTTTCTTTTTTTGAACAGGCCAACAATAGCACATGCCCGTCAAAAAATAAGAACCTCAAAAAATATTTGTGGCCATATAGTGTTTATATATATATGTAAAATATCGACCGATTGTCTATTTGTCTTATTACAATTGGTAGTGTACGTGATTTGCAATCATGCCTTGTAGGTTTGATTCTCATGAATAACATTTTTGCAACATTCTGTTATATTTGATTTTGGCTAAACTTAAAAGTGGTTTGGCTTCAATTTTGGCTCAGATTATAAATGCAAAAAAGTAAAGTAAATATATGGTGCTAAACCTGTCCGTGGCCCACATTTTGTTAGCTCCATCTCATGCCTATTGAATAATTAATTAGCGGATACACCTATATCGTAATCTTAATAAATCACATGATATAATTAATATATGAACCTAACTCTTTCTATGTCTATAATATTCAGTAACCTTCTTGTAATTTTGGTCCAATCCAGCCAACCATGACTATATATATTCGTGCAAATGTGAGTTTTCCTCTAAATACAAATTTCATCCTAACTTTTTATCAGAGTTCTGCTGTCACACGGCACTAACACCGGCACTGCGTGCTGCCAGCCCACAATACAATATCACAGAAAAAGTTACACCTTCAATACTTTATTAAAATATCGCTGTCCCTTGAGCTCATCAATTTAATTATATTTTTTGCTCGATATATGAACTCATACACAATGTAATTTATTTAATAATTCTTGGTCATTCTAAAATGGACTTACTTTTAAGAATTAATTGGTGGATTAAGTGAGAAATTTATAAACGTGGTTCATGTGTTTTTTTTATATACTATGATGAATGATACAAATTACATATTTAATCATTTAAACCCAAAATATGAACTTTAGATGATCCATCGATTTAAAGTTATTTTTGAACAATTTAGTACTTTATAATAATCCACATTTATCAACTCAGGTAAGAGGATGATTTCGTTCAGGATGCCCTAGTGATAGAGTGGTATTTGAGGACAATAGTCTTAGGTTCGAATTCCACAAACTCGTCGTAATTTAGATTGAACTAATAGCTACAAATTACCATGATCTAGAAAAAAAAGTAAGCTAATAATTTATGAGCTGATGATTAGTTGGAGAGCAAAATCACCAATGTGAATACTTGAATAGATCTTGATAAATGAGACTGAAATTCTCATTTCATTTAATAAAAATCAAGCCCTGGATAGGGCGTTTTGGATGCAATTGTGACATTTATTCCAACTTAATATTGAGCTGAGAAATATAAAATGTAGTTAAGAATCGCTAAACAATTATTATATTATGTTAACGGAATCAGATTTTATGGTAACGGAAGACACAAATTCGGGATTATTTAGCATATGTCAGACTAGTTGGTAAACTTTTATTTATTTACTAATATTTTGGTAAATACCACAGTGAAATTATATATAACCACCTACTTTTTAAAAGTGTATATTCCTTATACCTAATCTTATAATTTGCTACATTACATGACCAATTTATTATGGCTGTCTCCGGTTGATCGGAAACAAGGTTTTCTCGATTGTAAACAAGGAAATTAATATATTTTTCAATTTATCCATACATTTCCTTGTTTTCGGTCTACTAATGTCTGTTATCGATCGACCGGAGACAAGATTTTTTTGATCAGAAATAGATATTAATCAACCGGAAACAAGGAAATTAGTCTTTTTTTCAATTTATCCATACATGTTCTTGTTTCGGTCGAGAAAACCTTCTATCTGGTCGATCAAAAATAAAAAAATTAATATATTTTAATATAATAGATATAAGGTGTATGAAAATTTGTAAAAAATTATGAATGATATATATTTTAATAAAAATGGTTAATTAGGTTTGGATCCAATAATATATCATGTGCCATGATTTATAAAATGATGAGATCATGGCTATTCTTTACACAGAGACGCACGCTTATTATGTTAGATCTCTAATCTCTCTCTCTCTCTCTCTCTCTCTCACACTGATACGCATTAACAAACCACCATCTCTATTGCAAAATCCTACTGCCTGCAGCAGTGACAGCTGTGGGTTGGTGGTGCCACACTCTCTCCTTCTCTCTCATCACTTGTAGTACTATATCTCTCATCTTTGAAGGAGTATTTGTATTCGGTTCTGCAGAAATCTGCTCGGCGATCACCGGAGGCTGGCGAGACCTTTACTCCGAGTGAAGACAAGCGCAGGTCTGTTTTTGGTGTTTCCTATAATGGGTTGTTTCAGATTCAATTCTTCCCCACCTTTTTTACTTTTGTCCGCAATATAGCGAAAAGGTACAAAAAAAAGTAGCAGCAGATTGACGGGGAAGAGAGCGACGGAGAGAGAAAGTGTAGGAGGAGTTTGAGCGTGATTGTTATTGCGTTTTCTCCTTCAGTCTGCTGCTTTTTTCTGTGTTTTTTTTTATATGATAAAGATGACTTTGTTTCCGTGTGCAGATTGTTTTTGTCTGCGTCTGTGACTTGTCAATACTTCGCGCATTCTATTGCCAGATGGTGAAATGCCCTTTACTCTATTTGATCTCTCATCCGTCTTAACATTGTCACCGAACTTCATTCCTAGCGCTGCTCTTCTTGTTGAGCTCCTAGATATCGATTTCTATCAGTTTCTAGGTTTGAAGATTGGTATCTCTAAGGATTATTATGGGTATCAATCTTTTATTGGCTGCTGAAACGACTGTCTCTGGAGCCTCAAATGGTGCGGTGCTTGCCTTCAGGGAGCTGTCCGTGTTGGAACTAGCCTCGGTTTGTTTCAACCTGACGCTGGTTCTTGTGTTCTTGTTCATTGTATCTGCGAGGTATGTTGCGTTGTGTTGTGGCAGGACTCGTATATGGAAGGACAACTTGGTTGGGAGTGTTGTGGAAGTTAGGCAGAATGGAGTTGCAGATGGTGAGGCAATTCATAGCATTGTGATTGGTAAAGGCTATAAAGCTTCAGTGTTTTGCTGCTTTTATGTTTTGTTAGCTTACATTTTCGTATTGGGGTATGATGGAATTGGTCTAATACGGGAGGATGCACAAGGCGAGAGTATACATTCTGGTTGGACTGTCCTATTGCTGCCTGCAGCTCTGAGTTTAGCTTGGTTTGGGCTTAGCTTTTCAGTTCTTTATTGCAAATACAAGGCTGCTGAGAAATATCCATTGCTGTTGAGAATTTGGTGGATTGCATCTTTTGTCATTTGTCTGTGTATGTTGTATGCTGATAGTAAAGGATTTCTTAAAGAAGGATCAGGCCACTTGGATTCTCATGTTTTGGTGAATATTATTGTTACTCCAGCTCTTGCTTTTCTGTGTTTTGTTGCTGCTGGGGGTGGTAGTGGTATCCAAATCTCTAGGAACTCTGATCTTCAAGAGCCGTTGCTCGTTGAAGAAGAAGCAGGGTGTCTTAAGGTTACTCCTTACAGTGAAGCTGGGCTTTTGAGTTTGATCTCTCTTTCCTGGCTGGACCCACTTCTTTCAATTGGAGCAAAGAGGCCACTGGAGCTGAAGGATATTCCATTGCTTGCACCAAAAGACCGTTCCAAGGCCAATTACAAGGTATTGAACTCAAATTGGGAGAAACAGAAAGCTGAGAATCCCCAGAAACCTCCTTCTCTAGCTTGGGCCATTCTCAAGTCTTTCTGGAAAGAAGCTTGGCACAATGCAATATTTGCTGGGCTGAACACTTTGGTTTCATATGTCGGACCATATATGATTAGCTACTTTGTGGATTACCTATGTGGAAAGGAGTCTTACCCGAATGAGGGTTATGTTCTTGCTGGAATTTTATTTGCTGCAAAGTTGGTGGAGACTATAACAACCCGGCAGTGGTATCTTGGGGTTGATATTATGGGTATGCATGTTAGATCAGCTCTCACAGCAATGGTATACCGGAAAGGCCTAAGACTTTCAAGCTCGGCTAGGCAAGACCACACAAGCGGAGAGATTGTCAACTACATGGCCGTGGATGTTCAGAGAGTAGGGGATTTTTCTTGGTATCTGCATGACATATGGATGCTTCCTCTCCAGATTATCCTTGCCCTTGCAATTCTATACAAGAATGTTGGAATCGCTTCACTTGCCACTCTCATTGCCACTGTAGTATCCATTATTGCAACTGTTCCAGTGGCAAGGGTTCAGGAAAGCTATCAAGACAAGTTGATGGCAGCCAAGGATGATAGGATGAGGAAGACTTCAGAATGCCTCAGGAACATGAGAATTCTGAAATCGCAGGCTTGGGAGGATAGGTACCGCTTGATACTGGAAGAAATGAGGAATGTGGAATTTAAGTATCTGCGGAAAGCTCTTTACTCTCAGGCTTTCATCACATTTATATTCTGGAGCTCCCCTATATTTGTGTCAGCTATTACATTTGGGACTTGCATTTTGTTAGGCGGTCAGCTTACAGCTGGCAGTGTTCTTTCTGCTCTGGCTACTTTCCGGATCCTGCAAGAACCACTTAGAAATTTTCCTGACTTGGTATCTATGATGGCACAGACTAAAGTCTCCCTTGATCGAATCTCTGCATTCCTGCAGGAGGAAGAGCTTCCGGAAGATGCAATCACTACTTTGCCAAGAGGCATTTCAAATGTGGCCATAGAAATAACAAATGGGGACTTCTGTTGGGATCAGTCTTCACCTTCTCTAACCCTTTCCAACATACATATCAAGGTAGAGAAGGGAATGCGTGTGGCTGTCTGTGGTGTGGTTGGTTCTGGGAAATCGAGCTTCCTTTCTTGCATCCTTGGTGAGATTCCAAAAGTCTCTGGTGAAGTAAGTCTGATGTTTTTCCTGCTAACTTCCTTTCCTTTGTGCCTATCCTTCATTCTTATAGTTATATTCAAGAAACACGGTTGAACCTGACTGCACATTTATGGCTGTATATGCTAGGTTAAAATTTGCGGTTCTGCTGCCTACGTCTCTCAGTCTGCTTGGATTCAATCAGGAAACATAGAAGAAAATATCCTCTTTGGAAGTCCCATGGACAAGGCAAAGTACAAGAGTTGTATTCATGCCTGTTCACTGAAGAAAGACCTGGAGCTATTCTCGCATGGTGATCAAACCATTATTGGTGATAGAGGGATAAATCTTAGTGGTGGTCAGAAGCAACGTGTGCAACTTGCCAGGGCACTGTATCAAGATGCCGATATTTATTTGCTTGATGATCCCTTCAGTGCTGTTGATGCACATACTGGCTCAGAACTATTTAAGGTTTGGAGACTATTTTCTTGTTTTATTTGCATTTTGCGGACCAAGAAAATTGAATCTAGCTGACAATATCTTTCTGGAACTGCAGGAATATATACTCACAGCTCTAGCTGCAAAGACAGTTGTTTTTGTCACCCATCAAGTCGATTTTTTGCCTGCTGCTGACTTGATTTTGGTATTGCCTTCATTGCATTCAATTACAGTGTTGCAGTAGAATTCTGGACCTTGTTTTACGTCATTTGTATATGTTCACTAACTAGCCTAGAGTATGCTTAGGATGTTTTGTTGCTTTGCCTCATCTCCGAATGCCATGCTTAATTAGTTCATGGATTCTGCCCATGCCTATGTGACTGCATTACTGTTAATTGGTGACAGAGATTTTGGGTCTTTCCCAGGAGCTTTGGCTTTTATTCACTATAAAAATAGAAGTATCTGCCTAACTATTGTTTAATTATTGTTGTTCATTGGAATATAGCCTATTATTGAAAAACTAATTCACGCATTGCTATAAAATGAAAGTTATCCAATGGTTCATGTTGGTTAGCATGAATGACGATGCTAGTTAACTTCTGCCTAGTGGCAGATTAACTGTGGTAGTAGCATCTAGTTTGGTGGTGAGTGGTGACAATGGCATTGAATTTAATCTAGTTCTGATTGCTACAAAGGTCAAGTCTTCTAAAACCTTCTGACTTTATCAGCTTAAATGAGAAAAAAAGACATTGTGAAGTACAGAGAATAAGGTACATTTCTCAGTCTGTGTCGCTAGTGCTTATCTTCTTTATATTGCTATATTTATCTGGGCTTCTCAATTATCATTAATAAGCTGAGAAAATAATGAAGTTGTGCACTACCTGGGGCTCGTCCAGATTTTCTGGTCAACCTATTTGTTGCCTTCGACATGGATCATCCTCTGATTCTGAGAAATTTCTCAGTAGATAGTGCAGATGCTGCAATCCCTTTTCAGAAAATAGGAGATAAATGATTCAGAGGATTTACCGATAGTTGTTATACATTCATATTGCCTTTTTTTGTTTTTTCATCATCCCCCTTCTACCTTGTTGTAGGTTATGAAAGAAGGTCAGGTTATTCAAGCTGGAAAATATGATGAACTCTTGCAAGCAGGAACAGATTTTAGTACATTGGTAGAGGCTCATCATGAAGCAATTGAGGCGATGGATTTTTGTAACCTAGCTTCTGAAGAATCTGATGAAAATGATCATCTTAAGTCTCTTCTCACAGTTGAAAAGTCCAATTCAGCTAGTAATAGTATTACTGGCTTGGCAAAGGAAGTCCAAGAAGGTGTATCCTCATCAGAACAGAAAGCAATTAAAGAGAAAAAGAAAGCTAAACGTTCAAGGAAAAAGCAGCTCGTGCAGGATGAGGAGCGGGAGCGGGGAAGAGTCAGCATGAAAGTGTATTTGTCATATATGACAGCTGCATATAAGGGTTTATTGATTCCATTGATTATTCTTGCCCAAACAATGTTTCAGGTCCTTCAAATAGCTAGTAGTTGGTGGATGGCTTGGGCAAATCCACAGACCATTGGGGATGAACCTAAAACCAGTAGCATGATGCTTATTGGTGTCTATATGGCACTTGCCTTTGGAAGCTCCTGGTTCATATTTATCAGGGCTGTTCTTGTTGCCACATTTGGTCTTGCAGCTGCACAGAAGTTATTTCTGAAAATGCTCAGAACTGTATTTCGGGCGCCAATGTCTTTCTTTGACTCTACTCCATCTGGACGAATACTGAATCGTGTAAGCTGTGTTCCACTCCCCGCTTCTTTCCTTTCCATTCTTGACTGTGGGATGTGGGAATCGGTTTTGTCATTCCTGCCTTTCTCTTCTTACATTCAAAATCCTCAACATTAGTTCACCCCTTGTGATGCTTTCTGTGATTACCAGGTGTCGATTGATCAAAGTGTTGTGGATCTCGATATTCCATTCAGACTTGGTGGCTTTGCTTCGACAACCATTCAACTCCTTGGCATTATTGGTGTGATGACACAAGTGACCTGGGAAGTTTTGCTTCTTGTTATCCCAATGGCAATTGCTTGTGTGTGGATGCAGGTAAATAATTATGCAATTGCCAGGAGAATTCTTCCCTCTATGCAAGTTGGTGGTTCAGATGTTCTAAAACTAAGCAAATGCACATACATGCCTGCACCAACAAGATCATCGGCTGATTTTTATGCATGGATGGCCATAAATGTACCAAAATATATAGCCTAAACAGCCACAGAAGGCATGATCAGCATGTTGCAATTCATTGTTGCTTATATATTTTAATCCATCACCACAAACTATATATATAATGATTTATTTTTTGTCTTGTGTTGCATTATTTTATTCAAGTGGCTTCAATCATGAGTAATTTTGAATCTCATTGTAGCATGAGTTATACAGTTCTTTTTTTTTGGTCAATTAAATACAGAAATTTAAAGGCCGCGTCACGGTGGACTCGAACCCGAGACCTTTGGCCTCGGGCATTAACCACTCTACCACTAGGCCAACACACGCACACAAGTATTTCTGTTACTATAAAGTGTGTATAAATAATTATCTTTATCAAGTATTTCTGAGAAATAAGGAGTTTCATTTTTCTTTCACAAATGCAGAAATACTACATGGCTTCATCCAGAGAACTAGTTCGCATAGTTAGTATCCAAAAGTCACCCATAATTCATCTTTTTGCTGAATCTATTGCTGGAGCGGCTACCATCAGAGGGTTTGGGCAAGAAAAGAGATTCATGAAGAGGAATCTCTATCTTCTTGATTGCTTTGCTCGTCCATTCTTTTGCAGCGTTGCAGCTATTGAATGGCTATGTCTGCGCATGGAATTATTGTCCACATTTGTGTTTGCTTTTTGCGTAGTCTTGCTTGTGAGCTTACCTGCTGGAAGTATAGATCCAAGTAAGTAAATCACTCTTCTTTAACGTCAATTGACGTGTTTGTGTTGATTATCTGGTCTATAACATTAACTTTTACCCAAAGAGGGCAATTTTTTTACAGAAAGTACTGATATTTTAATGTTCCGCGCCAGGTAAATATACTTGATATTGGAGAGTATATTGATTATGTTATGTCAGTTTTTAAACATTGGATGAAAGGGATGATGGCCTCTATCTACGTATCTGTTATACTGTGCTAATTTTAAACACTTCATATATGAATAAAGTTATTTCAGTTGTAAGCATTAGACAAAAAGGATGGTGATTTCTATCTACATAACAAATATATTGAGCTAATTGTGATATGCGAAACACTTCTCATGTATGAGCTGGTAATTACATTCTCGAGAAAATAATAGAGAAGATGGTGGACAAGAGGTCACTTTGTTATATTCTAATTGTAAGATCTTCCCCTCAGGTATGGCCGGCCTTGCAGTTACATATGGCCTCAATATGAATAACCGCTTATCACGATGGATACTCAGCTTTTGCAAGCTTGAAAACAAAATCATATCTATTGAAAGGATTCATCAATACTGCCATCTACCTAGTGAAGCACCGGCTGTCATTGAAGACTCACGACCCCCATCTTCATGGCCTGAAAATGGCACAATTGAACTAATTGATTTAAAGGTATGGAGTTTTTGTTGTTTTGTTTACTTTCCAGCTTATTTTCTTTTTACATGTCAAGTTTAAAGGTACATATAACTGTATCCTATCAAAGAAATCTGTCCACCCTTCTCTACATCTATGTTTATGTGTGGTTCATATTTTGTCAACGTGCACTGCTTCTGTCACTTTCTATGATTCTTATTATTGTATACATTTGAAATCAATTTCTTACTCATGACAACACCAAAATTATGAGGACGATATTGCAATCAAAGTGGGGGAAGAAGCAATATGATGTTAATCTGTTCGAATCATGGGGTTTGTGCGTGACACTTTGTATACAGTGTTGCATTCTAGTTGCACCAGCTTGGACATCAAAGATTACATGCTATGCATCTCGGAATATCATTTTAAATTCTGAATATGCTCGGATTTCTACGTAACGAATTTATGGAGTCTTTAGTTGTATGCTATAAGAAGATTATGCTCAAGCAGAGATATAATTTACTGGAGCTTAGACATCATGACAAGCATGTAGTTCATTTCAACAAAGAGAATTATTGTTTCTAGTGTGAACGAGAATGAGGGAGGGATGGACTTGAAGAATACTTGCTGATTATCTTGTCCTCTACAGGTTCGTTACAAAGAGAGTCTTCCTGTTGTGCTCCATGGTGTCTCCTGCATATTTCCAGGTGGGAAGAAAATTGGAATTGTTGGGCGTACTGGAAGTGGTAAATCTACCATGATCCAGGCTCTATTTAGGTTAATTGAGCCGGCAGGAGGTAGAATAATTATAGATAATATTGATATTTCGACAATCGGTCTTCATGACCTCCGGAACAGGCTGAGCATAATACCCCAGGATCCCACATTATTTGAAGGAACTATCAGAGACAATCTAGACCCACTTGCGGAGCATCCAGATCAAGATATTTGGCAGGTAGATACTTTGCTTCTTTCTCCTTGCCCTCGAACATTCATATACACTATACATTCTGATCATGTGGACACAAATGCAGAATGGTAAAGAGCTACAGATTTCTTAAGATAATATAACACAGTCCGTAATGATTTGTGTTGAATTTTCGGTGTTTTTTGACTTTTTGTGCAAGTTCTTGAAAAATTCCATGATTTTTGTTCCATACTCGAATTGCTGCAGGCACTTGATAAATCACAGCTAGGGGATGTAGTTCGTCAAAAAGAGCAAAAGCTTGACACTCCTGGTAAGAAACTACTTGAATCAGGCTTCTTATGTGGTAAATAAGCTCAAAATACGGACTTTTGAGCACCAATAAGTGATCTGTTGTATCTGATGTTCGCAGTTCTAGAAAATGGAGATAACTGGAGTGTGGGCCAGCGACAGCTGGTATCACTTGGTCGAGCTTTACTTAAGCAGGCGAGGATTCTGGTGCTTGATGAGGCAACAGCCTCAGTTGACTCTGCGACAGATAACCTCATCCAAAAGATTATAAGATCAGAATTTAAGGACTGCACTGTTTGCACAATTGCTCATCGTATCCCAACTGTAATTGACAGCGACATGGTTTTGGTCCTCAGTGATGGTGCGGTTCTATACCTTTTAAGAAGTTCATTATACTTATCACGCATTACCTTGGTAAAGTCTTATAAAATGGTCTTTTCTGAAGGAGTACAATAAGAAGGTTCATGTATTAGAATATCATAAGTGTAAGAATCGTAATTTGTCTTTGGTTTTTATTTTGGGAGAATATGTCAATAAAAATGGTTGGAAAATTGAAAAAAAGAAAAGAAAAGAAGGTTTTCCTTAAACTCATATATATGTGTTGGTCCGAACCCCTCAGCACCTGAGATGATTGTGGAGAGTAAAGTCCTAATTTTACTAGCTTCACGTTTCCCTTCATGCAGTTTCTCCAAGTCCTCTTATTAGGAATTTCCCTTTCCTCTCGTCTCTTACTCCAAGAACTAACTCATGTCATTAAGTGCATGCATCTGCCCAGTTTCATTTTTTTCACATTCAACATCCGTTTTGTTTTCCTGTGCATTATGATCTAGATGAAAGGCTGAATGTTCTGTGTTTGCGTTCTCATATATGGGCTACTGGTGTCAGAGCTTGAATATAGAACTCATTTATCTTGCAATTCACTAAATTGAATCCTTCACCTACACATGGAGCTAAACTAATCCTTACTGGATATTTGTGTGCATGTTTTGCAGGTCGGGTTGCAGAGTACGATAGTCCAGCACGACTGTTAGAGGACAAATCGTCCATGTTCCTTAAGCTGGTGTCGGAATACTCAACACGGTCTAGTGGTATTCCAGATTTCTGATCAAAGTCCTCTGCTTGAGGCTCTGTTCTATCTATGAACATGTATTCCCCACTCGACCTGCTTCCTTTCACTCCTCGATGCTACTGATGCATCCAGCAGATTTAAGAGCCGGTGGCAGGTGACCGTTCATCTGGAAAGTTTACAAACGGGTTGTAGTCTGACTCCAACGAGAACCACATCGTTGTTTCCCTTTCTTGGTCGGAGCGCAGCGGGTGGGGTGGGTGGGGAGGGGTTAAGTATCGCCTTCAGATGCACAAACTGTACCATAGAATAAGTTTTGATAAGATGAGGTACATAGTGATGACCAAGTAAAAGAAGAGAGCAGCATATTTGTAATTTTGTACTTAGGTTTTTCTTCAAGTGAAGAAACTTCTGTAATTTCACTTGTGTAGTATAAGGAAGAAAATTGTGGTCATCTTATTTCATCATTGTGGACTCATTGAAGCCGAGGTTATTCTGGGAAAAGAAAAAAAGTCAGTTCCACAAAAACAGTCGGTGTTTTACAGAATGGTATCTGGTGTCTACCAATTTCATGACTGTTAATTTAACCATAAAAGAATTAACATAAAAGAATGAACTTTTAATCTGATGTACCCTTAATTTTTTGTTTTAGTTCAATTAAATATAAAAATTTAAAAGCTATGTCACGGTGGATTCAAACCTGAGACCTTTAGCATCGAGTATTAACCACTCTACCATTATATCAATATACACACTGATGTGCCCTTAATTTGATTATACAATAGCAGTAAAGTGCAAAATGAAAGCTAATTATCATCTTAGCTCATTGTTCAAGCTTCTCATAATTATCAGTTGTAGAGATTGAACTACTCTGCCGCAACACTGTTCCATTTAATGAAAAAGAATTAGTTTCCATTTAAATATAAGAATCAATTAAAAGTATAATAATTTACACACATAACTCCAAAACAAAACTGAACTTTATCAAAGTTACATGTTATCTATTTTATATATATATATATATATATAGAGTGTTGTTCAAATAAGAATTCTTTTTAATGTGGGAATAAATATAAAGTGAGCTATATATTATGACATGAAATATGTAAAGAGTACACAATTAAAATTTATTTTATAGGATCAAGAAAAGATCCTCTAATATATGACAAAATAATATTTTCACCATTTATTTGATCTTTCTATTCCAAATATATGTGTATTATATATTGCCACACTACTAAAATTGAATGTTAAAGTGACATCAAATTTTCCAGAGCTCAAATTTTTTTGGGTAGGTATTTTCCAGAATTCTATTAAAATCATATGCTTGTTGTTTCCTATTATACGTTTTATGATATGATTCACACAGTAGGCACATATGCCCAATTTTATTTTTATTTTTTTCTTTTTAGCAAGAAGAGAAGACAAAATTAATCCTAATGTACTAATTAAAGGCAACCGATCAACAAAAGAAGAAGGAAGTGAGTTACACTGTGACTTTGAATAAAATAGTATTCAATATAATTATAACATCTGCATGAACCAAAAAATAATAATTATAACATATGTTATAAAACAATATATATTTTTTAAAATGCATCAAACATATTGTCTTGGTTGATTAATTATACGTGAATGGTTTAACTAATTAAAATTTATAGTTTACAAGTGAACCATTCATAATTAATTAATTATTTGTGATATATAATTTAATTTTAATTATTATTTTTTACTATTTTAGGTAACTATAAATCTAACAATTCCGGTTGTTGCACGGGGTGGCGGTACAAGTATTTTCTCAAATCATAATAACAATAATTTTTTTTAGACAAAAACTTTGGTGAGTTTCGCCTCACCGTGAGCCCACCCTTGTTTTTTATTAAAATAACTATATATTAATTATTATGAGTAAGGATAATTAGATTTTTTAATTTATAAATAAATTCATTAATTTTTTATTATAAATTTTAATTCATAATTATGGTTTATTCATTCATAATTAAGATTTATTAATTCATAATTAGAGTTTATTAATTCAAAGTTAGGGTTTATTATTCATAACTAGTGTTTATTATTTACAATTAGGATTTATTAATTCAAAATTAGGGTTTATTAATTCATAATTAGGATTTATTAATTCAAAATTAGTGTTTATTTTCACAATTAGGGTTTATTAATTCACAATTAGGGTTTATTAATTCACAATTAGAGTTTATTAATTCAAAATTAAGATATCTTAATTCAAAATCAATATTTATTAATTTAAAATTAATTTTAATTAGAAATAATTTAATTTATTTAATTAAGTAATTCCCTTTTTTTTATGCTAACCAATGTCGCTTTTTGTGAATGGCGCTTTCACATCCTAGGTGGCATTCCATATTTCCCGACTCCCGACTGTGTGTTTTGACTCCTCCCCCTCTCTGCCCAGCTGAGTGTCAAAGCAAAGATGCAGACGGCGTGCAGGCGATTGGGGCACCAATACATTAAGCAACCCGCTACGCTGTATCCTTCCAAATCTCGTTACCCTCTACCTGATCAATGTATTTGGTTTCCGCATTTCTAGCGCTAGTTGCGCACATTTCTAGATTGAAATGCCATTTTCATTTTCTGTTTTCTGTTTCCTTTTTGTTGTGAGAATGTAGTTTGTAAAATTTCAGATTATGGAGTGGAAAATCCGAGAACGGCTTCTTCTCTTGCCACCAAAGGCGTGGGCCATTTAGTTCGTAAAGGCACTGGTGGCAGATCATCTGTAAGGTAAAAATAATTTTCAAAGCCTTGATTTTATATTTAATATCACTTTCTGTTTTGGCGGTTATATGGGATCACCTCTTTTAGCTATAACGTGATTAGCTTAAGATAATTTGAGCATTTTTGCAACTTCTAAGTAGTAAGTATTCTCCTGGGCTATTTGTTAGCATTCTTCTCACTCTTATTTGAGTTTGTGAAATTTGCCGACTTTATTTTATTGTTGGGTGCATTAAGTTTTGTCTGCACTGAAAATGGTGGTGCCCGGCAGTGGCATTGGTCCAACAGTATTTGGGGGGTTAGAATGTTTTCCTTAAAGCTGCTGATGAAAACTGATGATATTTCTCCCCCTGTCTCACTCTCTTCTTATTCTACTATGAACTATATTCTTGCAGTAGATGCATCTTCCTATGATTTTGGTTTTGTGTTATTCCAAAATGAAAATGTTTTCACTACTATATTACTATGAACTATTATCTTGCAGTAGGCAAATCTTCCTATCATTTTAGTGTTGTATAGATGTCAAAATGTAAAATGTTTTCTTCAGGGAATTTGATGCATACTACTAGATGCTCTTATTTCGAGTGTCTAATCTGCACATATATTCTCAGGCAAGAGTTATGAGACCTGCAGTGATGATTGGTACAGAGGACTGGATTTTAAACCCATGGGCGCATTTTGCTAAAAAGTACAGCTTTCTCCCCCTCATAGGGGATGGATCAACCAAGTACGATGTCATACTATATAGTTGTTAATCCTTTTTATGATCCAACAAATTGTTGCTGAACTTATGTTCTTATCACGCCTCTTCAGGATTCAGCCTGTATATGTTGATGATGTTGCATCAGCAATTGTTGCAGCCTTGAAACTTGAAAGATGATGGTACCAGTATGGGAAAAGTTTGTAAACTTGGCGGACCAGAGATTTACACCATGCATGAACTGGTATACCAATGATTATTTACATGATCATCATCCATTCACATTGTTGCAGTTCATATATTTTGTCCTGAAGAGTGAGGATCTATTCCTTCTCCTATAGGCAGAACTAATATATGACACCATTCGTGAATGGCCACGCTACGTGAATATCCTTTCCAATTGCTAAGGCAAGTTCTTCTTTGACTTTCATTCGCATGTGAAATCTATGTGCTTTCTCTACCCTTGACCCCCTAAAAGAACCTAAAACGATGCAAGTTGTTGTTTGCTCGTTCTTCATAGATAATATCGTTAACAAAAAAGTTGGAAAATCTGGTGACCAATTGATTGGCATGCTCCTTATTAGGAAAGATGGGGAAATACACCACATGTTATGTATGTTAGAAGTGTGAAGTTTCAACAGTTTTGAAGAGATGATATGTTGACACCCCATGCTTTGACAAATCTATTCATGGGATTAAGGTTTCTCTACTGAGATAGGCAGCAATGAATTTTGTTTCCCCTTCTCCTTTTAATAGTTTTATATTTTGTTGTTTCTCTATTGTTGGCTTGACTAGAGAGGTAAGCGTGGGGCATGAACTGCATGATTTATAGTTGTTCTTTTTTTAGTGATTTTTGTCTTTACTTTAGTTCCAACATTTGTCTCATTTATGAAAATTTCTCTTTAAAACTATAATATTAGCCTCTCTCTGCTCTCTCTTTACTTGGTAATGTAAACACCTTGCTTATGAATCATGATGTAATTAATTAATATTTCTTTATAAAATTATTTGCTTTCAGTTAAAATTGAATGTCTTTCTTATGGCCTACATGCAGTTACATGCATTTGTCAACGCCTTTTTTTTTTTTTTTGGTCAATTAATACAGCAATTTTAAAGGCTGCGTCACGGTGGACTCAAACCCGAGACTTTTGGCCTCGGGTATTAACCACTCTACCACTAGGCCAACACACACACACAACCTTTTTTTTTTTTGGTCAATTAATACAGAAATTTTAAAGGCTGCGTCACGGTGGACTCGAACCCGAGACCTTTGGCCTCGAGCATTAACCACTCTACCACTAGGCCAACACACACACACACAACCCTTTTGTTATGTAACTGTTTGTTAATCAGTTAATCTCATCAGTGCTCTTTCCTTACTTGGTTTCAGGCTATTTCAAAACCTCGAGAATTATTGCTTAATAAAGTTCCGTTCCCAATGCCTGTACCTACAATATTCAATTTGGATATGACTGAAGCCATTTCCACTGATACAGTGGTATCTGAAAATAGTGCGTACCATAGATTCAAGGATATAAGACATCTATATTACTTTTCGTGCTGGATATATAACTCTTTAACTTATGCCAGCTCTCTTAACCTTAGCTTGTTACAATTCTTCCAGCTTTAACCTTTGATGATCCTGGGGTTGGTGCCCCGTAAGCTGAAGGGATATCCAGTCGAGTTTCTTATACAGAATCGCATAAGAGGGCCACAATACGGTTCAACAGTCGGTAAGAAACTTACCCCAAAGTCGTGGAATTGATGCCCGTTATCTTCTTCTTTTATTTTCTTCATGGTGGTTTCGAAGCATTTATGATATTTTAAACAGGGCTTAGTGCTCGAATTTTCACAGATTCACTCTTAGAAGAATAAATTATTTTTTTGTAGAAGAGAGGAAGCTTGAAAGCCTGCTGTAACATAAACAGAGAGAACGATTTCTCCTTCCATGTCTTACTCATGAGGATCATTTATTTCTTGTATGCTTTTTTGCCCTTGAAATTCAGAAGGGAATATATCATTGAAGGAACCCCTTAAATAACTTTATATTTCTGCTGCGTGATTGATTATCAAGTGGTTGATAATCAACCATTATTTTCAAAAGAATAAGGCAAAAAAGAACAGAGTATGACACTGTTTCTGGAAATGTTGCTAATCAAGTCATCTTCAAAACTATTGAAGTAATTAATCGTTTTCTCTAGGAGCCATTTTTTTTGTGTGTCACAAATCAAATGTTGCCAAAAAGATTAAACAATTTTTCCCAGCTCAATTTAAATTTCAGTCTCCATAAAACATATTATTCCTCAACCAAAAGTTTGATTGAGTGCTGCTTAAGTCATTCCACTGGAATATCTACTTTCCTTGCAACTCGAGTGAACAAACATGTTGCACCTCATTATATAAGCAATATGCATGAATATCTATCTCTATATATGATCAAGACATACCAGCCATGAAAAACTTCTCCTCCCCTGAAAAAGAGAATAAATTTAGGTCCTCCGAAACCATGAGCCACCATCTCCCTCCGCAGATCATCCGCGGCGTCTTCGAAAATGTGAGGTTGAGCGGTCAGAGCATCGGGGCGTCGATGGTAGCAGGTGGCGGGGTTGGCGGCACCGGCGAGTCGCCGGGAAGCTGCAGCATAAATATTTACATAAATAATGATGTACAAGGCATCAACAACTCTCTGTTGTTGGGCAGTGAGGTGAGAATGGGGGACCCTGGAGTTAGCTTGGGTTTGGAAGGATTGGATTTGGATAGAGGAATTCGCCTTGTGAGCAAGAACAAGGGAACCGATTCTACTCATTTGTTATTATTGCTTGCGCTTGTAACGCTCATAATCTCAATCTTTGCTTATTTTTTAGTCTAATTGTTTCATTCGTATTTGTACCTTTCAATATATTTTATTTGTTCTACCGTTGCTTTTTATTGGTGGATTTGAAAATTTGTTTTTAGGCTCTTGGCCCATATATATGAGCTTATTGAATGCATGTTTGAAGACGGAGTGAAGTTGATTGGTGGCCTTTGTTGCTTAATTTATGGGTTATTGGTGTATAAATACACTAATTTTGGATTCATTTTGGTTTTTCCCATTAATTTTAAAAATTGTCATAGAATATACAAACTTAATGACTTTAGTGATTTTATACGATTTCGAATTTAAGCCAAATTAAATCTAACTTGATATTTCGAAAATTTACCATAGACAAAATGGTCAATAATATAAACGACATCATAGAGAGAGGATATTGATTGTTTTCATCCCGGCTAGAACCAGATGAAGAAACAAACAAGAAGACTTGATTTCGTAATGATGGTTAACGCGATGAATCATAGAAATAAAAAAAATCTGATTTATTTTGATGGAACGACGATATTTTATATTCTCTCTCTATTATATGGTTTATATCACTAACTGTTTTGTCTATAGTAAATTTTACAGATGTTAAGTCAGATCTAATTTGACGTGAATTTGAAATCGTGGTAAAATCACTAAAGTAATTAAATTGATATATTTTGTACAATTTTTAAAGTTAATAGAAAAACTAAAATTGATTCAAAGTTGGTGTATTTATATGCAATAACCCTTAATTTATTTATGATTTTGTTGTGTAAATAGATATGAATATGATGAAAATTTAAGGAGAGTAAATACATATTTTAATTTTTTGGGAATATAGGAAATACATGTTAGAAAGTGAGGAATGAGGAGGCAGAGAGGATCGCCTAGATAGTTACGTAGGAAATTGACGAGCCGTTTGTCGGGTAGCACGGTTTTTTTTTTTTTTTTTTTTTTTGATATCATGGGGAATCCGCGATCGTTACTTTAGGTGCAAGACCTGGGTAAACCCACACGATCCTGTCTGCAATAAGCCTCACAAACCACACATGACAGTGAAACCACACTTGAAAATCGGTGTGTGACTCAAACCCATAGAGGCGTTTGGTGGGGTTGAACATGACCTCTCGACCACGCGAACTCACCTTAACCATTAGGAAGACGGGTTTTTATGAGGATATGCCTGGCGCTGTTGTTTGCTTATTTTTGTTTCTCAATCTTTTTATATTTAATTATGTATTTATAATTTCATTGATGTTTTATAATATTTGGAACTTGATCAATATTTGTGGATTAATAGTTCGTTCTAGAATATACACACTACAATATGATTATAAAATAATCAAGCTGTTTGAATCTCGATTTGAAGAAGTTTGGTGAAAATTCGATTAATTAATAAGCAAGCCTTGTTCGATCCTCAAGTTGAGCTCGACAATCTTTTAAACCGAGCTCTAACCTGACTGTGCTCTGACTCCATGGGCTCAAGAACATATTTGAGTTCGTGTCTATTCTCCGACAACTTTGCTATATATTATAGTATAATATAATATATACTCACAATGATTTTTCAAATATACTGATCGATATTGTTAATATTCTTCTATATAAAATTGACCAGAAACGAGGTTTAGAAAATGGAGTAATGAGTTGACATAACATTGACCGTTGTCCTTGAGTAATTAATCATCTTTTTCTTTTTTATTTGATCCCACCAAACAACATTAATATATTCAATTGTTTGCTATAAACTAGGTTTGTGAGATCCATGCTTTGTCCTGATGTCAGTAATTAATTACTGAGCCTCAACCAAGTACGCAATAGACTAATCTTTTGCACTTTTTTAATAGGTCAAAAATTGACATTGACCCAACCTAACTTTATTTTATCTAATTAATTATTTATTAACCTAGTCTAGAATCGAATTATATAATGATTTGTTCTATCTAATCTTAGTACCAGATACGGATCCCGTAACATTTCCTAGAAAGAGGAAACTCCGAATAAAAGTACATGTTTAATCCAACTGTCAGAATGCTTATTCAATTTGTTGCGGCCGCAGATTAAAGCGTGTCCTAAATTTGAGGATTCATTAAATATTAAAACAAATACGTCATTTAAGTCGAGTAATTCATACCTAGTTTTCAAAATATAATATATATTTTATTTATAGTTTACGAGCTATTCTAAAGTAATTTGGTTTTACCATGTAAACAATTTTGGGAGGATTATGAGTTTTCACATCATAAAAAACTTGATACAAGCAATAACATTTTCAATACATTTAATCTCATGTAGACTATTTTTTAAAAAATAAAATATGTTATTAAACTTCATATATATATATATAGTGAAAATTGAACTCACGATAATTTAATGAACTATAGTTGTAAACCCAAGAAGGACATATTCGTATATACTACAAACAATAATGAATATAAAATGACACTATAAAAATTGGAATTTGCAAATAGAATATCAAAATATTGTTTATTTGGGATGGTCTAGTGGCTGAGTGAGTTATTTTATAGTCAAAAGTCACAGAAGCTTCTATATGTCTGCATGTTGCATTTGATTTTTCAAGTATGATTTATCAGTTCTATATTATTTGCAACTATTGTAAAGTAACGTGGATTTATCCAGTGTGGTTTCTATAGGTCTGCTTGTTGATTATCACACTTAATTTTATAAGTATCGTTTATTTGTTATATGTGATTTATAAATATTGCACATAAGTGCGTGAGTACGCACAGAAGGAAAAAAAAACATTTTTGTAAATGATCTTCTTGCGTTTGCGTGAATTTGTTGTAAGTGGAGAATGTAGATAAACAAACATTTTTGTAAATCATATTTTCGTGTTTGTGTGAGTTTATTTTTAGTGCAGAATGTAGATAAATATTTTTTAGTTAATTAATACAATTTTTTTAAAGATTATGTGGATTCGAATTTAAAACTTTTAATCTCAGATATTAATAATTCTATTACGATATCAACACACATATAAATGAATGTATTTTGCTATAAAGTACAGTAGCAGCTACAACTTTTAAATATGATTTTATAAATGTCATATTATATGAATTGATTAGAATATTATACATCAGATTCGTTCACATGTAGAATGTAGATAAAATATAAATACTCCAAATATAAATTGGAGTATTAGTTTCTAATTAAATTGGTTCATGAATTTCATGCAGAAGATATACGGTATAAAATATGAATGAGCTGGCATGTACCACGTGTCCTGCGCCGGAGAGGCCACCGACATAGGTGATTTCCTGATGCAACCCACGGCGCATGGGCTTCTAACTTACGCCGCTTGCTGTCCCTGACTACAATGCGCCTGCTTCCCTTCCATAACTCCTCTTCAGTCTTTACTACTGAGATATAGATATAACTGGTTCTTCTCTTGTCAAAATCTCTCCGCTCTCGCTCTTGCTCTCTCTCTCTCTCTCAATATTTTCTGCAACTTTTTGTGCTTACATTTTTTTTTCCATTTAGTTTCCTGAGGTTCCGCGTGAGATCAGCTGATTCAGTTTTACTCGTCTAAATTACCGCATGCTGAATCGTTACACATCTTGTTCTTGCCGGTTAGTTTCGGTAATTTTCCGCTTGTTTACGCTTCTGCTGTTGTTTACATTCTTCTGACTGCATTTTCCGATTTCTGTTGGTGTAGAAGTTCGCATCCTGAATCTCAATTATAGCTTGTGGGTTTAGGGTTTGTGCGCTGGTGCATCTTGATTTCCCTTTGTATGATTTTTACATTTTTGTTCAAGTACTTGTGTTAAAGTTGGGTTTTTTTCTGCAAGTTCGTGAGTTGAATTTGTTGTCTCCGGAATTTTTTGATGAGACGCCGCCCGGCGGCGGGAATTCCGTTGGTCGATCTGATGGAGAAGGGGCATGGGAAAATTCGTTATTCGCGGCTTTGTTTGTTAGCCGCATTGTCAGCTTTCTTTTGGTTATGCCTGTTGTACTTTCATTTTATGGTGATTGGTGGTGGTAGTATTGCTGACAGCTCTCCTCGATTAGAACCCGTTTCTCTTAATACTAAGTCGTTTAACACTCTGCCCGTTGATTCGAATCCCTCCACCGTTAGTCGTTCCATCACAAATGACAGCCCTGAAATTGATTTTGGGATTGAGAGAGAGAGAGTGTTGGATAACGTGTCCAAAGATGAAACTGGGGATCAGGATAAGTCTAATGTGATTCATAGGCCTCAACAGGTGAGGCCGACGTATTCTTTTATGAGGGCGTTGAGGACTGTAGAGAATAAGAGCGATCCCTGTGGGGGGAGGTATATCTATGTTCATGATCTTCCTCCGAGGTTCAACGAGGATATGCTCAAGGAGTGTAGGAGCCTTAGCCTGTGGACCAACATGTGCAAGTTCACCACAAATGCTGGTCTAGGTCCTCCATTGGAAAATGTTGCGGGGGTTTTCTCGAATACTGGGTGGTACGCGACCAATCAGTTTGCTGTGGATGTGATATTTAGCAACCGGATGAAGCAATATGAATGCTTGACGAATGACTCTTCTCTTGCTGCTGCTATTTTTGTCCCCTTCTACGCTGGGTTTGATATTGCAAGGTATCTTTGGGGGCACAACATATCAACTAGAGATGCTTCATCTCTTGCTTTGGTTGATTGGCTCACGAAGACGCCGGAGTGGAGTATTATGGGAGGAAAGGATCACTTTCTTGTGGCTGGCAGGATAACGTGGGATTTCAGGCGACTATCTGACCAAGAGTCGGACTGGGGTAACAAGCTTCTTTTCTTGCCAGCGGCCAAAAACATGTCTATGCTTGTTGTGGAATCGAGTCCGTGGAATGCAAATGATTATGGAATTCCGTATCCAACCTACTTTCATCCTGCTAGGGATGCTGATGTGATCATTTGGCAGGATAGGATGAGGAAACTCGAGCGCAAGTATCTGTTTTGTTTCGCTGGAGCTCCGCGTCCGGGCAATGTCAAATCGATCCGGGGGAAGATCATCGATCAATGCAAGAATTCGACGGTGTGCAAATTGCTGGAGTGCGATTTTGGGGAAAGTAAGTGCCATTCTCCGAGTAGTATCATGCAGATGTTTCAGAGCTCACTTTTCTGTCTGCAACCTCAAGGTGATTCATACACAAGGAGATCAGCGTTCGACTCCATGCTTGCTGGTTGCATACCTGTGTTTTCCCATCCAGCATCTGCCTATACTCAGTACACGTGGCATTTACCGAGGAATTATTCACTATATTCTGTGTTCCTTCCGGAGGATGACATTCGTAATAATGTTAGCATAGAGCAGAGGCTCAGTCAAATTCCTGCAGAGAGGGTGAAAGAAATGAGAGAGGCAGTTATAAATCTCATTCCACAATTGATATATGCTGACCCTCGCTCCAAGCTGGAAACATTTAGAGATGCTTTTGATGTAGCTGTTAGCGCGGTCGTTGACAAGGTGACGAAGTTGAGGAAGGACATAATCGAGGGGCGTAGAGATGATAATTTTATTGAGGAGCTTAGCTGGAAATATGATTTGCTGGACGAAGGTCAAGTGGTAGGGCCTCATGAATGGGATCCGTATTTTTCAAAACCTAAAAAGGCTGGGACGGCCGATCCCAACAATGCATCAGCAGAAGCAGCTAAAAATTCTTGGAAGAACGAGCAACGGCAGTAGTGATGAGTTATGGGATATATAATATATAGATGTATACATATAATCTACTTTCAGGATTGGTCAGCTTGAGAATTATTGAGCTTATATTTTGTGTCGAGCATGGGGCGGGTGCTGGTGAGGTATGTATACTAAGCTTTCTTATCATCAGTTGTATGATTAGTTTGATATCTTATATGAGACGAACTCACGGGGCACATATATCTGCTTATGATATTATAAGTTCACAATGTTTTTTCTGAACCATAATGTGCGTTACTCTCAGTGAATTCTCCAAAGATGGTTCGGTTTAACATATGCTACCACCTTGTCTTCCATTGTCTTTTATTCTCGACTGTTTTAATCTGTGTAATAAATCATATGACATCATAAAGATTAGGACAAAATTCTTCTGAATTTGTCGCATAAGACGCAATCTTGAATATCAAAATAACATCCTTTGCAAGTGGTGATGAACGTTGATGATTTGCTCGTTAAGACTTGTTCGCCTCTTTTTGTGTCTCCGTGATAGGTTGCTGGTAAAATAGCAAATTGTGTAGCTTTCCCTTTTTGACCCATAGATTATTTGTAGTAAGTTTGTTGAGAGACGATTTATGGTTTACCACAAATACATTGGCGTTGTTATAGAGTTTGTTGTAATACTTGATTTTGTTTGTTTTACCCCAAAAGATAAACACAAAAACTTCTGAACATCTGTCCGTTTTTAATATTATAATTTGAAAGTATCATTTATATTGGAGAAAAAAAGCATCATTTGTATTGTTTTGGATTAGGGGTTCAAAATTAATATCGGACATTTTAATTCAAAATTAAATTGTGATAGGCTGATAGCTACTATAAAAACCTCGTTATTTCTAAAACAAAAAAATCTAGATATTAAGCATATTATTGTTGAACCATTCAAATTAAGCATATTATCAAATTGTTGGACCATTTAAGCATATTAACAATATAATATCGGACATTTTAATTCAAAGTATGAAAATTAATATATGAACTATCAAATTGTTGGACCATTCAAACTAAGCATAGTATCAGTCAACCGTCAACCGAGCTTGATTGATTGATACGATTCTATCTCTTACATGACTAACGAAATTTCAAATCAATGTTTGTTTTTTCTAAAATAAAAGTAAGAAAACTAATATATGAACTATCAAATTGTTGGATAAGAAAACTAATATATGAACTAACAAATTGTTGGACCATTGAAATTAACCTTTTTATCTGTCAACAGTCAACCGAGCTAAAAATGATGTACTCTAATCATTGGACGCTTCTAGTCAAGGCAAATATTTTAAATGTCACGTGGTTAGAAAATTTACTAATTCCAAAGTTAAGAGTTGATAAATAAATTGCATTATTTTTCACGTAGGTTAGGATTAAACTTTGAAAGAATATCATTTTTTTTGTGTTCTTAGAAAACCCGTAACTGTTATCTTCGGTGCATATTAGATAAAACCTACAGTCATGTGCAATAATCTGTAAACCACATAAGACTGAGAAACCACACAGAGAAAACTAGGTGTGACATGTTCAGATTCATAAAGACATTAGTAAGAAATATTATTTTTTTATCCTATTTTCTGTGTTTTAACATAATTATCATAGCGTATGAATAATTATAACACAGGATCCATATGATCATTATTCTTCTGTCTTTTTCACAAGCAAAAGTAATACGACATAATAGGAACTATCAAACTAGAAAACGTAATTGAAATTACGCCTAGAGAATTGTCTTGTTAGTTGACAGCTCTAGTCAAAGTCAAAAATCTAAAGGTTAAGTTCAAAATTCTACTGAACCACCATTGATTACTTGCTTCTTTTATCCCAATCTCTCTATCTATCTCGAGTCTCAACCATGTATGTTAGATTTCATTTCTCCACCATGCACGATTCTTCTCTTCATCCTTTGTTCCTCTCGATAATACTAGTTGTATTGCCACTCTGTGCTCTGGCTCAGAACATATCCATCAATGGCGACTCTCTCACAGCAACAGAAAGCTCGAGCTCGTGGCGTTCGCCCAACGGGGATTTCGCCTTTGGTTTTCAACAGCTTCAAGGCAACACCAATCTGTTCGTGCTTTCCATATGGTATGACAAAATCCCAGATAAAACAATAGTCTGGTATGAAAGAAGCAGCTACCCAGTGCCACGTGGCTCAACATTACAGCTTCAGGCAAGAGACGGCCTCATTCTCCGCGATCCTCGAGGCTCCCCACTCTATAATACTTCCAACGACGGCAATCTCGCTGATGAGGTAGCTCGTGGATTCATGCAAGATAATGGAAATTTTGTTCTTACAGGAACAAATTCTTCATATATCTTGTGGGAGAGTTTTAGGCATCCATCCGATACCATATTGCCATCTCAGACTATTGAGATCAACGAAACGCTTGTTTCGCGAAAAACACCAAGCGATCTCGCTCAAGGAAGATTCCTCGCCAGAATGAAAAGTACGGGCAACTTCTCCTTCAGCTTCAAAACTGAGCCTTGGAGTGAAGATTCTGATGTTGAGTATTACAGCAGCCAGACCTCTTCTAACGAAAATGCTTCAGATTCTGGTTTCCGAGTCAAGTTTGATGAAACGGAAAAGGGCTCCATTTTCGTTGAGACCAGAGACGGCGGGCGGTTGACGTATCTTAGTTCTCCGATGTCGCAAGATGCAAATAACTATTACAGAGCAAGTCTTGATTACGAAGGGGTTCTCACGCTATATTACCATCCCAAGATTCTTGAGGAGGGCAGTCGTAGTGGATGGACTCCAGAGCGAAGGTTGCCACGTGACCCCAGCGATATCTGTGGAATCACCGCAAGCAGGGGCAGTGGCGTGTGTGGCTACAACAACATGTGCATAGTACAAAATGATAGGCCAGTGTGCAAATGCCCCACGGGGTTTTCTTTGGCCGATCCTAACAACACACACAGTGATTGCAAGCCCGATTATGTGCAGAACTGCATTCAGACTGAACAAGAAGAAGAATGTACCCTGACGGAGATTCCTGAAGTCAATTGGCCAATGTATGACTACGAACTAATACGTGCTACTTCGGAGAAAGAGTGCAAAGATGCTTGCCTCAAAGATTATTTCTGTACTGCTGCCGTGCTCGGACATTCTGGCTGCTGGAAGAAGACACTACCATTCTCTAATGGGAGAAATGAGCCGGGCACCAAGACCTTTCTAAAGCGTGGGAAAGCATTAAACAGAACACCAAAACCGAAGAGGGACCACAAAGTGTTGATACTGGTGGGATCAGTGATTTTGGGAAGTTCGGTGTTAGTCAATCTCTTATTCACAAGCGCAGCTTGCCTTGGTTTCTTCCCAAAAATAAAGTTCCCGGTCGCGGTCGGCAATCTTGCGCCAGGATCAAACCTGAGATGCTTCACTTACAAGCAGCTTGTGGAGGCCACTGACGGGTTCAAACAAGAACTGGGAAGGGGTGCTTTCGGAATTGTCTATAGAGGTGTGATCCTCGAGCCCTCTAGAACAACCACGGTCGCAGTGAAGAAGCTCGACAGGGTTGCTCAAGATTCCGAAAAGGAGTTCAGAGCCGAAGTTAACATCATCGGCCAAATTCACCACAAGAATGTGGTCCGCCTGCTTGGATTCTGCGACCAGGGGCCTAACCGTTTATTGGTATATGAGTACATGACCAGTGGCTCACTCCCAGCTTTCTCTTCGGCGATTTCAAACCCAGCTGGAGTCAGAGGACTCAAATTGCATTGGGGGTTGCAAGGGGACTAGCATACTTGCATGAAGAATGCAGCACGCAAATCATCCATTGTGATATAAAGCCTCAGAACATACTCCTTGACGACAATTACAGCGCAAGGATTTCGGATTTCGGGCTGGCTAAACTTCTGATGCTGAACCAGAGCCGGACGGTGACCAATATCAGGGGCACCAAAGGCTATGTTTCTCCTGAATGGTTCAGGAATACGAAGATCACCACGAAGGTGGATGTATATAGTTTTGGAGTAGTGCTGCTGGAGATCATATCATGCAGGAGAACCGTGCTAGACGTGGAATTTAATGGCACTGAAAATCCAATTCTGACTGAATGGGCTTGGGAGTGCTTTCGTGAAGGAAGGTTAGATAGTTTGGTGGAGTACGATGAGGAAGCCTTGAGTGATGGAGAAATGCTGGAGAGGTTTGTGAAGGTTGGGTTTTGGTGCATTCAGGAAGATGCAGCTCTAAGGCCAACCATGAGAAGAACCTGCCAGATGCTTGAAGGAACGGTCGACGTCAGACCGCCCCATGCCCATCCTCTTTCTCCTTCATCTCTACACACCTTTAACATGTCCAACCCCATCCTCTTCTCGTCTCCATCACAAGACTAAAGTAGCTTACTTCTTGCCACAATGATATGCTTTTTTATCTGTACTAGATGTGACAAACTCAGATCTAAAGAAACATCAGTGAAGTTTTAATATGTGATCCTTTGACCTTAGGAACTCACTTTATCACTAGTTCGTCTCATATGGACATATACTAGTATACTTTTTTCTTTTGAGTTCATAGGGAACCGCAGCTAGCCTACCTTCAAGACCTGGGATACCTCAAGTTTCTTGTAATAATAGCGTGTAAACAATATATACTACTAGTATTGTTGTTTGATAATTAAGTTGCATTGTTTTTCTAGGTAATTACATTTTAACATTCCATAGTTGCTACTTGCTATCATCAGCCATGCATGTGTGATCCTTAATGTTCCTACCCTTGCAATTTTTGGTCCTCTAAATACTGACTACATTCACACTAAGTTTACGATTTGTGCTCCAAGACCCAATTCAGCCCACAAATTGCTCATTAAACAAACCTGATTTTACTTAATTGGCATTATTTAAAGTATTTCACAAATCGATTGAAATTTGACAAATATGTTAATCTTAACTTTTTCTCAAAATTTTTATTGTTAAACCCTAATTTAATAATACCCAAATCTCTAAACATTTATTCTTTAGTGTACTGATATGGATAATTTCCCCAGGAATTTGAAGCCACACCAGTCAATTTTTGCACAATCCGGAAATCCCTAATTCAATACTCCGAAAGTCCGAAATCGTTGTTGATTTCCACCTACAAATCACAAGAAATCTAAAAGAACTTTCATATAAATCCATGAACTATTAGCGAATTTCATTATTTTCCAAAATCTATAAAATTTGTGCATGAATACTGAAACTTTGGTGTATTTCGGAATTTCTCCGGAGTTCATATTTTGAGTCAAAACAATCGTGGCTTCGGAGATAAGCGACGTGGCGTCCGAGATTATATATTTACGCACCAATTATGAATATATATATATATATATATATATATATATATATATATATATTTACGCACTATCATGGCATTGTTTCAGAGAAAATTTTGGAATATATCAAAATTTATGTATTTAAACACCAACTATATAGATTGAAAGAAAAATTAAAATTCACTAATATTTTGTGGATTTGCAACCAATAAACCCAACCATAAGCAACTACTACATGTGTATGGAAACCTGCGATTCAAAAATATTTAGTATATAATTTAGGGGGAAATTTTTCTTAAGAGGTAGCATTGACAAGGGTAATTCCAATTTGTGTAAGCATGTAGTACGCATTCAAATGTTTTATTTGCTCTACATAAAATAAAATAAAAAAAATAAAACATCACGTAATAATTCAACAAGATTGATTGAACTTTTTGTTATTGGATTCTCGATCTCACGTCATAATTACAATTTTTTTAAAGTTCGGAATTTTTGGAAAATAGATGCAATCATGCAAATTGAGGACAATATCTTCCCAAAAAAAAAGGGTAATTATTGGATTAAATCCTAAACTATTTGGTTTGTCCCAAAAATGTCCTAAACTTTCAATAATATCAATAAAATATCCGAACTATCAATATTGTACCAAAAATATCATCCCTAATGTTTTTGATCAACAAAATACTGACTTGGATTTTCAAGTGACAAAAACGACGTCATTTTCAACAGAATAATTTTAAAAAGTTTATGATGACTCTGTTTAGTTATCATTTTTTATAAACACAAACATATTTGGTGTTTATTTTGTTTGATGACCATCATATTACGAATTTTTTAGAAAGATAATAAATATGAATACATTTGGTATTTTCTTTTTGCAATTGTTGGTGAACATCCGATTGCATATGATATCTCTTTTTACGTAGTTAAGGTTGTCGTCTGACTGAATATTAAATTTATCTCTTCTAGTTGCATCCATTTTCTCTGATTGAATATTAAATTTATATTAAATTTATCTCTTCTAGTTACCAAATGTATTCATGTTTATTATCTTTCTATAAATTCGTAATCTGATGGTCATCAAACAAAATAAACAACAAATATATTTGTGTTTATAAAAAAAGATAACTAAACAGAGCCATCATAAACTTTTTAAAATTATTCTGTTGAAACGACGTCGTTTTTGTCACATGAAAATCCAAGTCAGTATTCCGTTGATAAAAAAAACATTACAAATGATATTTTTGGTATAATATTGATAGTTCGGGTATTTTATTGATATTATTAAAAGTTTAGGACATTTTTGGGACAAACCTAATAGTTTAGGATTTAATCCAATAATTGCCCAAAAAAAAACACCCAAAGTTTTGGACAAAATTATACTTGTCCCCGAATAAATATATAGGAGTGGTTATGGTTACTTAAGAAATGGGTGACAGAGTATTTGATCAATATATATACCAAAATAATTGAAATATATCTTTAAGCAAATAGCTAAAATTAATCGAAAACCCTAAAAATTAGTTGCATTGAGCTCTCGAACTTTTCTTGTTGCGCCACCACAACTCAAACAAAATGCGACCGTGCCAATAATGCGCCATTCTGGACCCACAATCTTTTTTTTCTTGTCAATTAATACAGAAATTTTAAAGGCTGCGTCACGGTGGACTCGAACCCGATACCTTTGGCCTCGGACATTAACCACTCTACCACTAGGCCAACACACACACCCACAATCATTAATATAAGTGAACTATGCATCCGTGTGGTACATGAATTTCAATTTTATAGTTGTAATGTTAAAGTTTTGATTATAATCATCTAGGCGTATATTGAAAGAAAACTTGCCTAATCCTGTAAATTAAAATATTAAAATGGAAACGTTCAACATATAGTAATAAAGTGTGTGATTTTTATTAAGAGAAATTTGAATGGATAATTTAATTTTATAGATGCCCTTAGAAATAGCAATAAGATTATACAACATACTTTGATAACCTTCTCTTTTTTCTGGAGTTGGTACTTTGACAATAATTATTTAGTAAATTCTCTTACCTTTCGCCAAAATTGTTATAAGAGTCCATTCAGTGCACTTTTAATAAACCTTTAAAACTTCAACTTCCTCTATAGATGTTTTTTTTTTGCATACATATTGGGAAATGGAGGAAATATAATTCATCACTATAGCCTATAGGCAATGTTATATTTCTTTGTTGGCCCATATATTAAATAAAGCCCAAAGCCCATCCATCCCTCAAACCTCATGTCCTGCTGCCGCCTCCATTCCTTCTCTTTAATTAGTATAAAGGTGAGTTAATAGGTTTTGGACCTATTAAGAGAAGGGCTGGTCTCTGTCTTGTGCCACAGGTGAGACCAATCTCTCTTAATTAATGAGACCAACACTATTAATTAATTAATTAATAATTAATCTTAATTAATTAATTAATAATTAATTAATTATTAATTAATTACTTAATTTTAATTAAAATTAATTAGTTTAATAAAATTTAATTGTAAATTAATAAATAATAATTTTGAATTAATATATCTTAATTTTGAAATAATAAACTCTAATTATGAAATAATAAACCCTAATTGTGAATTAATAAACCCTAATTTTGAACTAATAAACCCTATTGGAATTAATAAACCCTAATTTTGAAATAATAAACCCTAATTAAAAATAATAAACTCTAATTTTGAATAATAAACCCTAATTATGAATTAATAAACCCTAACTTTGAACTAATAAACCATACTTGTGAATTAATAAACCCTATTTTTGAATTAATAAACACTAATTGAAAATCATAAACCCTAATTTTGAATAATAAACCCTAATTATGAATTAATAAACCCTAACTTTGAATTAATAAACCCTACTTGTGAATTAATAAACCCTAATTATGAATTAATAAACCTCAATTATGAATTAATAAACCATAATTATGAATTAATAAATTCTAATTTTAAATTAAAAATTACAATTAAAAATTAATAAATTTAATTATACATTAGTAAAATCTAATTATCCTTACTCATTATAATTAATATATAATCATTTTAACAAAAAACAAGGGTGAACTCACGGTGAGGCGGAGCTCACCCAAGTTTTTGTCTTAAGGGGCTGGTCTCCAGTGTACACGCGCGCACAGTGAGACCAACACTATTAATTAATTAATTAATCTTAATTAATCTTAATTAATTAATTAATAATTAATTAATTATTAATTAATTACTTAATTTTAATTAAAATTAATTAGTTTAATAAAATTTAATTGTAAATTAATAAATAATAATTTTGAATTAATATATCTTAATTTTGAATTAATAAACTCTAATTATGAAATAATAAACCCTAATTGTGAATTAATAAACCCTAATTTTAAACTAATAAACCCTATTGGAATTAATAAACCCTAATTTTGAAATAATAAACCCTAATTAAAAATAATAAACTCTAATTTTGAATAATAAACCCTAATTATGAATTAATAAACCCTAACTTTGAACTAATAAACCCTACTTGTGAATTAATAAACCATATTTTTGAATTAATAAACACTAATTGAAAATCATAAACCCTAATTTTGAATAATAAACCCTAATTATGAATTAATAAACCCTAACTTTGAATTAATAAACCCTACTTGTGAATTAATAAACCCTAATTATGAATTAATAAACCTCAATTATGAATTAATAAACCATAATTATGAATTAATAAATTCTAATTTTAAATTAAAAATTACAATTAAAAATTAATAAATTTAATCATACATTAATAAAATCTAATTATCCTTACTCATTATAATTAATATATAATCATTTTAACAAAAAACAAGAGTGAGCTCACGGTGAGGCGGAGCTCACCCAAGTTTTTGTCTTAAGAGAAATAGAGGCGCCGCTATTACAACTCTTGGTCATACTCTTATTTTGCCTCTTTGTATCAATTCCTTTATTGAATTCTTGAGGATGTCAAGTGGTAGGGCCTCATGAATGGGATCCGTATTTTTCAAAACCTAAAAATGCTGGGACGGCCGATCCCAACAATGCATCGTGACGACTAAAATTCTTGGAAGAACGAGCAACGGCAGCAGTGATGAGTTATGGGATATAATATATAGATATATACACATAATCTACTTTCAGGATTGGTCAGCTTGAGAATTATTGAGCTTATATTTCGAGCATGGGGCGGGTGCTGGTGAGGTATGTATACTAAACTTTCTAGATCATCAGTTGTATGATTAGTTTGATATCTTATATGAGACGAACTCACGGGGCAAATATATCTGCTCATGATATTATATAGTTCACTATGTTTTTTCTGAACCATAATGTGCGTTACTCTCAGTGAATTCTCCAAAGATGGTTCGGTTTAACATATGCTACCACCTTGTCTTCCATTGTCTTTTATTCTTTACTATTTTAATCTGTGTAATAAATCATATGACATCATAAAGATTTGGACAAAATTCTTCTGAATTAGCATAAGATACTGTAGACGATTAAAAATTGTTAGCAAATTATTGCGTCATGTGTAAAACATGAATTAAATAATTAATTATATTTCTATTTTATTAATGAAATTTATTCCAAAATTAAATAGATATATGATTAATATTTAATTTTATCGGCAAATATGAGAATGACATGTGGCAACGATACATCGGAGATGAATAATCACTCAAATTATACCAAATGAGACAAAAGGTCCATAAGCTCAAGGCTCAAAAGGCCCATAAGGCCAAGCTCATGGCTTGATGGCCCAAAAGGCTCATAAGCCCATGAGCCCACTAACCTAAATATACAAAATAGGGGTGGAAGGTCTTCATAAATGGAGATGTGAAGTGAAGTGAAGAAGATGAAGATTTGAAGAGCTCAAGACACTCGAAAAATCATCGAAGAAGTCTTCAAGAAGTTTCGAAGTCTTCTTCAACATTCAAGACGTTCTTCGTGCAAATCGCCGCATTCTTCGCCAAGATCATCCTCCAAATCAAATCAAAGATGACGTTTAATTCGGAAACAAGGTGAAAACCCCGCGTATTGGCGCTCAAACTTGAAGATCTCCAAACGTTCTTTAACAAATCAAATCAAATCCGACATTGATCTTAAAACAAGACTGAAGTCCCTCAAATCAATATCATCAAGTTCAACATTCAAGTTCAAGGAGATCAAGGAACTACATCCCCTCCAAACAATTCGAAGAACATTCAAGATCGTTCAAGAATTCAAGTCGAAGAGAAGAATCAGAGGATAGATAGAGATCGAATTCACCACAAATGTATCAAATCCAAATCACATTGATTTTGTATACAATTTTGTATTTATAAAATTTAAATATAAAAATTTGTGTTACCCATACAATCTTGACTATCAAAATAACATCCTTTGCAAGTGGTGATGAACGTTGATGATTTGCTCGTTAAGACTTGTTCGCCTCTTTTTATTTCACCGTGATAGGTTGCTGGTAAAATAGCAAATTGTGCTAAGCTTTCCCTTTTTGACCCATAGATTATTTGTAGTGAGTTTGTCGAGAGACGATTTATGGTTTATCACAAATACATTGGCGTTGTTATAGAGTTTGTTGTAATACTTGATTTTGTTTGTTTTGCCCCAAAAGATAATCACAAAAAAGCATAATTTGTATTGTTTTTACTAGGGGTTCAAAATTAATATCGGACATTTTAATTCAAAATTAAATTGTGATAGGCTGATAGCTACTATAAAAACCTCGTTATTTCTAGAACAAAAAAATCTAGATATTAAGCATATTATTGTTGGACCATTCAAATTAAGCATATTAACAAAATAATATCGGACATTTTAATTCAAAGTAAGAAAACTTATATATGAATTATCTAATTGTTGGACCATTCAAATTAAGCACAGTATCAGTCAACCGTCAACCGAGCTTGATGGATTCAAATGACGAAACAGTCTACAATGTTTGTTTTTTCTAAAATAAAAGTAAGAAAACTAATATATGAGCTATCAAATTGTTGGATCATTGAAATTAAGCATGTTATCTGTCAATAGTCAACCGAGCTAAAAATGATGTACTCTAATCATTGGACGCAGTCAAGGCAAATATTTTAATGACGTGGTTAGAAAATTTACTAATTCCGAAGTTAAGAGTTGATAAATAAATTGCATGATTTTTCACATAGGTTAGGATTAAACTTTGAAAAAATATCATTTTTTTGTATCCGTGGAAAACCCGCAACTGTTACATTCGGTGTATATTAGATAAAACGTACAGTCTTATGCAATAATCTGCAAACCATATAGGACTGAGAAACCACACAGGGAAAACTAGGTGTGACAGGTTCAGACTTATAAAGATATTAGTGAGAATTATTATTTTTTATCCTATTTTCTGGGTTTTAACATAATTATCATAGCGTATGAATAATTATAACACAGGATCCATATGATCATTATTCTTCTGTGTCTTTTTCACAAGCAAAAACAATACGACATAATAGGAACTATCAAACTAGTAAACATAATTGAAATTAAGCCTATTATTTTTTAATCTCGTTCAATTATCAATAATTCTATTATTCAATAATTAATCTCGTGAAATTAAGCCTATTATTCAATTAATCTCTAGTCAAAGTCAATAATTTAAAGGTTATGTTCCAAAATTCTACTGAACCACCATTGATTACTTGCTTCTTTAATCCCAATCTCTCTATCTCAAGTCTCAACCATGTATGTTAGATTTCATTTCTCCACCATGCACGATTCTTCTCTTCATCCTTTGTTCCTCTCGATAATACTAGTTGTATTGCCACTTTGTGCTCTGGCTCAGAACACATCCATCAATGGCGACTCTCTCACAGCAACAGAAAGCTCGAGCTCGTGGCGTTCACCCAACGGGGATTTCGCCTTTGGTTTTCAACAGCTTCAAGGCAACACCAATCTGTTCGTGCTTTCCATATGGTATGACAAAATCCCAGATAAAACAATAGTCTGGTATGAAAGAAGCAGCTACCCAGTGCCACGTGGCTCAACATTACAGCTTCAGGCAAGAGACGGCCTCATTCTCCGCGATCCTCGAGGCTCCCCACTCTATAATACTTCCAACGACGGCAATCTCGCTGGTGAGGTAGCTCGTGGATTCATGCAAGATAATGGAAATTTTGTTCTTACAGGAACAAATTCTTCATATATCTTGTGGGAGAGTTTTAGGCATCCATCCGATACCATGTTGCCATCTCAGACTATTGAGATCAACGAAACGCTTATTTCGCGAAAAACACCAAGCGATCTCGCTCAAGGAAGATTCCGCGCCAGAATGAAAAGTACGGGAAACTTCGCCTTCAGCTTCAAAACTGAGCCTTGGAGTGAAGATTCTGATGTTGAGTATTACAGCAGCCAGACCTCTTCTAACGAAAATGCTTCAGATTCTGGTTTCCGAGTCAAGTTTGATGAAACGGAAATGGGCTCCATTTTCGTTGAGACCAGAGACGGCAGGCGGTTGACGTATCTTAGGTCTCCGATGTTGCAAGATGCAAACAACTATTACAGAGCAAGTCTTGATTACGACGGGGTTCTCACGCTATATTACCATCCCAAGATTCTTGAGGAGGGCAGTCGTAGTGGATGGACTCCTCAGCTAAGGTTGCCAGGTGACCCCGGCGATATATGTAGAATCACCGCAAGCAGGGGCAGCGGCGTGTGTGGCTACAACAACATGTGCATAGTACAAAATGAAAGGCCAGTGTGCGAATGCCCCACGGGGTTTTCTTTGGCCGATCCTAACAACACACACAGTGATTGCAAGCCCGATTATGTGCAGAACTGCATTCAGACTGAACAAGAAGAAGAATGTTCCCTGATGGAGATTCCTGAAGTCAATTGGCCAATGTATGACTACGAACTAATACGTGCTACTACGGAGAAAGAGTGCAAAGATGCTTGCCTCAAAGATTATTTCTGTACTGTTGCCGTGCTCGCACGATCTGGCTGCTGGAAGAAGACACTGCCAATCTCTAATGGGAGAAATGAGCCGGGCACCAAGACCTTTCTAAAGCGTGGGAAAGCATTAAACAGAACACCAAAACCGAAGAGGGACAACAAAGTGTTGATACTGGTGGGATCACTGATTTTGGGAAGTTCGGTGTTGGTCAATCTCTTCTTCACAAGCGCAGCTTGCCTTGGTTTCTTCCCAAAAATAAAGCTCCCGGTCAGCAATATTGCGGCAGGATCAAACCTGAGATGCTTCACTTACAAACAGCTTGTGGAGGCCACTGACGGGTTCAAACAAGAACTGGGAAGGGGTGCTTTCGGAATTGTCTACAAAGGTGAGATCCCCGAGCCATCTAGAAGAACCACGGTCGCAGTGAAGAAGCTCGACAGGGTTGCTCAAGATTCGAAAAGGAGTTCAGAGCCAAGTTAACATCATCGGCCAAATTCACCACAAGAATGTGGTCCGCCTGCTCGGATTCTGCGACGAGGGCCTAACCGTTTATTGGTGTATGAGTACATGACCAATGGCTCACTCGCCAGCTTTCTCTTCGGCGATTTCAAACCCAGCTGGAGGCAGAGGACTCAAATTGCATTGGGGGTTGCAAGGGGACTAGCATACTTGCATGAAGAATGCAGCACGCAAATCATCCATTGTGATATAAAGCCTCAGAACATACTCCTTGACGACAACTACAGCGCAAGGATTTCGGATTTCGGGCTGGCTAAACTTCTGATGCTGAACCAGAGCCGGACGCTGACCAATATCAGGGGCACCAAAGGCTATGTTTCTCCTGAATGGTTCAGGAACACGAAGATCACCACGAAGGTGGATGTATATAGTTTTGGAGTGGTGCTGCTGGAGATCATATCATGCAGGAGAACTGTGCTAGACGTGGAATTTAATGGCACTGAAAATCCAATTCTGACTGAATGGGCTTGGGATTGCTTTCGTGAAGGAAGGTTGGATAGTTTGGTGGAGTACGATGAGGAAGCCTTGAGTGATGGAGAAATGCTGGAGAGGTTTGTGAAGGTTGGGTTTTGGTGCATTCAGGAAGATGCAGCTCTAAGGCCAACCATGAGAAGAACCTGCCAGATGCTTGAAGGAACGGTCGACATCAACCATGCCCATCCTCTTTCTCCTTCATCTCTACACACCTTTAACATGTCCAACCCCATCCTCTTCTCGTCTCCATCACAAGACTAAAGTAGCTTATTTCTTGCCACAATGATATGCTTTTTTATCTGTACTAGATGTGACAAACTCAGATCTAAAGAAACGTCAGTGAAGTTTTAATATGTGATCCTTTGACCTTAGGAACTCACTTTATCACTAGTTCGTCTCATATGGACATATACTAGTATACTTTTTTCTTTTGAGTTCATAGGGAACCGCAGCAGCTACCTTCGGTGTGCACTGGGTATACCTCAAGTTCTTGTGCAATAGCGTGTAAACAATATATACTACTAGTACTGCTGTTTGATAATTAAGTTGCATTGTTTTTCTAGGTAATTACATTTTAACATTCCATAGTTGCTACTTGCTATCATCAGCCATGCATGTGTGATCCTTAATGTTCCTACCCTTGCAATTTTTGGTCCTCTAAATACCAACTACATTCACACTAAGTTTACGATTTGTGCTCCAAGACCCAATTCAGCCCACAAATTGCTCATTAAACAAAACTGATTTTACTTAATTGGCATTATTTAAAGTATTTCACAAATCGATGTAAATTTGACAAATATGTTAATCTTAACCTTTTCTCAAAAATTTTATTGTTAAACTCTAATTTAATAATACCCAAATCTCTAAACATTTATTCTTTAGTGTACTGATTTGGATAATTTCCCCAGCAATTTGAAGCCACACCAGTCATTTTTGCACAATCCTCTATAGCAATGTCATTAAATCAAGTTGTTAAAATGTACAAATTTGAAAGTTTATGCCATAAACCTCGAAGCTAGTTCACCAAAAGTGGTACAAGGTTTAGACGAACAAAATTATGTAACTTCTCTTTCAATTAGCTGACATCAAAATCCAGAAATCCCTAATTCAATACTCCGAAAGTCCGAAATCGTTGTTGATTTCCACCTACAAATCACAAGAAATCTAAAAGAACTTTCATATAAATCCATGAACTATTAGCGAATTTCATTCTCTTCCAAAATCTATAAAATTTGTGCATGAATACTGAAACTTTGGTGTATTTCGGAATTTCTCCGGAGTTCATATTTTGGGTCAAAACAATCGTGGCTTCGGAGATAAGCGACGTGGCGTCCGAGATTATATATTTACGCACCAATTATGAATATATATATATAGGGTTGGGTTCCCGTAGTACCCGGTCCCCAGATAGTATGTAGTACTCAATCTAGACCACACATTTTGAACACGTGGTCGCACCACGTGGTCGACACATGGCGCTCCTTTTCTTTTCTTTTCTTTTAATTTTCGCAAGGGCAAAATGAGAAGAAATCAAATCAACCTTCTTCTCCTCCTCCTTGGTGGCAACGAGGGCGGAGGCGATGGCGGCGGCAGCAGCACGCGGACGGCGGCGGCGGCGGCGCAAAGACCGCGTGAACATCAACAATATAAACAAACAACAACAAACAATAGATTTTGAAAGAAAGAAAAAGAAGAAAAAAAAAATTAAAAACAAAATTGATGGATTTTGAGAAAAAATTGATGGATTTTGATAGATGATTGAAGAATCGAGAAATATGATGGCTATGGCGGTGGTTCACGGTGAATTCACCGGTTCACCGGTAATCAGCGAAAGAGACGACGGAATTGACATAGAAGGATGAATGAGAGATTTTCTGTCGAAACCATAAAAATGCATTGAACAAAACATGACAATGCATTGAATAAAACATAAAACTGCATGTTGCATCAAAACACAAACATGCATTGAACAAAGCACGTTCATGCATTGAACAAAGCACGTCCATGCATTGATCAAAACATGTCAATGCATTGAACAAAACGTAAAAATGCAGACCAACGGGCGCCGAGCGAGCGCCGGGCTTGTGCGAGCACAAAGTGCACGCTGGACCCCATGGTGAGCGCACGCTAAGCACGCCTGCTACCGGACGCGAGCTTCCAATCGCATGCATTATTGTGTTCAACTGCATGCATTTTTTGTTCATTTGAATGCATTATTCAGTTCAACTAAATGCATAGTTTGTTTTCGCAATCACATAACAAATCAATTACTAATCTACGATTAATGAAGCGAAAATCAGCGAAATTAAGCTTAAAAGTCCGAAAAAATCTCAACCATAGGATTTATGAGATGAATGGATGAGATTGAGTATTACATACTATCTGGGGCTTGGGTACTATATGATCTATCTCTCTCTCTCTCTCTCTCTCTATATATATATATATATATATATATATATATACACGCACTGTCATGGCATTGTTTCAGAGAAAATTTTGGAATATATCAATATTTAAACACCAACTATATGATTGAAAGAAAAATCAAAATTCACTAATATTTTGTGGATTTGCAACCAATAAACCCAACCATAAGCAACTACTACATGTGTATGGAAACCTGCGATTCAAAAATATTTAGTATATAATTTAGGGGGAAATTTTTCTTAAGAGGTAACATTGACAAGGGTAATTCCAATTTGTGTAAGCATGTAGTACGCATTCAAATGTTTTATTTGCTCTACATAAAATAAAATAAAACATCACGTAATAATTCAACAAGATGATTGAACTTTTTGTTATTGGATTCTCGATCTCACGTGATAATTACAATTTTTTTAAAGTTCGGAATTTTTGGAAAATAGATGCAAATTGAGGACAATATCTTTCAAAAAAAAAAACCCCAAAGTTTTGGACAAAATTATACTTGTCCCCGAATAAATATATAGGAGTGGTTATGGTTACTTAAGATATGGCAGGGGTGTGCATCGGTTGGTCGGTTGAAATTTTTAAAATCGAAAACCGAATCAAAAATATTTTTTTGAACTGAATCGAACCGATTTATAGTTTCGGACCCACCGAAAACCGAACCGAAAAAACAGATATGTTTCGGTTGGACCGAAAAATCGACCGAAACATATTATATATATATATATATATATATTTAAATAAACATATTTTAATCCTAATTATTTAATTAAAATATTAATTTATTATTATATAAAATATATAAATATATAAAAATAATATTTTCGGTTCGGTTCGGTTACCGACCGAACCTAAAATATAAAACCGAAAACCGATTTTAATTAAAAATTTGAATCGAACCGAAAATCAATTTTTTCAGAAACCGAACCCAACCGACCGAAACTGATCGGTTTGGTCGGTTGTTTCGGTTCGGTTCATGCACACCCCTAGATATGGGTGACAGAGTATTTGATCAATATATATACCAAAATAATTGAAATATATCTTTAAGCAAATAGTTAAAATTAATCGAAAACTCTAAAAATTAGTTGCATTGAGCTCTCGAACTTTTCTTGTTGTTGCACTAAATTTTTGAACTTTTAATTTCTTACATCCAATAGGCGCATTGTGCACAAGCAACACGTGCCGTAGGAGGCAGCGCCACCACAACACAAACAAAATGCGACCGTGCCAATAATGCGCCATTCTAGACCCACAATCTTTTTTTTTCAGAAATTTTAAATGTTGCGTCACGATGGACTCGAACCCAAGACCTTTGACCTCGGACATTAACCACTCTACCACTAGGCCAACACACACACACCCACAATCATTAATATAAGTGAACTATGCATCCGTGTAGTACATGAATTTCAATTTTATAGTTGTAATGTTAAAGTTTTGATTATAATCATCTAGGTGTATATTGAAAGAAAACTTGCCTAATCCTGTAAATTAAAATATTAAAATGGAAACGTTCAACATATAGTAATAAAGTGTGTGATTTTTATTAAGATAAATTTGAATGGATAATTTAATTTTATAGATGCCCTTAGAAATAGCAATAAGATTATACAACATACTTTGATAACCTTCTCTTTTTTCTGGAGTTGGTACTTTGACAATAATTATTTAATAAATTCTCTTACCTTTCGCCAAAATTGTTATAAGAGTCCATTCAGTGCACTTATAATAAACCTTTAAAACTTCAACTTCCTCTATAGATGTTTTTTTTTTGCATACATATTGGGAAATGGAGGAAATAAATCATTAGCACTATATAATTCATCACTATAGTCTATAGGCAATGTTATATTTCTTTGTTGGCCCATATATTAAATAAAGCCCAAAACCCATCCATCCCTCAAACCTCATGTCCTGCTGCCGCCTCCATTCCTTCTCTTTAATTAGTACTAGTATTACACCCGCGCTATGCGCGGCGCGATGTCAAAATTGAGATTTCACTATACACTATAAAATTAAGTATCGAATTATATATAATTGTGAGTGATTGAAGAATATATATATATATATATATATATATATATATATATACTCATTTTGTTTATTAATATTATTATTACAACTGCATCATATATTATATACTTAACTAAAATTAGAAAGTTTTTATCTATAATTTTTTTTATAATTAAACCGAATATTCATTGTATAACTATTACAAACCGCAAGCATAAAAAATATTAAAAAATAAATAAATATGATAGAAAAACATTGAAAGGAAAAATTATTATAAATTTTGGAACACTTCTTTATACACGACATTTGTAGTAGATGTATTATCGAGATCATCACTTTTACAAATTAAAATTTTTAATCCACTACAACTCGTGACTCTTAACACAACAACATATAATTGGTCGTGATTAAAAATTGATATTTTCAAAAAATAAACACACACGGGTTAAGGATTGGCCTTGATTTTTGTTAATAGTCATAGCATAAGAGTTTATATAATCAAACAAATATTCCTTATACATATTTGTTGAAGAATTATATATCTTTTTACTAAAAATAGTTGTCACGAAATATTTAAAGTGTTTAAATCTCATAATTCAAAATTATTCCATGATATCACAATTAATGTTATATTGAAAGAAAAAAAAATTCGTCCAAAGAATACCTATTATATAAACATTTACAATATAATAATTATATATGAAAATTAATTTTCAAATTATAATTATTACATACACAATATTATATCTAGAAAAATAATTATATGTATGTACACAATATATTTATAGGAACTAAATTGAAGTTGTTTGGGCCCAATTACAAATAAAGCATGAAAGGGAAGAAAAAAAGAATTAAACCACAATTTTGAAATTACGGTCCAATATTGGTAGGGTTTAGAATTATCATCCAACTTTCCATGAGGGATCCATGCTGCAGCGCAGCCTTCTTTCTTTCGCCTCGTTGATTCTTCTCCCGTCAAATATCCTCGTTCAGTACTTCTCCACATAGTTCATATCTTCATGTCTATGTTCGTGTCTCTCATTCGATTCCTTTATCTAAGCAAGAGTAAATTAAAAAGCTAAATATGATTTCTTATATCTTAGTTTTCTCTTCTTTCGTGTCCCTTCTCTCTGTTGAGTCCCACTCATCCATCGTCCATTCTTTGTTCCGCTTGGGCAGCACGAAACTCTGGAAATTAGGCGGCCAAGCGTTCAAAGAGGGATCGCTACGTTGTACAAAGTGTTCCACCTTGTCATGATATTATATAGTTCACGGGGCAAATATATCTGCTCATGATATTATATAGTTCACAATGTTTTTTCTGAACCATAATGTGCGTCACTCTCAGTGAATTCTCCAAAGATGGTTCGGTTTAACATATGCTACCACCTTGTCTTCCATTGTCTTTTATTCTTGACTATTTTAATCTGTGTAATAAATCATATGAACATCATAAAGATTTGGACAAAATTCTTCTGAATTTGTCGCATAAGATACTGTAGACGATTAAAAATTGTTAGCAAATTATATTACGCCATGTGTAAAATATGAATTAAATAATTAATTATATTTCTATTTTATTAATGGAATTTATTCCAAAATTAAATAAATATGTTATTAATATTTAATTTTATCGGTAAATATAAGAACGACATGTGGCAACGATACATCGGAGAGAAATGAGCACTCAAATTATGCCAAATGAGACATAAAAGGTCCATAAGCTCAAGCTCAAGTCCATAGTTTGATGGCTCAAAAGGCCCATAAGCCTAAGCTCATGGCTTGATGACCCAAAAGGCCATAAGCCCACTAACCTAAATTTATAAATAGGGGTGGAAGGTCTTCATAAATGGAGATGTGAAGTGAAGTGAAGAAGATGAAGATTTGAAAAGCTCAAGACACTCGAAGAATCATCGGAGAAGTCTTCAAGAAGTTTCGAAGTCTTCTTCAACATTCAAGACGTTCTTCGTGCAAATCAACGCATTCTTCGCCAAGATCATCCTCCAAATCAAATCAACGATGACGTTCAACAAGATGAAAACATTCCATATTGGCGCTCAAACTTGAAGATCTCCAAACGTTCTTTAACAAACCAAACCAATCCGACAGTTGATCTGAAAACAAGATTGAAGTCCTTCAAATCAATATCATCAAGTTCAACCTTCAAGTTCAAGGAGATCAAGGCTGCATCCCCTTCAAACAACTAGAAAAACATTCAAGATCGTTCAAGAATTCAAGTCGAAGAGAAGAATCAGATGATAGATAGAGATCGAATTCACCACAAATGTATCAAATCCAAATCACATTGATTTTGTATACAATTTTATATTTATAAAATTTAAATATAAAAATTTGTGTTACGGATGCAATCTTGAATATCAAAATAATATCCTTTGCAAGTGGTGATGAACGTTGATGATTTGCTCGTTAAGACTTGTTCGCTTCTTTTTGTTTCACCGTGATAGGTTGCTGGTAAAATAGCATATTGTGGTAAGCTTTCCCTTTTTGACCCATAGATTATTTGTAGTTAGGGATGGTAATGGGTGAGATCTGGGTCAGATCTGGATCAGATCTGACTAGGTTCAGATTCAGATCCGATTTTTTTTTGCTTTGGTCCAGATCCGGTTCAGATCCATTGGATTAAAAAAAAATTAGATTAAGATCCAGATCCATAAGATCCTAGGGTCCAGGGTCTAGACCCGGATCCATATGTTTTCGCTTCTAAAATAAATTCTAAATCAACTATAATTCACAGTAACCCCATAATAATCTAAATACACAATAATACTATAATAATTATTTAGAATTTCTACAATTATCACTATATTGGAAAACGTTAATTACAAATTTACTATAAAGTAGGAAACAAAAAATAACTCGATCGCCGGTGTATGTGGCGCGACCCGCCGTGAATGTCGATTGATACATAATTGGGAGAATTTGAAATGAAATTGGAAGTATATTTGTTTTGGAAGAATTTGAAAAAGAAAATTGAAGAGTTTTAAGTTGGGGTTATATATTTAATTATAATAAAAATAATATATAAAAATGGATCTACGGGCCGATCTGGATCGGATCTGGATCTTAAAAACTAAATCCCAGATCCAGATCCGAAATATGAGAGTAGGATCCAGATCCATAAGGTCCAATTTTTTGAAAATCCTGATCCTAAAAAATGGATCTGGGTCCACGGATCTAGATCGAATTCGGGATCCATTACCATCTCTATTTGTAGTAGTTTGTTGAACGATTTATGGTTTATCACAAATACATTGGCGTTGTTATAGAGTTTGTTGTAATACTTGATTTTGTTTGTTTTGCCCCAAAAGATAAACACAAAAAAGCATCATTTGTATTGTTTTGGACTAGGGGTTAAAAATTAATATCGGACATTTTAATTCAAAATTAAATTGTGATAGGTTGATAGCTACTATAAAAACCTCGTTATTTCTAAAACAAAAAAATCTAGATATTAAGCACATTATTGTTGGACCATTCAAATTAAGCATATTATCAAGTTGTTGGCCCATTCAAATTAAGCATATTAACAAAATAATATCGGACATTTTAATTCAAAGTAACAAAACTAATATATGAACTATCAAATTGTTGGACCATTCAAATTAAGCACAGTATCAGTCAACCGTCAACCGAGCTTGATGGATTGATACGAAATTTCAAATAACGAAACAGTCTACAATGTTTGTTTTTTATAAAATAAAAGTAAGAAAACTAATATATGAGCTATCAAATTGTTGGACATTGAAATTAAGCATTGGATGCCTCTAGTCAAGGCAAATATTTTAATGTGAGGTGGTTAGAAAATTTACTAATTCCAAAGTTAGGAGTTGATAAATAAATTGCATGATTTTTCACATAGGTTAGGATTAAACTTTGAAAAAATATCATTTTTTTGTATCCGTGGAAAACCCGCAACTGTTACATTCGGTGTATATTAGATAAAATCTACAGTCCTATGCAATAATCTGCAAACATATATGACTGAGAAATCACACAGGAAAAATTGGATATGACAGATTCAGACTTATAAAGATATTAGTGAGAAATATTATTTTTTATCCTATTTTCTGGGTTTTAACATAATTATCATAGCGTATGAATAATTATAACACAGGATCCATATGATCATTATTCTTCTGTGTCTTTTTCACAAACAAAAATAATACGCCATAATAGGAACTATCAAACTAGTAAACATAATTGAAATTAAGCCTATTATTTTTTAATCTCGTTCAATCCAGTTAGAGAAGTGTCTTGTTATAATTTAAAGGTTAAGTTACAAAATTCTACTGAACCACCATTGATTACTTGCTTCTTTTATCCCAATCTCTCTTATCTATCTCAAGCCTAAACCATGTATGTTAGATTTCATTTCTCCACCATGCACGATTCTTCTCTTCATCCTTTGTTCCTCTCCACAATACTAGTTGTATTGCCACTTTGTGCTCTGGCTCAGAACATGTCCATCAATGGCGACTCTCTCACAGCAACAGAAAGCTCGAGCTCGTGGCGTTCGCCCAACGGGGATTTCGCCTTTGGTTTTCAACAGCTTCAAGGCAACACCAATCTGTTCGTGCTTTCCATATGGTATGACAAAATCCCAGATAAAACAATAGTCTGGTATGAAAAAAGCAGCTACCCAGTGCCACGTGGTTCAACATTACAGCTTCAGGCAAGAGACGGCCTCATTCTCCGCGATCCTCGAGGCTCCCCACTCTATAATACTTCCAACGACAGCGATCTCGCTGATGAGGTAGCTCGTGGATTCATGCAAGATAATGGAAATTTTGTTCTTACAGGAACAAATTCTTCATATATCTTGTGGGAGAGTTTTAGGCATCCATCCGATACCATATTGCCATCTCAGACTATTGAGATCAACGAAACGCTTATTTCGCGAAAAACACCAAGCGATCTCGCTCAAGGAAGATTCCGCGCCAGAATGAAAAGTACGGGAAACTTCGCCTTCAGCTTCAAAGGTGAGCCTTGGAGTGAAGATTCTGATGTTGAGTATTACAGCAGCCAGACCTCTTCTATTACAGCTTCAGGCAAGAGACGGCCTCATTCTCCGCGATCCTCGAGGCTCCCACTCTATAATACTTCCAACGACGGCAATCTCGCTGATGAGGTAGCTCGTGGATTCATGTAAGATAATGGAAATTTTGTTCTTACAGGAACAAATTCTTCATATATCTTGTGGGAGAGTTTTAGGCATCCATCCGATACCATGTTGCCATCTCAGACGAAAATGCTTCAGATTCTGGTTTCTGGTTTCCGACTCAAGTTTGATGGAACGGAAATGGGCTCCATTTTCGTTGAGACCAGAGACGGCAGGCCGTTGACGTATCTTAGTACTCCGATGCTGCAAGATGCACATAACTATTACAGAGCAAGTCTTGATTACGACGGGGTTCTCACGCTATATTACCATCCCAAGATTCTTGAGGAGGGCAGTCGTAGTGGATGGACTCCTCAGCTAAGGTTGCCACGTGACCCCAGCGATATCTGTGGAATCACCGCAAGCAGGGGCAGCGGCGTGTGTGGCTACAACAACATGTGCATAGTACAAAATGAAAGGCCAGTGTGCGAATGCCCCACGGGGTTTTCTTTGGCCGATCCTAACAACACACACAGTGATTGCAAGCCCGATTATGTGCAGAACTGCATTCGGACTGAACAAGAAGAAGAATGTTCCCTGATGGAGATTCCTGAAGTCAATTGGCCAATGTATGACTACGAAAAAATACGTGATACTACGGAGAAAGAGTGCAAAGATGCTTGCCTCAAAGATTATTTCTGTACTGTTGCCGTGCTCGGACCAACTGGCTGCTGGAAGAAGACACTACCATTCTCTAATGGGAGAAATGAGGCGGGCACCAAGACCTTTATAAAGCGTGGGAAAGCATTAAACAGAACACCAAAACCGAAGAGGGACCACAAAGTGTTGATACTGGTGGGATCACTGATTTTGGGAAGTTCGGTGTTGGTCAATCTCTTCTTCACAAGCGCAGCTTGCCTTGGTTTCTTCCCAAAAATAAAGCTCCCGGTCAGCAATATTGCGGCAGGATCAAACCTGAGATGCTTCACTTACAAACAGCTTGTGGAGGCCACTGACGGGTTCAAACAAGAACTGGGAAGGGGTGCTTTCGGAATTGTCTACAAAGGTGAGATCCCCGAGCCGTCTAGAAGAACCACGGTCGCAGTGAAGAAGCTCGACAGGGTTGCTCAAGATTCCGAAAAGGAGTTCAGAGCCGAAGTTAACATCATCGGCCAAATTCACCACAAGAATGTGGTCCGCCTGCTCGGATTCTGCGACGAGGGGCCTAACCGTTTATTGGTGTATGAGTACATGACCAATGGCTCACTCGCCAGCTTTCTCTTCGGCGATTTCAAACCCAGCTGGAGGCAGAGGACTCAAATTGCATTGGGGGTTGCAAGGGGACTAGCATACTTGCATGAAGAATGCAGCACGCAAATCATCCATTGTGATATAAAGCCTCAGAACATACTCCTTGACGACAACTACAGCGCAATGATTTCGGATTTCGGGCTGGCTAAACTTCTGATGCTGAACCAGAGCCGGACGCTGACCAATATCAGGGGCACCAAAGGCTATGTTTCTCCTGAATGGTTCAGGAACACGAAGATCACCACGAAGGTGGATGTATATAGTTTTGGAGTGGTGCTGCTGGAGATCATATCATGCAGGAGAACCGTGCTAGACGTGGAATTTAATGGCACTGAAAATCCAATTCTGACTGAATGGGCTTGGGAGTGCTTTCGTGAAGGAAGGTTGGATAGTTTGGTGGAGTACGATGAGGAAGCCTTGAGTGATGGAGAAATGCTGGAGAGGTTTGTGAAGGTTGGGTTTTGGTGCATTCAGGAAGATGCAGCTCTAAGGCCAACCATGAGAAGAACCTGCCAGATGCTTGAAGGAACGGTCGACGTCATGCAGCCCCCATGCCCATCCTCTTTCTCCTTCATCTCTACACACCTTTAACATGTCAAACCCCATCCTCTTCTCGTCTCCATCACAAGACTAAAGTAGCTTATTTCTTGCCACAATTATATGCTTTTTTATCTGTACTAGGTTTGACAGATTCAAATCCAAATAACCGTCAATGAAGTTTGATATGCTTTTTTATCTGTACTAGTATACTTTTTTTCTTTTGAGTTCATCAACTACCTTCGATGTGCAATGGGTATACCCCATGTTCTTATGCAATAACATATAAAAAATATGTACTACTAGTATTCTTGTTTGATAATTAAGTTGCATTGTTTTTCTAGGTAATTATATTTTAACATTCCATGGTTGCTATCATCAACCATGCATGTGTTATCCTTAATGTTCCTACCCTTGCAATTTTTGGTCTTCTAAATAGTAAATACTGACTACATTTACGATTTGTGCTCCAAGACCCATTTCAGCCCACAAATTGCTCATTAAACAAACCTGATTTTACTTAATTGGCATTATTTAAAGTATTTCACAAATAGATGGAAATTTGACAAATATGTTACTTAATCTTAACTTTTTCTCAAAAGATTTATTGTTAAACCCTAGTTTAATATACCCAAATCCCTTAACATTTATTCTTTAGTGTACTGATATGGACAATTTCCCCAGCAATTTGAAGCCACACAAGTCAATTTTTTCATAATCCTCTATACCAATGTCATTAAATCAAGTTGTTAAAATGCCCAAATTTGAAAGTTTATGCCATAAACCGCGAAGCTAGTGCACCAAAATTGGTACAAGGCTACGCATTGCCTGTTCTTTTGTGAGTACATTAAACATTGTTGGAAAGATTCTCAGTTTTGGCATTTGATTAAGAAGGGTAAAAATCTTCCGTTGGTTGATTTAAGCAGGATTGTGTGTCATAATATGAAATCTGGTGACTTCGAACGTTGGATTGTCTGCTTGTGGGCTGTTTAGAGGTTTCTTTGTGATAATAAACATGGAGGAGGAAATCGTTCTGCGTATGAGGTGATCGCTGGTGGCTTGAATATGCTCGATAATTTCCAAAAAATTAAACGAGCATGTACGCATAATAAACGTTTGTTACCTAAGGGAGGGGGTCGAAGTTGGGTGGCCCCTGTTTCGGGTGTTTTTCGATTGGATATCCATGTTAGTCAATGGGAGAAAGGAAAAGAGATGGCAATGGGAATGGTGATCCGGGATTCAAATGGAAGTCTTCGGGCTGCTGTTGCAAAATTTTACCTCAGACAAGAACTGCTCTCATGGGAGTGTTGGATGCTATTATTTTTGGCTTGAGGTTTTGTATCGAGGAAGATATCAAGCCCCTGGAGATTTTTTCTGACTTCCTTTTGGCTATTCACCTGCTTAATATTTCTGAGGGTGGATCTGCTTATCAAGTTGATGATTTGTTGGAGGTCTTTTATAAAGCTAAAGAAAGCTTTGTGGTAGAGTATTGTCATGTTAATAGGGAAGCGAATCTAGCGGCCACGTGGTTGGCTAAGAGAGCTGTTAATTATCAGGATGTAATGGTCTGGAAATCTGAATTTCCAACTCAACTTCTAGACATTGTATATTCGGATTGGCAGTGATATGAAATTTCCCTTTTCAAAAAAAAAAAATTGGTACAAGGCTATAGTTAGACGAACAAAATTATGCAACTTCTCTTTCAATTAGCTAGACATCAAAATCTAGAAATCCCTAATTCAATACTCTAGAAGTTCGAAATCGTCGTTGGTTTCCACATACAAATCACAAGAACTCTAAAAGAACTTCCATATAAATCCATGAACTATTAGCGAATTTCATTCTTTTTCAAAATCTATAAATTGGTGTATGACTATATAAATTTTATTATATTTCGGAATTTCTCCAGAGTTCATATTTTGGGTACTATCATTACTTCGGACATAGGCGACGTGGAGTCCAAGATTATGTATTTGCACACGAATTATGAATATATCTATTTACGCACTGTCATGGCATTGTTTCAGAGAAAATTTTGAAATATATCAAAATTTATGTATCTAAGCTTCAACTATATAGATTGAAAGAAAAATCAAAATTCACTAATATTTTGTGGATTTGCAACCAATAAACCCAATCATAAGCAACTAGTACATGTGTATGGAAACCTGCGATTCAAAAACATTTAGTATATAATTTACGGGGAAAATTTTCTTAGAGGTGTAATTCCAATTTGTGTAAGCATGTAGTACGCATTCAAATGTTTTATTTGCTCTACATAAAATAAAATAAAAATCACGTAATAATTCAACAAGATGATTGAACTTTTTGTTATTGGATTCTCGATCTCACGTCATAATTTCAATTTTTTTTAAAGTTCGAAATTTTGGAAAATAGATGCAAATTGAGGACAATATCTTGACAAAAAAAAACCCCAAAGTTTTGAACAAAATTATACTTGTCCCTGAATAAATATACAGGAGTGGTCATGGTTAATTAAGAAATGGGTGACAGAGTATTTGATCGATATATGTACCAAAATAATTGAAATATATCTTTGAGCAAATAGTTATTTAGCAAATTATACTTCTCTTTTTTTCTCGAGTTGGTACATTGACAATTTTATTTAGTAAATTCTCTTACCTTTTGCCAAAATTGTTTAATCTAATTATAAGAGTCCATTAAGTTCACTTATAATAAACCTTTAATACTTCAACTTCCTCCATAGATTTTTTTTTTTTGCATACATATTGGGAAATGCAGGAAATAATTCATTAGCACTATATAATTCATGTCAAGGTTTATAGAAACACTGACGAACTTTTGACCTTATAAAGCAAGCTGCACTGTCCAAAATTCGGAGCATGCTTGACATGGAATATGTTTCATGAAAGTTATTCATGTCAAGGTTTATAGAAACACTAAACAATACTTCATCCGTCTCCACCCAAGATTCGAATAGTATTCCTTTTTGGTTTGTCCCATCCAAGATGGTCTGTTTCTTTTTTAGGAAATAATTATCTCTTATGACCTATCTACTTTTTATAACTTTAATCACTTTATACCCTTCTCCTAAATAACCATACCGAAAATAAATGGACTGTCTTGGGTGGAACGAAGAGTGTATTATTTAAGAAACATGGTATGTGGGCGAGGGATAGAAATCGAGTCTAAACCATCAAAACGCAAGTGATCTACATTAGAAAGAAAACAATTGAGTTCAGGATTCAGTCAACCTACATTGTACAAGAAACTAAGAGTTTTCCAAATACAATCTTACATTTCTATTGAAGAAAAGTATTATTTGAAAGTATTACTTATACTATAATTTGAAAATATTATTTATATTGAATAAAAGTATCATTTGTATTGTTTTGGACGAGTGGTTCAAAATTAATATTGGATATTTTAATTCAAAATTGAATTGTGATCCTTTCTAAAACAAAAAAATCTAGATATTTTTATCAAAATACTTACCACTTGCATACCATTCTAACCAAATCTAATTTGTGGCCTCTAAAATTAAGTGTGTTAAATATAAATATGTGAATGTCCTTGCACTAACAAACATCAATGTAGTGATTGATTGATACAATTCAATCTCATACATGACTAACGAAATTCCAAATGAAAAAATAGAGTCTACTATATTTGTTTTTTCTATAAAATTAAGTGTGTTAAATATAAATATGTGAATGTCCTTGCACAAACCAATATCAATGTAGTGATTGATTGATACAATTCGATCTCGTACATGACTAACGAAATTCCAAATGAAAAAAATAGAGTACTATGTTTGTTTTTTCTATAAAATTAAGTGTGTTAAATATAAATATGTGAATGTCCTTGCACAAACCAATATCAATGTAGTGATTGATTGATACAATTCGATCTCGTACATGACTAACGAAATTCCAAATGAAAAAATAGAGTCTACTATGTTTGTTTTTTCTATAAAATGAAGTGTGTTAAATATAAATGTGAGTGTCCTTGCACAAACCAACATCAATGTAGTGATTGATTGATACAATTCTATCTCGTGCATCTAACGGAATTCCAAATGAAAAAATAGAGTATACTATGTTTGTTTTTTCTATAAAAGTAGGAAAACTTATAATATATGAACTATCAAGTTGTTGGACCATTTAAATTAGGCATATTATCTGTCACCGTCGACCAAGCTAGAAATGGTCTAGTCTAATCAATTGGCGCCCTGTAGTCGAGGTAAGCCTATTATTTGTCGATCTCCTTCAATCAAGCATGTTTGATAGCTCTGTTTCGATAGGATTTCAAAGTTATCATGGGTAATGCGTCTGTTTGGTATTTATTTCGTATCCTTACTATCCGTGTTTTAATGACGGGTTGGTGGATCGCGTCTGCTTTTTAATTGCTTTTCTTGACTATTTCTTTAGGATTAGAACCCACAAAAGTGGTGGGTCACAAGACATTTTAACTAGACGAAACCTAACACCTAACCTAGGCAAACCTAACTAACCTACCAAACAGAGACCTGAATTGTCTTGTTAGTTGACAGCTCTAGCAAAAGTCAATAATTTAAAGGTTATGTTCCAAAATCTTCTGAAGCACCATTGATCACTTGCTTCTTTTATCCCAATCTCTCTATCTATCTCAAGTCTCAACCATGTATGTTGGATTTCATTTCTCCACCATGCACGATTCTTCTCTTCATCCTTTGTTCCTCTCGATAATACTAGCTGTATTGCCACTTTGTGCTCTGGCTCAGAACATATCCATCAATGGCGACTCTCTCACAGCAACAGAAAGCTCGATCTCGTGGCGTTCGCCCAACGGGGATTTCGCGTTTGGTTTTCAACAGCTTCAAGGCAACACCAATCTGTTCGTGCTTTCCATATGGTATGACAAAATCCCAGATAAAACAATAGTCTGGTATGAAAGAAGCAGCTACCCAGTGCCACGTGGCTCAACATTACAGCTTCAGGCAAGAGACGGCCTCATTCTCCGCGATCCTCGAGGCGCCCCACTCTATAATACTTCCAACGACGGCCATCTCGCTGGTGAGGTAGCTCGTGGATTCATGCAAGATAATGGGAATTTTGTTCTTACAGGGACAAATTCTTCATATATCTTGTGGGAGAGTTTTAGGCATCCATCCGATACCATATTGCCATCTCAGACTATTGAGATCAACGAAACGCTTATTTCGCGAAGAACACCAAGCGATCTCGCTCCAGGAAGATTCACCGCCACAATGAACAGTACGGGCAACTTCTCCTTCAGCTTCAAAACTGAGCCTTGGAGTGAAGATTCTGATGTTGAGTATTACAGCAGCCAGACCTCTTCTAACGAAAATGCTTCAGATTCTGGTTTCCGAGTCAAGTTTGATGGAACGGAAACCGCTCCATTTTCGTTGAGACCAGAGACGGCGGGCGGACGTATCTTAGTACTCCGATGTCGCAAGATGCAAACAACTATTACAGAGCAAGTCTTGATTACGACGGGGTTCTCACGCTATATTACCATAGCAAGATTCTTGAGGAGGGCAGTCGTAGTGGATGGACTCCTCAGCGAAGGTTGCCACGTGACCCCAGCGATATCTGTGGAATCACCGCAAGCAGGGGCAGCGGCGTGTGTGGCTACAACAACATGTGCATAGTACAAAATGATATGCCAGTGTGTGAATGCCCCACGGGGTTTTCTTTGGCCGATCCTAACAACACACACAGTGATTGCAAGCCCGATTATGTGCAGAACTGCGTTCAGACTGAACAAGAAGAATGTTCTCTGACGGAGATTCCTGAAGTCAATTGGCCAATGTATGACTACGCACTAATCCGTGCTACTACGGAGGACGAGTGCAAAGATGCTTGCCTCAAAGATTATTTCTGTACTGTTGCCGTGCTCGGACGATCTGGCTGCTGGAAGAAGACACTGCCAATCTCTAATGGGAGAAATGATCCGAGCACCAAGACCTTTCTAAAGCGTGGGAAAGCATTAAACAGAACACCAAAACCGAAGAGGGACCACAAAGTGTTGATACTGGTGGGATCAGTGATTTTGGGAAGTTCTGTGTTGGTCAATCTCTTCTTCACAAGCGCAGCTTGCCTTGGTTTCTTCACAAGCGTAGCTCGCCTTGGTTTCTCCCCAAAAATAAAGCTCCCGGTCAGCAATCTTGCTGCAGGATCAAACCTGAGATGCTTCACTTACAAACAGCTTGTGGAGGCCACTGACGGGTTCAAACAAGAACTGGGAAGGGGTGCTTTCGGAATTGTCTACAGAGGTGAGATCCCCGAGCCGTCTAGAAGAACCACGGTCGCAGTGAAGAAGCTCGACAGGGTTGCTCAAGATTCCGAAAAGGAGTTCAGAGCCGAAGTTAACATCATCGGCCAAATTCACCACAAGAATGTGGTCCGCCTGCTCGGATTCTGCGACGAGGGGCCTAACCGTTTATTGGTGTATGAGTACATGACCAATGGCTCACTCGCCAGCTTTCTCTTCGGCGATTTCAAACCCAGCTGGATGCAGAGGACACAAATTGCATTGGGGGTTGCAAGGGGACTAGCATACTTGCATGAAGAATGCAGCACGCAAATCATCCATTGTGATATAAAGCCTCAGAACATACTCCTTGACGACAACTACAGCGCAAGGATTTCGGATTTCGGGCTGGCTAAACTTCTGATGCTGAACCAGAGCCGGACGCTGACCAATATCAGGGGCACCAAAGGCTATGTTTCTCCTGAATGGTTCAGGAACACGCAGATCACCACGAAGGTGGATGTATATAGTTTTGGAGTGGTGCTGCTGGAGATCATATCATGCAGGAGAACCGTGATGGATGTGGAGTTTAATGGGACTGAAAATCCAATTCTGACAGAATGGGCTTGGGAGTGCTTTCGTGAAGGAAGGTTGGATAGTTTGGTGGGGTACGATGAGGAAGCCTTGAGTGATGGAGAAATGCTGGAGAGGTTTGTGAAGGTTGGGTTTTGGTGCATTCAGGAAGATGCAGCTCTAAGGCCAACCATGAGAAGAACCTGTCAGATGCTTGAAGAAACGGTCGACGTCAGGCTGCCCCCATGCCCATCCTCTTTCTCCTTCATCCCTACACACATTTAACATGTCCAACCCCATCCTCTTCTCGTCTCCATCACAAGACTAAAGTAGCTTATTTCTTGCCACAATGATATGCTTTTTTATCTGTACTAAGTGTGATAGACTTAGATCTAAATAAGCATGAGTGAAGTTTGAATATGTGATCCTTTAACCTTAGAAACTCACTTTATCACTAGTTCATCCCATATGGACATATACTAGTATACTTTTTTCTTTTGAGTTCATAAGGAACCGCAGCATCTACTTTCGGTATGTATTGGGTATATCCCACGTTCTTGTGCAATAGTGTGTAAAAAATATATACTACTAGTATTCTTGTTTGATAGTTAAGTTGCATTGTTTTTCTAGGTAATTATATTTTAACATTCCATGGTTGCTATCATCAACCATGCATGTGTGATCCTTAATGTTCCTACCCTTGCAATTTTTGGTCCTCTAAATACTGACTACATTCACACTAAGTATACGATTTGTGCTCCAAGACCCAATTCAGCCCATAAATTGCTCATTAAACAAATCTGATTTTACTTAATTGGCATTATTTAAAGTATTTCACAAATCGATGGAAATTTGACAAATGTGTTACTTAATCTTAACTTTTTCTCAAAAATTTTATTGTTAAACCCTAATTTAATATACCCAAATCCCTAAACATTTATTCTTTAGTGTACTGATATGGACAATTTCCCCAGCAATTTGAAGCCACACAAGTCAATTTTTTCATAATCCTCTATACCAATGTCATTAAATCAAGTTGTTAAAATGCACAAATTTGAAAGTTTATGCCATAAACTGCGAAGCTAGTGCACCAAAAGTAGTACAAGGCTATAGTTAGACGAACAAAAATATGTAACTTCTCTTCCAATTAGCTAGACATCAAAATCTAGAAATCCCTAATTCAATACTTCGAAAGTCCCAAATCGTCCTTGATTTCCACCTACAAATCACAAGAACTCTAAAAGAACTTTCATATAAATCCATGAACTAGCAAATGTCATTCCTTTCCAAAATCTATAAAGTTTGTGCATGAATACATAAATGTTGGTGTATTTCGGAATTTCTTCGGAGTTCATATTTTGGGTCAAAACTATCGTGACTTCGGAGATAGGTGACTATTTCCGGAGTCCGAGATTATATTTGCACCACTATATAGATTGAAAGAAAATCAAAATTCACTAAATTATGAATATATCTATTTACGCACCGTCATGGCATTGTTTCAGAAATAAATTCACGAGCTTCTTCACCTTCTGTCGCAGAGCTCCTCAAACATGAACCATCATTTGCCACATCGCCATGGAGCTCAAATCTCCACTCTTCTTCGCCTTCTCGACTTCTTCGAGATTTAGGATCAAATATGAGATATCGATCCAAAGTATCTCAGTCAATCAAATCCGACAAACAATTTAAAACAAACTGATATGCCAGACAAAGGAATCAAGTAGCAAAACCCTTCATACCTTGGCAAATGACATACACCTTCTCAATATCTCTCAATTCAATATCAGAATTCGACCTAATTACAGCAATGGGGATTGCAACAGGCAACGGGGAAAAAGTAAATTGAAAAATGGACGAGGGAAAGATATGCACCACTTCATTTCTTCACAAATGACAAGCCATTTGCATTGGCATACCGCTCCATAAATCTCATGAACCTGTCCCACTCTTGTGGAGTGCGCATGATGTACTTGGCCTCGATTCCAGCAGGCTTCCCGTTCACAAACTTTGCGTTCACATCAACCGACTGAAGCACTCCCTCCTCGTCAATCATGTAGAAACCGGTGATATCACCAACTACGCTGGATGAGTCAAAGACGGATGGTTCAGTAAACGTGAAAATGGCCATGCCGTTAGTCCCATCCCGAGACTTTGTTAGCCTCACGTCCGGGATCGTTTGTTCATTAGTCCCCTGAATGAATTGGATGATTGGTTTCACCATCACAACACTGAGCCTGCGCGTGCTGCGTATTTGGCTGTGTTTGGGCGATTTCAGTGTGGTAGATGTAAAGATTGACCATTGAATGATGAGCTTACACTAGAATGAATTGTTCCTATTGACAAGCCTAACATAACAATCAAATTAACAAGCATTAGTAACTTGACCATTTGAATAAAGATAATTGTCGATTAATCGGATACATAAGATATTCAAAAAAATTCGGAGCATGCTTGACATGGAATGCAAAAAAAAAAAGTTTCATGAAAGTTATTCATGTCAAGGTTTATAGAAACACTGACGAACTTTTGACCTTATAAAGCAAGCTGTAATTCGCCAGAAATGCCGATTGCTAAAGAATACTCTCTCTGTCCCATCCAAGATGACTTATATTCCTTTTTGGACCGTCCCACAGCATATTTCCTTCTTAGGATCTACTATTTTTTATCACTTTAGATTCTTCTCCTAAATAACCATGTTGAAAAGAAATGGACCGTCTTGGGTGGGACGGAGAGAGTATTATTTAAGAAACATGGTATGTTGGGCGAGGGATAGAAATCGAGTCTAAACCATCAAAACGCAAGTGATCTACATTCGAAAGAAAACAATTGAGTTCAGGATTCAGTCAACCTAAATCGTACAAGAAACTGAGTTTCTTCCAAATACAATCTTACATTTCTATTCTGACAGATTTTCCAACCAAGTGACCAAAATATTGAACCAGAACAATTCATATTTATAACTAATATCAGCCATTGTTCTTTAGTTTTAATAAAAACGAAATGCATTGCTTGCACAAAAATTCCTGGCAAACAACTGAGTATCAAAATCTGTAACTTTGAAAAGGAAGAAAATCGAATTTTCAGACAAGCCAGAAATACGGAGATAAACATTATGAGTTAAACCCAAAATACATTTCTTTCTGAACTAATGACGCGAGTTTCATGATTTGCGGAAATGATCTCTAGCAAAATTCAGAGGAGAATTGAGCAAAGCAGGAAAATTCTTTAGATACTCATATAACGATTTTCTGTCCAATAGTCCAAATAAGTCTAATTTAATAGCTTCGTTTTACTGAACAACGGAACAAGCTTCATTTGCTAGTTACATTTCTAATTCCACTGGCGTCATGAATCAAAATGCAAGAAAGAAAGAGATGAAGCGGACACCTGGAGCGCAGCGTGGGTGGTGGGAGCAATGAGAGATAGGAGAAGAGAACGCCAGAGACTGCAGTGCTGCCATGGTGTGCCAAAAATGAGAGAGAGAGAGAGGTATTAGGGGAGATGATAATAGGAGGAGGGTGACGGTGTGTAATGAGGAGAGCCATTCACTATGAAAACATTCTTAGCCTTTTCAAACGGTTGGACCAAAATGACCATTTCAGATTTTTGCTGCACTTTTGCCGTGAAATCTTTTTACTTGGAAACGTGGCGGAATTCAAATCTTATAAGTTCTATTTGCAAATGGGCTGGGCTTGCCGGTTATGGGTCCAATTCATTTTTTCCTTTTTTTTACTTGGGTTAATCTTATATATTAGACAACTTATAAATTAAAATAATTTATAAGATATAATGTTTCAAGAACTTACAAGATAACAGAGTGTTTGGACAATTGAACCTATAATTTAGAGAGAGAAAATCCAAGTTAGAAAGAGTAAATTGAGAAAAAATGAAATTACAATGGTATGTATTAGGGAAAAAGAAACTTCATAGTAGGTTTATTTTTGTAAATTCATTGTTACTTTTAAGATCATAAAAATATAAATTGGAGTTTAGTAAAAAAATTAAAAGCTTATTTTCACAACTTATTAGTTGTTTTAAGTAGCTAATAAGTTCAACCAATCACCCTCTTAAGCATTCTGTTCGGCTCAGCATGAACTAGAGTGCAGTCATTTAAGTACATTTCGATGTGAAACTAGTTTTGTTGCATTATACATCGATCACGTTGAGAAAATATTTCATTGTGAAACTGGTTTTGTTCCATTATATGTCTATTAAGTTGACAAATTTTGGTTAAAATATATAAAAGTTTAAACGGCATGGGTCGAGGCAGAACAACCTGCAGAAGAAGCAATTTTAATTGTTGATCTTTGCATAATCTACTTTGATTTATATATTATGATATATGTAAGCTAGCATGTGCTAATTTTTTTGACAGAGTATGGTTACACGTTCAAGGTTGATGAGAAGAGCTACATCTACAACTACAGAGTAGTTCTGATAGTGCTTGTGACCAGGAGGAAGCCGTTAAAGGTGGAGTTCAGAGATTGTGTGGACATTGTGGAATATACCAGGGAAGATGAGGAAGGAGAGAGGTCTAGAAGAGGTTCTTGATCCATGAAACATGTCGTGGAAGAGATTGTTGTTGGTTCTCAGATTCACGGTTCCTTTCTCTGCGAAGCTGTCATCGCGCCCCTCGATGAGAGATGTTGTATCCATGCTTGCAGAAGCCAAGCCATGAAGAAAAACTGGTGCTAGCAACGAAGACAGATCAGTATTTACTACTACTTCATCACCTGTGAATCATGTATGATCTAGTTTTATTTTCTTCTTTTTTGTTGGTTTTGGATTTGTATGTAATTAGTTACTTGATCCTTTTCTTCATCTAGTAGTATTTTCTTGTAACATAGAAGAGTTAGAAAAGGAAATGCATAGCTTTATTGCCCCTGGTAATGCATCCAGAAATCTACGAACTAATGTTTTTATGTGGTGCTAACGATTTAATAATTAGCTTTGTAGCTTCAGAACGGTCTCACAATCAAGGCATATCAACACCACTATGATCAATATGTATATAGTCAACAAAACGTGTAGACAGGAGGAATCGAGCCAAAATATGTCGTACAAATTCCCCTACCAACATTTCACACAGCTCAACAAAAGAGATACAAAAAAACGAATTTAGATTCAAACGCGAAAAAGAGGAGACATAAATGAATTGAATGAGGGAGAAACAGCATCAACAAGCCATCAAACCTCGTACAAAAGCAAATGAGATATATATTTTTCCTTCTGTAAACCAGGTGGGACTTAGCAGTCAACACAAAAAAGAAAAAGGACAAGCTTGCCCTTTCCATACTTACATTGTATCAAATAGCAACGCTTGGTATGCTTTTACCTACAAGACAGAAAAAGGGTCGGGGCATCCACATCGTGCAGACGCAGGTGCGTCCTGGCTGAAGGGTATATGATGTGTCGAAATATTATTAGTAATAAGCTGTAAAAGTGACCAAAATCATTCAGGCAAAGCCAAACCAAAATGGGAAGTTGCCTCAATATATTGTTGGTAACACATGACATCAACATTTTTACAACTTCAAGCTTCATGCATCTAGAGAGAGATTGTCTCGGTGAGGTGTATTCTCTATAAGGGAGTAATAGGCCGTCTCCCGTTCCTTTGTTCAGATCCTGGAGCTGCAACAATGAAGAAATTGGAACAGTTACCCATTTTAGCTGCAGTAAATATAAGAATAGATTTACACATACGAGAATCTGTATTATGATAAGACTGAGCTGTGCGTACCAAGTCCTTTAGCATCAGTTGTCCTCATGATACGGAGCCTCCTCACAGAGTTCAAAAATATCCTGACAGAAAAGAAGTAATTGGTCACATGCAGCTTGGTGACTTTTTTAGAACATATTATCTTTCACTTTGATGTTGATGAGTGAGTATTGCACGAGTTAATGCACTTCTTATTTGATATTATGCCAAGAACTACACCCTGACATGATATTGTGCTATGAAGCTCTATATCTATTTTATACATAACTCTCATGACATGAGCAGCTTGCTGATTGAAACAATTGAAAAGAGAGAATCTAATTAGTACTATTTCAGTGTTCAAAACACATCGTCTTTCAATTTGATGTTGATGAGTGAGTATTGCACAAGATAATGCATGTCTTAAAACATCGTCTATAAGATGCAAATACGGAAGTAGATAAGGACATACTCCCAGGGAACGTCTCCTACAAGCATCCAATCTCCTTCCTTGTCTTCGTAGGTGAGAACAAAGTCGGATGAACCATCCAGAAATCTAACAGGTTGTCTTTTACCAGCAACAGAAGCTTGCTCTTCCATATTTGATCCTACAAAAAAAACAGCAGCATCTTTTAGGCTACTCAAAAAAAGGGTAGTTATGATCTTGAAGTAATAAATTCAGTATCAGAAAAGCCAAAATTTAATTATCCTTTCACTTAGACCAGATTGACGAAATCTTGAATTATTCAGATGGCTGAAGGAGGAGCATGAGGAGAAACATCACAGCATTTAGTGTTGGTTATGATAAAACTACTTCAATAAGTTACATATGATTTTCTCTATTTAATGGCTTTGAGTTTGATATTACAGGAAAATCTATAGGCGGGCGCTAGCCACTTGACGGGATCAAGACAAGATAAAATTATATGTACGCATGCAATAAACATTAGTACTTATCAGATCAATCATGAAAACAGAATATTACCTCTGGCCCCGATTGATCCACTTGGCATAAACATGCCATCCAACGCTAGAGCTAAAGTCTCGTAGCAGCTATGAGCATTCAAATCAACCTTTCTACCAATTGCGATCCCATCCATATTCACCTTTACAAACAAAGATGTTTTGACAAATCCTTTTTCCTTTGAAATTTTGTTATTCTTGCAGCCTCCGGGATTGGGCGTATCAGTATTATTGCTTTTACATTTATCCGCAATGGACAAACGTTCTTCAGTGACAGGTGATTTTGCGTGGTTCGACAAGCTATTCATTCTATAAGTTGGGACAGGAGGCCATCCAACAACCTGACTGCTTCGATAAAGACACAAGAAATACTTAATCCCACTGGAGAGGAGATAACATCTGAGCAAGCATTAAGCATCTATAGTTGCAGTTCAATATAATTGTGCACAACCAAAACATAATTGTTCAAAAGAGAAGTGGGCTTTCATTTGAATCAATATTATCATAATCGACCTTCTTCTACCTAAACTAGTTGGAACTGATTTCTTCAATTAAAACCCTCTTAGGAATCGCAAGGACTGGCATATTCCTCAAGACAATGAATCGTAGTAACAATAAACAGAGGAAAGTAGAAGGTTCTATGCATATATTACTTAATTGAATGTTCAATTTAAAAGCAGAGATGGAGAGAAAAAGAGGAAGAATCAACACCTTTGATCTAAAGGTACAGAAACAATAAGCTAACATCAAATACAGATGATTCGCATAATTCACTAAACGCAAACAAATATGGAAAGAGCAAACATCCCAGATGAAAAATAGACATCAATAGCTTCCATATTCAACTCTTCGAAAATCCTCCCAAATCACAACACCTAAAAAAGAACTGCTAGCTCAATCGATAATTAAAAATCCAATCTCGCAAAACGTAAAACTCAATATCCAACCAAGAACAGATAAAAAAAAGTCACGATTCTTCTGGAAATGTGGAAAGCAAAGAGAATAAGAAAAAGTGCAAGTTCTTTGAAATAGAAGAATACCTAATTGCAGAACGACCGGGCGGCGAACAGGGCGATTCGGCGGTTCTCTTGGTCCCGGAGAAGCCGCTGGTGTTCACTTTAGTAATGGAAGAAGACGACGACGATGACGAAGACGAAGCTTTGGTAGAAACCCCCGTGGGAAAATCCTTAGCGGTCAAGATTCTCGCATAGTGATCCCATGAACCTCTGCCGGCCGCCACCGCCGCCGCCGTCGGCTGCTTGGTCTTAGTCTTCCCACCTCCAAGACTGAGACCGAGCCCCAATTCCAACTCGGACTCATCATCAGGGTACGAATAAGACTCCTCCGATGAAATCATAACGCCGTCGAGAAGAGTTTGCATCAAGAATCAGAGGAAAAATTCAGCAAGATGAGGAAATTTTGGAAGAAGGAGAAAGTGGAGAGGAATATTGATTTGGCTTTGGGGCTATGGCATATGGGTTTGGGTAAAGAGAAAGGAAAAGTGGGGGAAAGTTTGGTGGTGGTGGTGGGTCCCCCTTTGTCGGGTTTGTGCGCCTCAACAGCATTATAGATTTCTCCAAACTGGGGCCCACGTTTCTTTGCTGTTATAGTACCAACAACAATGAGCTCCTCGAAGCTTGCTTTTTGGCTCCAAACTCAACTGTTTTACGCGATATATCAAAACACTTCTTTGTCTGCATCTCGCAATTTCTCTCTACTCTAAATAAAATATACTCTATTCGTTCACCAAAATCGTTTATTGATTTTGATAGCACGAGTTTTAATAAATTATAATGAGTATAAAAATACTGAATATTTTAATGGATATTGAGTGTAAAAATGTGGGTCATATGTTGTTCTTTTGTAAATAAGTAGATATGTTTATGGTAAAAATATAAAGTTGATGTTTCCAAAAAATGAAAATGAACATTTTTCGTAGACGGATTAAAATAGAATTAAATGCACGAATTTAGTGGACGGATGAAGTATTTTTTTCTTATTCTAAATCTATTAACTATTAACCAAGTTAAGTCTATAAAAATAATATTTTTTCTCCTCATTTTTCATCTTCTTTACGAAAGTAAAGGGAAACAAAAAAACTACACTTTTTCTGTTTGGGGGCTTTTACTGTTTTGGGGTGAAAAACGACACTTTGCCTCAGCCAAACACCCTCTTACCTACTTGATCTCTCTTTGTTTTCCTTGTCCGTGTTTTAATATTTTCTTCTCCTTTTTATTAATTTTTTTATTTTGAGAAAATAGAAAGTGCTGACTTTTTTGATTAATTTTATGGTTAAAGTTATTGTTTTGTTTTAGCTATTCAGAATCAAAGGAAAAACGTCAAATACATTCTTAGAGCCATTTAATTGGCTAGAATTCTATTATTGTAAAGTAATTTGATTTTAGAATTTCATTATTTAGTTGAATTTTATTTTTTTTGCTAGGGGACGTTTGAGTTTATCCTAGCTTTCCCTAGATCAGCCCCTGCTTGTTCGGAGAGAAACCAACGAAATGGTAGTAGAGGTTGAATTTAATTGTAGTATTTGTTGATTTATTTATTTACTTTTTGCTGATATAAGCTGGCCCTAAAAAGGGCAGCTGAATATAACTTGTGCACTTCCATTCCCGATGAAATTTATCGAAGTATTTGAACATTGAGTGGTTACTACAAAAACCATCATTAACTATAAATTACGAACTATAAAAAATCGATCACTACAATTCACCGTCTGAATTCAATATGTCGAATTCATAAAAATTCATTCCGCATGGAATTCGAAGCCAGATGTTTGAATCCATCAAGTAAAGTGATGAATACACCGTAAATCTTCACGAACCAAATATCGAAAATGGTTCTTATTTTATACTTTAAGATTGATTCGTTTGTGTTTGATCTCATTCCTACAAATACAAGCTTAAAGATTTATTAAATAAATTATTATTTAGAGCTTTATTCTGTCATAATCCAATCTTCAATAATTTATTATTATTATTATTATTATTATTATTATTATTATTATTATTATTATTATTATTCAGTGATAAAACAAACAAAAATAACAATTTGCAGAGAATGGGATCATTGTCGCTTAAAACGACTTTACCAATTTTTTACTATTTAGAAAGAATTTTAAATTAAGAAGTTTACGTCATAAAATAACACATTCAAATTGAAACACAAATCACTTTTGCGGTCAAGTTAAGTTTGATGTGACTAGCAAATAAATACGTGTGTTTAATTCACATATCAATCGCTTTAAACATAACAAATTATACACAAATTTTTACTTTCAACACAAAATCCTTTAATATTAGATTCAAATGAGAAACACTTTTATCCTAAAACCTAAGAATTAAATGAATTTATTATGAAAATTAATGAATTCGTTGAGAAAGTTAATGAATTTCAAAATTCAAATTTTTTCACCCGAGTTCGAATCCCATGAAAAACGAAAAATCTATTTTTTAGATTCAGTAACTTTCCTAACGGATTTATCAATTTTCATAATGAATTCATCATTTTTTGGTTCTCACGTTCTCACGATAAAAATGGTTTTCACGTTAACTTTTACAAGAACTCACAGGTGCATTAGTTTTATACATAAAATGCATTAACTTTATACGTAAAATGCATTGATTTTTTGAATTTTACGAAAAAATAGGTTTTTATTATAACTTAACATATATATATATATATATTTCTAATACTGTAACCCCCAAAAGTGGACGCACAACAACTAGAGCCTACCCTCATCGTTCCTCCGGAGCTTAAACTGAGCCCATCAATTCATCCAACAGTCATCGATTTTCGATTTATAATCAATAAAAATCAATCATAGCGTCTTATTGAAAAAAATAGTTAATATCATTGTCTTTGTCGACTTGTAACCTTTTTTCAACTCTAAATCTGAAGAACATGTCATTTTTTCTGAATTTTTTCAAATGTGTATAAATTATATCGTTGAAATAACATGATGATTTTTTAAATTCAAAATTATAATTATTGTTTTAAGTTCTATTATTGTTTTATTTTACTAGGCTCATATTTCATTGTATTTCATCTCAAGAGATTGCTATATTTATTTTTTTATTTTATTAGATTTATGTACTATTATATTTCATTTCAAGATATCCGTGTTATATTTTGCACTTTCTAACTACAAATTTGGGAGTTGTTCGTTGTTGTTTTTTTGTTTGGAGAGGGGGTTGGTAGGGTGCGAGGTCGCACGAATATAGATTGTGATATTTTATTTAAATTTGAGTAATTTCAATAATAAAATATAGATTGTGATATTTTTAATATATATTATGCATGTAGTTAAAAGTATTTCCTTCCTAATTAAAATGACTCGAAAATCGCTTCGCGCAATTTAAAATAGTTGGCCACAATCAACCAAAAGGAAATCTCGCGATATAAGGAGAAATTGAAAATTAAAAACTCGGGGATGGCGTCATGGAAACGTAAGAAATGCCTGGCGAGAGGTGGGGACAAAAATAACTTTACGCCAAAAGACAATCCGACAAGATGTGGGGCCCTCCAACCTCACACGGCTCAACACCTTCTCATGACTCACAGTTTGTGGACCCCACCGCAGGGGCAGGAGCTACGTTAACTCCACCCGCTGCCGTCAATTCACCCAACACCCTCATTATTACAAACCCCAAATCGTGCGACTTTTAATTTAGCTATATTTACCTACAAAATTACACCAACATTTGATTACTGCTTTTGTATTTCTTACTATATTTTCACGTTTGAGAAGTGATCAATTTTCGGAAAAGTAATATACTTTAAAAAAAAAAAAATCTAGCAATTGGATTTGGAGACAATTTGTTTATATAAATAAACTTATCAAGTCCTTCTTTTATTTTCAGGGTTTCATAAAGATCCAATAGAATATTAAAATTAGGTTTATTTACAAAATAAGTTCCCATTTTTCAGTGTTTTTGCAATTTAAACCCAATTATGATTGTAGCAAATTCATCCTCCTAAACTTTTAAACAAATTTAAAATCAAGATTTAGACATCTATCAAACATTGAAATTCAAAATTGATTAGCTATAGTATGCATCGTCCGCTCATACTATCAATTTTGTCGTCGAATGTTTTGACCATCGAAAAGCTCTAACAACGCCAACTCTGAGCTCAATAACTCAACGGATAGATGTCCGATGATGAAATAAAAATATAAGATGACAATCCAGACAATGAGTTTTATAAAAAAATTCAATCAGATTTAAATTTTGATATCGGATAAATATATAAATCTCAACTTCAAATTCTTGCAAAAATCTAGGAATGATGAAATTTGCTACAAATTGAAAGATTGAGATATCATACAATATTTTTAAAAATAAATTTACTTTGCATAAATAATTAAAAGTTAATATTTTATTTATAATCGATTCTAAAAATTACAAACATCCTTTTATATAATAACCTGCAAATATGCAAGTTATGAGATTATGGTGGAAAAACTCAACGCAACAAACTCAACTCAAAAGCGTTACAAAATTTGAATCCGGGATATATCCGTTTACCACAAAGTCATCCAAGGATGAGATTGAATTTCTATTTTTAGTTTTGCAAAGTGTTTTGTCAAAATATTGGTTGAAATATTTACGAATCAATGGCGAAGGGCATATTAAAATAATTAATTTAAACTTCAGATGATGTTTAAATACAAAAATTTAAAGATCACGTCATAATGAATCCGAAACCAAAACTTTTAGTCTTAAGCATTAACCATTCTACTATTAGGCCAATACATACACACTGTGCTCAACCTACTTGTTTGGCTTAAAAATATTGTAACGGAAGACAATTGTGAATATATATTTTCCCTCAACAGAAAAGGTAATTAATTTAAAGATTTTAGGTGTAATTTTAAAGGTTATATTACTAAATTAAATATCCATTTACTAAAATCGCCTAATACATTTATACGTCATTAAACACAAATTAGTCAATTAGGGATTAATTGTTGTCTATCAACTAAAATATGAATTAATTCCTCTTAAATGTACAATTCACCAAATACACCAGCAGTCAACTTGATGGTTGATTGCATCCTATAATGTATTACTTGAATCATTATCATTTATCTGAACCGAGAAAATGTATAGCAAAATACCTCAACGTTTATACACTAAAGTCGATCCAAATCCAAACATTGCTTTGACACAAATATTTGCAAATTGAATAACAAATGATGCAATTTTATGCTTTGCAATGATAGCCATCAACTTTTTTTTCTTTGGATCTTTTGCTAGTGGCACAATTCCAGCCACTTTGATTACCTATAAGCAGAGTTGTTGTTATAGGTGTACTCTTCCCAACGATTCACGTGTAGGAATGTCGATGGGTAGTTTTACCAATTAGTTAAAACCTCTCAAAACCTATTAAATTTTAGAATAAGGATCATTCGATGATCGAATAGATCCATAGTTTGATGATCCGTCCGATCCGAGTCCGGTTACGGTTCGGGAGTTTCGAATCATATTTAGGATGACTCCTAAAACCCGTGGACACTAAGTTTAAATAAAATCTTCTTTATCCATATCGATTCAAAATCACTCATAACACATTGATTATAAAGCAACGGTTTCGATTCTCTCACATTTGTGGTTCCGGACCGAGATGAGGGCTAAGACCCGAGGAGAGCTTCCCCTTTTGGAACAAAGAGTCGTTATAGGTGTACTCTTCCCAATGCCTTCACATGTATCCAACATTCACATTTCTAATAAATATCTAAAACTTACATTTAATTTATTTTTAGAACGTTAATAAAAAGTTTGTATTTTTTATTTTTATAAACACCAACTACCTTCAATCTACCACTTATTTACAAAAATCACCTACCTTTTTATTCACACTATTTATTAATATATTTATTTGTTATCTTTACTCACTTTACACTACCATAATTTATTTAAAACAATGTCTCATTCCATTTTAGGAAATAATTAACCCTTCAAAAGTGTGGACCCTACCAAAAATAATGCAAACTTTTAGTGGATCGAATATCTGAATTGGCCATGAACCACCTTTTATTGATAAAGCGGTCTTCCAACGGCCAAATTGAGTCGACGTTTGGGCAAACTCAAATTATGTGCTTCAAAAATTCTAAATTATTTTTTAAAATTCAGCATCACCAAATCAGCGTTGAAAACCTGTGTAAGAGTTCATGTTGAAACTTCCATATTGTACCTCTAATTTTATATTTCCTACCAATTCATTAACCATCTAGTATTTTATCCAACAATTGAAATTATCATAGGAAAGTCTACTTAAAAAGATTTATAGGAATTAGAATGATAACGAATTGAGTACCTACATATTAAGTATTTCTCAAATTTGAATTTATATCTGCTCCAAACTTATTTTTAAAAATAGATTTAATATTCATACTTATCCCTAATCCCAAACTTATCTTTAAAAATAAATTTAATATTCACACTTATCCTAATCCGTAGAATAAAAACAAATAAAAGTTGAAGAAAAAGAGTTGGGGTGATGTGGTGGGTGGTGACTGGTGAGCGAGAGTTGGAGGCGGTGTACTGCACCGAGGGGACAGAGAAGCCGTTGGCCGTCACCCTCCTCCAGTAATACAGTTTTCAAAATCAAAACCATTTAATCTGCAGCAGATTAGATCACTGTAGCGTTTGGTAGGCATCACCAAAGCCGCATTTACTATACAGATTGGATACAAATCGGGGTCAACCGTGAGTTACAAAACCAAACGCTACAGTGATCTAATCTGCTGCAATCTTACCTATCAACGAGCCTCTTATCTTAACTCTCAAATGGAACCCATAGCGAGATGCTATCAAAATTAAGGAAAATTTTATCGAAAATATAGGTCTATCATAATTTTTTTGAGATGAGCTAATATGTCATAGCAAACATGTTGTTGAATCGTTTCAAGGATGAGTTGAAAGGCTTAAAAAAAAAGCAGAACCCATTGAAGACGATGAAGGTTTGTTCCGAGGAGGCGAGAAAGCTCCCTTGTTCAAGAGAAAGCGAGGACTTTCTTTTCCCTTTGCTTCATGGGCCTAAAGCAGTGTAGTCTTCCTAACGACTTGTCACGATCCATTGGTTCAGCTAGGGAATGGACCAATTCCTTCATTCAATGCCTCACTAGAGTGACTGGCAGCGGGTTTTAGTTCTCATTGATCGAAGGATTTTTTCGATTTCCAATTTGGGTTTAAGGACCACGCTCACTTTTCTTTTTGATACAACAGTGGAAATTCGATCGCTCAATGATGCTATTGGCTGGGTAGCTTTTGCTATCTTTTTTCCATTTGGATTTTATGAACTCGTTCTACAACTTGAGTAAGGTTGGACACTGTTGTTTTCTTGATCTATCCAACTGACAGACAGAAGAAGTTCCATTTCAAGATCTTGACGATCTTATCTCTTCCTTTGAATTGGGTTTCCCACGACTTTAGACACGTTGGTTTCTTTATGTGAGATGTGAGTGTAGTACACTTACATGTTCTATGAAATTCTTCACAATTACATCAATTTGCTTTCAAAAGTTTGTAGCAAATAATACTCATTTCATCCCCTAATTTACTTAAAAATTTCAACCAATTTTAAATGTAAATAAGTAGTATTATTGAGAATATAAAGAAAAATAAAGGTGAGTCATTAATAATAAAATATATAAATAAAAATATTATTGAAGATAATAAATAAGAAATATTTTATAGAATAGTTTCTATAATTGGAATAAGAAAAAATTCGAATGACATATTAAAAAGAAAAACTAAAAGTGAAATTAGGGAATGGTGGGAAGGAATAATACATTTAAATGAAAATTCCAATTTATGATAATACCTCATGTTATTTTCAGAAAAAAATATACGTAGGCATGTGACTTAGTGACGAACCTTCTGATATGAAGTATACTGATTATTGGGGGCAGAAAAATAATTTGTGATAGTTAAAATCAAAAATTTGTGATAAGGAAAAGTATTAAATCTATTTTTTAATTAAAATTAAATATAAAGTTAAAGAATATAAACAATAATTGATTTGGAGGGCTGAAGCTCCCCCCAATCCGCCTAAGTGAAGAAGCATTCTGGAAAGATATCTGACAGTCATAGAGAACAAGGACGCGATAAGGGGTTGGAAAAAGAGACGGGCTTAGCTTTTCTTGAATAATTCGAACAACACACCTTAATTTAAGTATGGGAAGATATCTCTTTCACAAGAAAAATACATTGAGAATTTGTTGGAAACTTGGAGAGGTTTCACATGACAAAGTGTAAATCTGTTTCAACTCCAATGATGTTCAACGAAAAATTCCAGCAAAAGGCAGACGAAGAGTCCTGTGTCTCAGGCTGTTCAAAACATTGACTATACCGACGCAAACGCATAAGAGTCAGCTGAAAATTACAAAGTGCTGAAATTAATTTGTATTTTTTAATCCAAGAGTCATGTTAGATTTATCTAAGTAGATGGTCAAGATGCATGCAATCAGAAAAGTTGCAACATGTCCCCTATGGACAACCCAACGGTTAAAGTGGATTCAATAAATTTAGATAATATTCTTTGAGAGGTTCTGAGTTCGAATCCCATAAAACGCCTCATGGGTTTGAGTCCATCGTGAATTAATAAACCCACACCTGAATTAATAAAGTCGAATTTTCAATTTTGTGGTTTACCTTTCTTGTATGGTTTGCGATTATTGCACAGAGTGTAAACGTATGGTTTACCCAAAATGACGAAGAGTCCTATGTCTCACACATTGTAGATAAAATTTGCGTGTTCCACATGATACTATAATTAAGATGAAAAAGTCAAAAAAAAAGTTGCAACATAAAACTTTAGAGCAGCAACTCTTCATCTTCCAAGGGGCTTAAGCCCACCCTACAGACATTTGATTCACCATAACAAAGTATAAACTGATTATGGTAAAAATATGATGTTCTTTTTTTTCTTTTGAGTTGGGGGTTGGGGTCAGATTTGATTCCTTTCTCATTTATGAAAGATTTGATTGGAACACCAAATCGAATCAAAGTTAGTAATTTGGCAAACCTCTAATTCTCCTAATTTAATCCTCGAGGTAGCAAATCCAGAACTTGTATATTTAAACTTAGTTAGCACAAAACACAAGCAAGAAGTGGAAACAACACACACACACAAAGGAAACAACACGAAGAATCATGCTTATACAAAAATCAACCGATATACTATTGGAAAACAAAACCCATGTCAAGTTTCTACCTACCTGAAGCTGCATTAAAATTGGTTGCACAAGCCTGAACACATTTTTTTGACAGTTCATAGAGTTTTCAAAACGAGTATAAATTATGGCTCACATACTTCCGTACTTAGTTCATTGAGATAATGATCTAATTGATAAAGTGCATAACTGTCAATAGGAGTATTATCTCCACCGAGTTACAATCTCTATTAGGATACGCCATTTTGAATCTGAAGGTTTCAAGTTACGTATCAAGATAACCTGACTTCTTTCTACACAAGTAAACAAAAATGGACCTAAACGTATTCCTCCCTTCATGTGACTCACTCCAAGACTAACAATAACAATATATAGTTAGCAAATAACTATATTTATCCAATTCTAAATATTTTAAAAATTGGTATCGCCATTATGTTACTCAAAATTTCAATTATTATCATATATAACAATAAAATTGATCACATTAGCGAACAAGTTAATTAATAATGTTTGTGTGAAATGGACTATTCATTTGAAGTTAATTGATCTCAAAATAATTATATTACTCAAATAAACTATTCATTTGAAAGAAAGAATGCGAGACACGGAAGTTCATGCATGCGTCTCCACATAACAAGAATAATTAGAATTTAAATTAAGATATAGTAATCTAATTTATTCATCCACAATCAGAGTTTAATTAAAATCTAATTACAATATGATTAAACTCTAGTTTCAAATAATTAGGTTGGCCGCACCAAGCCGGATGGTGCGACTTGTGCGGCTGAGAAAGACCAAAAATATAATAAGAGTTTTTTAAGAAAAAAACCCAACTAAAGCTTTGTAGAAGAATAATAACAATCTTTATCCAAAGGAGTTGCAACGTAATTTGCCCTGCACACGGTTAATTATATCACAAAAATTTGATACATTAATTATACAACACAAATTAAAATTAATGTGTATGTGTTAATTAAGTATAGAGTGGTTAATGTCTTAGAAGGCACGCTGGGGAGACCACCTCGACGTAAAATTTACAAATTTACAACATTAAAAGAAAAAAAAAAAGGAAAAAGAAGAGGGCCACGAGGGGCACATGTACGGCTGAAAGAAAAATAAAATAAAAAACCAAATCGAAACGAATATTGCTAATTGATAGAATTCATATAAACGTTTTCAATGTTTGTGTTGCAATTACTACAATACAAGCCCAGATTTTTCTATCTGTGGGTCTGTGACAGCTATATCCTTCAATTCTCCACCTCACAAAATTCTACTAATCTTTTACATGGCCTCAACTTATTATTTGTGTGTACCCATTTAATTTCCTAAATAATCCCTTTTCCTTTTATTTTATTTTTCTGCAAATAAATAGGGCATCTCCTCTCTTTAAATTTTATTCTAAAACATATAACCTCCTCCTCCATTCTTTATTGAAGAGCATTTATCACCAGCATTAAGGTAATGTTACTAAATAATTTGAATTCAATTATTTCTGTATTTGAATCACAGATCTGTATCATCTACAATTAAATGACATAATATATTATTTTTTTCCAGTTTAATTTCAATACTCAGTCAAAATAAATGCAAATTAAACAGTATTCATGCATCATCAATGGATACAGTCAGGAATTTGTTGACAATTCGTTCAAAAAATTCTCACAATCTTAACTCTTTTGCATCTAATAAATGAAATCAATTATCATGCCCATTTGATTAATTACTGGTAACTTTTTTCACAAAAATTACCAAAGTTCTCATATTCGAGTACACCGTGACGCGATATTTAAATTTCTACATTAAATTGATCCTGAATTTGTTGTTGCAGATAAAATCATGATGCTAAGAAGCTCTTCAACACCAGTTCTCGGATCCCTCCTTCAATCATTCTCAGATTGCCCCAACAACAGCAACAACAACGGACACCAATCTGAAGTGCACAAGCACACAAAAATCCCATGTTCAAATAGCAGCAATGGAGGAGGACCTCAGGATTTCAAAAAATCCCTTATTCATCGATCACCTTCATTAGCCGAGATCAAAGGCGGCGGCGGCGGGGGCTTTCGACGGGCTCAGTCCGATGGTAATCTGGAAGGATTGGGCGATGCTTCTTCATACAGTTTCGATGAGTTCAATCTGCCGAAGAGACCTAGCAGGAGGACTTCCTTGGAGGCGACCCCTTCTTTCTCAGTCAACAATTTGTGGACTTCGTTCGAAGATGACGACAACGATTATGAAGGGATCGATGAAGATGGTGATGAGGAAATTGGCGGGGGATTCAATTATAATCCAATGAGAGCGGAAAACATGGTGTTTGAAAAAGTGGGAAGGAAAGCGATTGGCTATGGTAGTGAGGGTTTGGGATCGGAGAGTGAGGGGAAGATGTACCTGGCATCAGGGATTGGAGTTTCAGGGGTTGACTTCACCGGCCGTGGCGGCGGGGGCAGAGGAAGTTACAGGCCGGTGGCTTTCGATAAGGAGGGCGGCGGCGGCTTGAGCGTGGAGGAGCATTACAAGAGAATGTTGGAAGAGAATCCGGGCGATCCATTGTTTCTGAGAAACTATGCAGAGTTCTTGTATAAGATAAAGGGAGATGTTGGGGCAGCTGAAGAGTATTATTCAAGGGCAATATTAGCAGATCAAGAAGATGGAGAAACGCTGTCACAATATGCTAAAATAATATGGGAGGTGCATCATGACAGAGACACAGCTGCTAACTATTTCCAAAGAGCACTTCAAGCTTCATCAGAAAACAGGTATCTGGTGTGTGTGTTCCAGTGGTAGAGTGGTTAATTTATGTATTCGGTTCGAGTCCACCGTGACGCAGTCTTTAAAATTTATGTATTAATTGAGCAAAAAAAAAACAGGTATCTATCTATCGACGCACAAAAACATACATTTACATAACAATTATGTTTTTGTATAAGCAGCCATATACACGCAGCGTATGCAAATTTTCTGTGGGATGCAGATGAAGATGAAGATGAGAACCAAGAAAATGCAGCCGGGAGTCAGCCATTCTTGCACCAAGGACTCATGTCTTCTGCAACGGCTTAGATTTGCATATGCAGTGCTCAAGTGTTCAATAGGGCGACACATCACAAGTAGAGGCAGATATATAGCAAGAACTGAATGTCCCAAATTGTATGATTGAATTGTATTACATTGTTTTAATGAGAATAGCTCTAGTTTCAATGTGTGTTGGTTACTTATGAACTTCTAAAGAAGCTAAATTTTGATCCATATTTACGGTGGTCTCTTGTGCGCGCGGTGAGATCCCTAATTAATTTTAATTAAAGTTAATTAATTTAATAAACTTTAATTGTAAATTAATAAATCATAATTATGAAGTAATAAATAATAATTTTAAATTAATAAACCTTAATCATGAATTAATCAATTTTAATTTTGTATTAATAAAGTATAATTAGAATTAATAAACTCTAATTGTGAATTAATAAACCTTAATTGTGAATTAATAAACCCTAATAATGAATTAATAAATTTTAATTTTGAATTAATAAACTCTGATTGGAATTAATAAACCCTAATTATGAATTAATAAACCCTAATTATAAATTAAAATTTTTTAATTGAATAATAGACCCTAATTTTGAATTAATAAATCCCAATTGTGAATTAATAAACCCTAATTTTGAAAAATAAATCATAATTATGAAATAATAAACCCTAATTTTGAATAATAAATCCTAATTTTGAATTAATAAACTTTAATTATGAATTAATAAACCTTGATTGAAAATTAATAAACAATAATTATGAATTAATAAATTTTAATTTTAAATAAATAAATTATAATTAAAAATTAATAAATTTTAATTATTCTTACTCGTCATAATATATATATAATTATTTTAACAGAAAACATGAGTGAACTCGTGGTGAAGCGGAGCTCACCCTTGTTTTGTTTTTGTTAATAAATATATGCTCCTCACTATTGGAAGATAAAAATGTAAGGAGCTTTGAGCACAACAGTTATTTCACCAATCTGCTAAATACCCCACAAAATGCAACACTTTGCTCTTCTCTCCTCAAGGCAAGAATCATGCTCCACTTCTATCTCCTTAGACACACCCCATGCGGACAAAATATATTTTAGTCCAAATCAATTTTAATATATTACTTTTTACTAGCTAAAGTTCAACTTTAAAATTAGATACAGTAAAACTTTTTTAAATTAATGTTGAGATACTTTAATAACCTTTAAAAGATAATAATTTCTCCAATTGACCAAATATGCAAATTAATTTATCGATTAATTAACACTTCTCTAAAAATATTAAAATATTACTGTTTCAACAGAGTAACTTATAAAGTTTCTACTGTATATCATGCTTATAAAACTATCACATTAATTAATAAAAAGAATAGTGAATATCAGATAAAGAAAAAACTATTGAACTTTTCTTTTCTTTTTTGAAGTAATCTTTGCTAAAAATGCATTCCGAGTCTAACGGGTTTACAGTTTACGCATACAAACTCTCTGCCCCAGCGGCCACCCTCCCTCGCTCCTTCTATCTCTCTCTGCGGCGTCTCCACAGCGGCTCACTGCAGTTTCGATTCTTGACATCGTTCTTTCATAACTGTGCAAATGTTCCGTTTTTTGTCTAGCTTCTTTTTTAGCTCTGTCATCATTTTCTCTTATTTAGACGAGACTTTCATTTTTGGAATTGAGCAGTGAGCACAATATGTTCGATGAAATTACTCAATGACATATAATATAAAAATTATTTAGTTCATCTTGTTAATATCTTTTCATTGACAGATGAAACATGATGAAACATCTACTCATTTTTTCTGAACAAATCGGAGTATGTCTGTATGTGGAATCCTAATACAGTTTGTTCCATTACTATTGAATGTCCAACTGGATAGCATTGGACTTTGCTGGATTTTTAGATTACATGCATTCTTTATATTAAAGGTTTCTTACACTGACACATATACAGATGCAAGTCGTCAATCGAGTGAATTTATGCATAGAGTAAATTCTAATGTGAATATAGTTAATAATTGTTCTGTATGATTGAAATGTTAATCTGGTTTCTGATTAATGCAGTTTTCACATGTACAGGCTTGTGTTTTTGACGTTTGACGATTTGAGGTGACGATTGGAAGATCGTAATTTTATTGAATTTTGTGTATTGGAAAATATAGAATTTGTTCTTCTATGAGTGTCATATTGCCTCTTTCGCCCCTGACCTTTTTTTTTTTTGCTAGGACCGGCTCTGGCTGCTCTATCCCATTGGCATTTCTAAAGGGAAATTTGAGGTGAGTTCAAATCTATTTGAATTCCATTTTTTCCCCCTTAATCTTCATTTCTGGGAGCAATTAGAGCATGTCTAACTGAAATTTGTATGGAGTTGTATTATGTTGCTTTTGTGGGAAAGTTTATCTTTGGGAGGAGCCATTGAGTTAATGCGTTGTTTGGCTATCTGAAACCAAATCTTTTTTCTTTTTAATCATGAATATTTTCTTTTAAGGGAAATGGAGAACTTAGAATATTTTCAAATGGATTAATATGTATGTAAATGTAAAAATAATCGAAGGTGGTGAATTTGTTTCTATTTAATAGGAATATAGGATGAATTTCTATTAGGATGTTATGTAGATCAGGCCCTACTCCGACATAAGAAATTCAAATAATTCTGCTACCATATATTATGAACCTCTTCACTGACAAAATTCTCTCCTGCATCCACCCAACCTTAGCTTCCTGAGAGAGAGAGAGAGAGAGAGAGAGTACTGGAAAGTTTCTTCTTACGTACTGCTTTTTGTGCGTCAAGGCCTTATAAATTCTCGCGTTCCTTCTTCATATTTCTAAATGCAGTTCCTGCCTGTTCGACCTTCTTTAAGTGTGAGATTTGAAGAATACTTAGCAGCTCTATTATCAAAGTTTGCACCTATTTTTCTTCACGGCCTGACTATAAGTTTTAGCTTACATGCTTTTATTTCTTCATGTGTTAAAATACCAAGAAAAGGACCGACTGCTAGTCACTCCAGCACGTTTACATTCATCATCTTCTCCATTACTTGCTGCTCACCAAATCGCTACCTTTTCTGATTCTTAGGATTAAGAAAGGCTCACCCCTATGGAAAATAAAGAGCCGTTGATAATAACAGGCAAAGATGACATGAGACAATGGTCAAGGTCCGCTAGGGCCCAAGGCAAGATCATTGGCTTAGTCCCCACTATGGGTTATCTCCATGAAGGCCATCTTTCTCTCATCCAAGAATGCAAGCAACACTCGGACCTCACGGTTGTCTCAATCTACGTAAACCCAGGGCAATTCTCCCCCAATGAGGATCTCGCCACTTACCCATCAGATTTTATTGGCGATATTAACAAATTGAAGAACACTGCTGGTGGTGTTGATGCTGTTTTCCACCCAAAAGATTTGTATGATTATGGGAAACATGATGGTGCCGTGAATGCAAGGAACAGGGTGAAGACTAATGATCTAGAAGAGGGAAAGGTGGTGTCTTGTGTGGAAAATAGCGGAATGGGTCACGAGACATGGGTCCAAGTTGAAAGATTGGAGAAGGGATTGTGTGGGAGCAGTAGACCTGTTTTCTTTAGAGGGGTCGCCACTATTGTAACCAAGTTGTTCAATATAGTTGAACCTGATGTTGCTGTATTCGGGAAGAAGGATTATCAGCAATGGAGGGTGATAGAGAGGATGGTGAGAACAGTTCTGTTTTCTCTGCATTTGGATTTACAATTATTAACTTGTGAATCCTTTTGATTTTACCGTTGTAAAGATCGTAAGTTTCATCTCTTTTCTTGTTTAATTATTCAGCTAAATTCTGTTAACTGCATTTGCTTCCAATGTTGTAAAGTTTGTGTTTTTGCTTCTCTTTCTTGTCTATATTTATTGAGATCTTCTTTAGGAATATTGATTGTTATTTTATTTGTGGATACTCTGGTTTCAGCGGTGTAAAGTCGGATGTTTTAGGTAAATAAATTCATGTCAGCCGATTACAATCACCAACTTGATTAGATGACTAGGATAGTTTACATTGCAAAATGGCTCCAAATATTGTAGGAGTGCATACTTAACCCCCCCCCCCAAAAAAAAAAGGAAAATTAAATAAGTGAAAAGGTAGTGTCAATTCAAAAACACTTCAAAGTATTGTCTGGGATTTGTTCTTCAGCTTGTCCAAATGCTTTGTTTTATGTTCGAGACCTCGATTTTGGCATTAAAATTATTGGTGCAGAGCTATTGCGAGACACTGATGGCCTGGCAAAGAGTTCCCGTAATGTGCGCCTTTCACCAGAAGAAAGGAAGAAGGTATACTTTATTATTGGGTGTTTTTATCACTTTTCTGAAATGTTGGTTAGTTGGACATTATTAGTCTAGTGACTCTAGTTGTCATTTCGTCAGGATAAGCTCATACTTTCGTCCACTCCGCATTGGAAATCTTTCTCTGTATTCAAAGCAGTTGTTTGTACGTCAAAGCTGCAAAATTGCCATGTTCCTTTAGTCAAATGATTAGTTACTTGGTGAATGGAACTGAATCTTCAGATGCATCTTACTCTTGAACAACAAAATGCTTAACTGTAGAAGGGAATTAACTTTCTTTGGATCATCGTTCAATTTTATGCCAAGTTCCTTCTCTTTCTATAACAATTACAAAGGGGGGAAATAAGATTATTTTGCTTTAAGCCAAATTTTATTTTCTGCAGGCAACATCAATTAGCGAGTCACTGTTCAGTGCTAAAACTGCTGCACAGAAGGGTCAAGTAGTTTGCAGAGAATTGAAGGATTCAGTTATCCAGACCATACATGAAGCTGGTGGAAAAGTCGATTATGCTCAGGTTAGGCACATACGAGTTCCATTTATATCTAAACAATAGCTACTTACTGTGAATGGAGTAAGTGTTCTTTCAGTTTCTTGTGAAGCTAAAGGATTCTGAGTTTCCATAATGTTTTTTTCCTTAGCAGTGGTCTGTTGAAGGATTGAAATGAGAAATTTTTACTCATCGCACTTATACCAATTGACCATCCTACTTTCAATTTTGATATGCTGTTTTCTAAGCAAGTTTCAAAATTAGGAACATTTTCTTTAGCCTAAATAAGTTATTATGAGAATATAAAAATGTTACTGCATCTTTTGCCAAGACAGATTGTAGACCAAGAAAGTTTGATAGCGCTGGACGAGATCATGAGCCCTGCAGTGTTTTGTGTTGCTGCGTGGTTTGGAAATGTCAGGCTCATTGACAACGTGGAGATCATCATCTAATGGATGGGCTGCAACAGATCATTTGTTGGAAGATATTCTTGGTACTCAGTTTAGTTTTCTTTATTAGTCATGTAGCTTGTTCATTACTCATATCATCGACCTGCAAACTGTCATTAGTGAGAATGTTTTGAAAAATCATGAGTTCTACAATAATGCGTCGTAGAATTATGAAAAATTATGGCTGATACAATTCTCCCTCTCATCTCAGATGTTGTCGCCCCAAAGGTATGATTTGGACAGTTTCTTGATAGTTTGGTTGATCAATGAGAAATTGTCATTAAGTTTCATAATCATCACATTTGGTATATGATTTTTAGCTCTTTACTCTTAGACTAATTTTGAACATTTTAAAACATACTTGATCCTACTAGCAAGATGGTACGTGCGACGGACATAAAAGTATTGATTTTAAATAATAAATATATATGTAAATAATAGATACATTTTCTCATAACTTAGAAGATTTAAAAATGGATTTGTGTCTTGTATCAACTATCTAACACCTATAAATAACAAATTACTAAATTATTTTTAAAAATTATAATAAAATAAGGATATTATAGGTATAATCAAAATTTGTTGTACATGCATTTATGGTAGTAATAGTAAATATAGTATATTATATTATACTATTGATCTTAAATTAAATTTATAGTGGAGGTGTAATAGACAAATCAAATTTTGTAAAACAATTGTTTTTATTAAGAGGTAGGGATATAGATTCATAAGTCAAGCTCAACGCCATTGATGCCTATTCTCATCGTATGAATCATGACAATTTTAATTTTTTTCCATGCAATTGAAGAACCTCATGATACGTATTTGTTTAAAGTCCATTGAGGTGGACTATTGTCCGGCTTCAAAATGTTAAATTTATATTCACGTTTTGTTTATAGTCTATTGAAATGGAGTATTATCTTAATTATCTTTACTATCAATTCTTGAATTTCAATCTACTTTCAAGCTACTTTGAATTCTTGAGTTTGAATTTGCTTGGGGTGGGTAGTATGTATCTTCCGAACAAATACTGTCATAGAGTTTCTACAGAAAATTTTGGAGAAGGAATTCCGATCCTACTTTGTTTGAACCGTCGTTTGGGGATCATAACCCTATCTATATTAAAATAAGATGTCATTGATTTGAATTTCTGTCCCTCAACGAATCGCAAATATTTTTATAGTATCTACACATTTATTTTCATGACAATTCGATACTCTTCTAATCCAAATTTGAATCCTCAATAGACCACCTTTTTGGATTACCGTAAGACAACAATTTTGGACATTCAATTGAACATATGTTAGTCCAAAGTAGAATTTCCAACATTATTATCTTAGTTACCTTTAATATCAGCTTCGTTTCGTTAATTATTGATATTGTCCAGCAATTGGCTGTTGTAAGTCAATCTTAACTATGATTAACTTTTCTCTTTCATGTCTGGTGGAAATAATGTTTTGAGATGACCGACGAAGATAAGATTGACCTTCATTTTATGTGCTACACGTGAATACTTATTTAGTGTTGGTACGTATCTTGGCTGTAAATGAAATGATACATTGATTGCGGATAATAGCACTTTGAAGTGTGGTTGTATTGTGGTGCACTGAAATTCATGTCATGGAGAGAGAGAAAAAAGAAAAAAGAAAAAAGGATGCACACTTAGACTATCCATATTGTTGACTTTATCACCAATGTCATCATAAAAAACAAACAATATTTATTAAAAAAAATAAAAATCGTGACTTTTTAAGTTGAGGGGGAGTCTGCCAACCCCTAGGCAATTGAATGTCATGCTTATGGGCACCCTTTTATTGGTTGCCATTTAAATATTTACTTAATTTATATTGTTAAAACTTAATAATTAATAATATTTAATAATTATTATTAATTAAAAATATTACATTTTGAAAAAATTCTCTATATATAGGACTTGAAATTTTCAATTATATGTAAGAAATCAATTTGATCAAAATATTTTAGTACATCAAACCAAAACATTTTCTTTGTTATTCTTATTTTCATCTCTATCTAAATAGTATTTCTTTTTCATTTTGAAGCCATGAATCCAAATGATCCCAATTATATCAATTCAAAGCTACAAAAAGGTTTTATGCGATTAAAAGGTCCGTTGGCGCCTCATGGCTATGTCATAATAGATCCGAACACTTGCCCGGATCAACTTCCGGATCATAATTGCTCGGTAAAGAACTAAAGAAAACGGAGATAGAAAACTAGAAGAGAAACAAACTAATTCTAATTATCGAAATATCTCTCAAAGGTTTACTAATTATTTGACTATTGGCGCTCTTCCATCCCGGTCTCTTTGTATGTGTTGTCCGGAAAGAGGAGACAATAATAATTAAGCATGAATTAATTAGTCATTTACATTATAATTAATTACTATATTCATCCTAATTGAAAAGACTTAATTTCTTAAAACTAAGATAACGCACTAAAATTATCCTAATTGAAAAACTTAATTTCTTAAAACTAAGATAACTTAAGAAAAAATAGCAATCTAATCAAAGTCTAATTAAATAATTAAAGTCTCAACTATAAATAATTAAAGTCTCTTACAATAAATTAATTAAAAAGGGACTAATCTAAACGAATTATGTCATGTGAATCTAAACTAATTATTCAATAATTATATCCAATTATCTAAACGAATTATACAATAATTATAAATAGCAGAAACAATCGAATTATCTAAACAAATTAACAAAATAAATCTAAACAAAATTAATAATAATAAATGTAAATATAATTAAGGATCAATTAATTAGTCATTTACATCATAATTAATTACTATATTGAAAAGTAATTTATTTTAATTATAATTGCATATAGACTCAATGATTATTTGTTCACGGAACCGTTCCTTAAGTAAAAATTTTGGTGGATAAATTCAACTTTTGGATCTTTTTTATCCTCAAATTTTTTCAAAATGTATTAATATATTTTAAATTAATATAGATAATATAATAATAAAAATAAAATAAAATAAAATAAAAAATTGTAAGTCATGTGAGTGTCACTGATGAGAGTAAAAATAAGATGAAGGTTGGATTGTATAGGTGGAAGAGAGAGAAATAAATATTTTAATTGAAGATTGAGTCAAGAGAATGTCACTGATATGAATAGTCAGACTTAAATTGTATCTTGGTCAGAAATGAAAATGATACTAAAAAAGGCAACACTACATTGAACTTGAACTACGAGTCGAAAAAGGCAACACTACATTGAACTTGAACTACGAGTCGTACACTAGAGAATTATTCAACCTTGTCCACAAATATAACCACTTCTCATAATAAGACACCTCGGTCCATCCAAATAAACAATGCATCCATTTTAATTAAATTTTAATTAGTAATTAATAAACCATAACTAAAGATTAATAATTTCTAAGATTGATGAACTCTTAACTAACATTGAATCGTCACAAATTTAATTAACATAGATGTCCATTATCCATATCCGCCATGAATATGAGAATCAATGTCAGTGGTTTCAACTTTCAAATTCCAATATAATATTCTCTCTGCAGTCAGACGACCTTCATATTGGAAAATTTGGTATTATATATCCAACAGAAGCATGATCCAAACCAATTATGGACAATATAGATGTACAGACAGTTGAGCACAACACAAAATTAGATAACTCCAAACTGAATACAAATTTTATTCTTGTCCCTACATTTCTACCAATTATACGCAAAGATATTGAGGTTGGGAACCTACAATTTTGTCATGTAGATATTATACTCAAATTCTATATTTGGCCAGTTAGCAACAAGCTTTCACATGCACAATCAAGAACGAAAAACAGTTAAGCATCCAAATCAACAAACCATGTGAAACAAAGACTACTAAATCTAAAAATTTGCTTGCTTAGAAAAGATCATGTTAACTTGTAAATGGAACTAATCTTCAGCACGTAAGTATCTGAAGAGAAAGGAGTTAGATATTACACTGAGCTTGTATAAGCGTCAACTAAATATACTATTTTGCCTACGAGCTTCCAACCATAGCACACAAAAAAACTCATGGTACCGGTCCTCCTTATATCTTACAGCTGCCGACCTACAAATCAAATTACACACAGCAAAATTGGACTTATCCATTGCTTCGTCAGTAATAACCGGTGTAATATGCAGCGGAGGGGGCAGCTGCAGCAGCAGGAGTTTGCTGGGCTGGAGTTGCAGCCACAGCAGGCTGTGCATAAGCTGCCGACTGGGGAAAGGCCTGCAGGATGGATAACAAGCCAAAATACAAAATTAATCTAGTTGACAGCAGAAGAGAAAATTATCGCCATGTTGCTTCTAATCGCTCTGTTGAATAAATCTCCACTCAACACATATGACATAACAGGATACTAGGGGTAATCCTTGGTTCAATTTGTAATTACTTCACACCTAGATATACCAATCTTTCAATTGGTATCTAAATGTAATGAAGATCATATATAGTACAGCAATTTGCAAGTAATGATGAGTAAAATCACAAGAACAATAGCATTAATGTGATTTTGGAAATAAAACAGCTATTTTTCCTCCTTAACAGTCATCTAGGCACATTTTTATCATCTAAGCAATTGGAGATAACCGATTTCAATTCCCCAATCAACAACTCAAAATGATTCTGAATGAAGCCTAAGATCTTGAAAGTGATCATCATTTTGTGAGTTGGGACACGGCACTAGTGACAAATTTCAAAAGCCAAAATTATTCCTTTAAGTTGGAGGGGTGGGGAGCCCATACATAAAGTGGAATATATAATTCCTCATGCACAAGTTGAGGAACAGAATAAAATGATAAAGAAAATTCACTGGAGCCCTGTGCGTGAACAAGTAAAAGAGCATGTAATGATCCCAACAATATTAACAGCAAGAAGAACTAGTTGAACACCTAAAGCAACAAAACAATAAACTTCTATGCTACCTGAACTTGATAAGTCTGAGGGTAAGTTCCATATGCCGTACTTTGAGGAACTGAAACTGGTGCCTGAGGATGTGCATAACTTGCTCCATAACTTCCATATGCAGTCTATGCGCAAAAAGAACATTAATAAGTAAATAAAGATCTTACAGATAGCAATATGCGTTACAGGAATGTAGAACCTAATGTAGTGGAGAAAATAGCCAAGTAATATGTGCTATTGAGACGTATATGTATTTGTTAAATACAAGAAAGCAAAGGTTCTTACATCATGGAAATGAAGGGAAAAAAGTTGTTCAAATGTTGTCGAGCAAATTCACATACCAACAGTTCAAACCTAGGAAATGCTTTGGGTCGTCGAACAGGCATCACATAATCAATTTAATAGCAAACCCATTTCTCAAAAACAAAACTTAACTCTCTAAATGTTCAGGATATTTCAAATTCAGCACAAAAATCAGAAAGAAAAGCAATGCATATACCTGTTGTGCATAATTCCACTGTTGCGCCTGAGCTTGTGAGGCTTGAGGCCAAGCTTGAGGTTGCACGCCATAACCTGCTGGCCACTGATTTTGTGTACTAGGATATGCACCCATCACAGAGGGTGCAGAACTCGAAACAAGTGACTTTGCAAGTTTTGTTCTGTCTGAAGCTAAATAGTCCTCGGCATGACGTTTCTTTGACTCTGCTGTGCTTCTATGATTCAAGAACAATTTTGAATGTCGATAATCTGCCTTCTTTACAGACATAGCATCTCCAAAGAGATCCAAGAACTGCAAATTTCAATTGTAATATAAGCCAAAATATGGAATCTCCAAATAAGACCTCCCATTCATTAATCCCAACTTGAAGCAGCATCTCAAAGATACAATAGAGGTAATGCAGTATATTTTTAGTTTACAACATAATGCAGAATAAGGCTACTTGTAGATGAGGTGCCAGTACAATTCTAAGTTGAAGAAGTCCACATGGTATTACTTAAAAGATTGCAGTCAGACTTATTGCCCATCCCCGCTCATGCATTACAGTAAATCTAAGTGGCAGCACAAAAAGAAACATCACAGAACATGCACAAATAAAATTACATTGGCCAGTAAAAAATATAAGCGCAAAAGTGTGCCCCACAGCCAAATAGGAGAAATGCATCAAGAACAATATTTTTGGCTCAATTTCAGATTAAGAATTGTTAGAAAGCTGCAAGTTTTCATTACCTCCAAGAAAATGCTTGACAGCTCCTCCCGGTCATCAACACTTGCAATACTAGGGTTGTCAGGACCGGGAACTATAAATTTCTCAACCAAGGAATCTAGATATTCTATTTGCTTTGGAAGAGTCTGAATTGACTCTAAATGTATCATTGCCTGCAATAATTCAAAATTAACAAATGAAAATCAAAGTGCAATGTTATGAGAGAAATAGGAAGACATTCATATGGCCATTTGCCTCTAGTTTTGTATAAGAAAAGGAGAGGTAACTGAAAGCTAAGGACAGATCAAGGAAAGCAGCAAGTATAGAACCTCCAGAAGTGGTTTTGACAGTGGTGCACTCTCCACGCCTTGAACAAGAATCTCTCTTGCCTTTTCAACATTGCCAGAAACCTTCAATAAAAATTTAAGGATGTATGAGATATCATATGGCCCATCAAAAAAATCACAAGTTGAAGGGATAGAATAAAAAATCACAAGCTAAAGGGCATTTTAAAATGTCAACAATAAAGAAATTAGACACAAGCATTCTAGAAAGACGAAAAGACAGCAAATCTAAGTAGTCATAAAAATGTGGAACATACTGGAAAAATACACCCTACTTCGAAAATAAATCGAGTTTAAAATAGCCTAGAGAAATAATTCAATTCCTAGATGCAAGCAATATGCATAAACTACGAGAATAGTGAACTATAATCACAGGATACACAAGTGCAATAGAAAGAGCACAAAAGCCAACGAGTACAACAGTGAGTAATAGTATAGTTATACAAAATGTACCAAAAATATGAAACGCGAGTACTGAGCAAACAACAAAGGCAAAGTCTGTGAGTGTTCCTTTCCCTTCTCAATAGCAATTGCCTGCTCATACAAAGAACAAGCATCTTCCAACTTCCCCTGCAAAACAGAAAACAAATAGTAAGAAAATGATAGTAACATTGTTAACATGTAAACAGGAAAGCAGAGTCACAAAATCTTACAAGTCGATGTTCCATGTTTGCATGCTTTATTATCGCCTCTAGAAGCCCAGGTGCAATTCCAGTGTGAACATGTTGATAAGCAGCTCGGGCTCCCGAAATGTCACCGTGCTGCTCTTTAAATCGAGCAGCAAAAAGATGGATCTCTGGCTGCCTCTGTGCAGACATTACATAGTAAAACCACATTAAAACAGGTTTCAGCCAACTGACCAGTCTCACTCAAGTAATCCTTTACAGCGGCAAAAGCCTTACAGGACAATCATATCACTTGAAATATCAAGTCGTGAACAATGAGACAAGTAAATGGTGATGATGGTAGCTTCCATCCTTTTTTGACATGATCGCCATCAATTGGAGGCAGTAATACTTGTTGAGATTGATTTGCAGGCTATTATATCTTGTTCTTTTATGTTTAACATAAAAAGGCACACGTAGTTCCTGATAACCTAACAAATGCTTTTGTTTCTCCTATTATATATATCCAACTCCAGCTTATTTTCCAGCCAAATAATTAGCAAAGCAATTATGTACTCCATCTCAAAAGTGCATCTTCCAGACAGCTTGAGATTCAAAATTTCATGAACTTTGCATACAATGTACTGGAGCAATGCAATGTTCATGAAATTACGCACATAATATGTGGTAAAACTTACAGATAGAGACGAAAACCTTAAGCAAATATAAGCAGGAAATTGAAGTGGCGCATGCCACAAATAACGAGCATGAAATACATGCAAAGAGCCGATTCAGTATGTTATCAAACACTGAATAAAAGGAGAGGGAGGAAGACACCCAACAAGGACAAACATCTAACAATATAATAAGCAAAGCTCTTATAGCTATCTGTATATTCATACCCTTAAACAATAAAACAAAGGAAAATGCAATTAAGATCCATAATAAAAATAAAATAAAAACATTCTAGCAAGCTCAAGAACCATTATATTCGCAAACTCAGAAAGATCGAAGGCATGACAAATACATTTTTTACTATATAGGTAATATCAATAACTTGGGCGATGCTACCTTGACAAACACTTGAGTAGCACGAGCAAGAGCATTTTCTACAAGCTCCATACTACCACTAGCTTCCATGCACAGGACATAACGTATCCAGAATTCAGGATATCTTGCACATGCTATTAAACACCTTTCGTAGAGCTTAACAACCTGAAAATGTAGATAATGTTACAGATCGAATATTGATTTCATTATTATGAAAAGGACGAAATAACAAAGGAGTGCGAAGGAGAAATGCACAAGGAATACTCCTCGCTGGCGGAAAAAGAGAGGCCCCTCAAATACGAAATGAGGGACCCTCCTTGACTGACAGATAGATGGTTAGGAAGATAAGAACACACCTGCATGCATAACATTGGAACTTCAAAAAAATTATTGTCATACTACACATCTGAACCCAGAATTTCGACTCACAAATGAGAGTTTGAAGTACTTAGCCTTATAGAAAGCAAATGGAAGGCCCATGCTTTAGTCCAAGTTCAATATCCCGTTTTTTAAGAAGCTCTCCAACGGTTTAGCCAATAAAGCTATGATGCGGCAGATACTACTTAACTGTAAGTCAATGTATAACAAGGACAACTAAAGCTACATGCCAAGAGAAATTAGAAAAATGTCCAAATTAAACACACTTGGATACCTTATTGAAGTCATTTCCACCTTCTGTAAAATCAAGATAAGTATGCCAATTTTCAAGCTCTGCGAAATTGAGAGGCCGCACATGGAAATAGGGCCTCCTGATCGCTGTTTCAAAACCAATGATCTTAGAATCGAACTCTTTAGCCTTCCTATAAATCTCTTCCCTAATAGCAATGTACTTCTCCAATTCCTCAGCATCTTTTAAGCTCGTGTTTACAACCTGAGATGATTTTTCTGCTGTATTAGGAGGATCCTCTCCCTCATTTTCTTGAGAATTTGCATCAGCAACAGCAGCTGCTTCCTCAGCAGTTCGCAACTCAGACAGGGGACGGCTAGCAACCAACTCTTTGAACCTGTGATAAAAAGTGCATGGATGTGCACATACAGAAGGGACAAACCATCAGTCATCAAGAAAAACCCATACAAGTATAAAGTGTACATTTAAACAAACGTGAGTGACCAATCTTTTGAGGTGTCAAACAGAATGCTAGTTAACTCTCTCGGTCCATGTAAAGGAAGATTTAAAAACAAACAAACAAACATAACAAGCTAAGGAAATCAGGGTCAGGAGCATGAGTTGGTTATTTGTTTGAAATGTCATACAAGTCAAGAACTTTGACAACTAACATTCAAGTAAAACTACTTCTTAGTACAATTGAGGAACATGGGCACGAGAGACAGGAAGTAACAGGAGGCTGACTTGGCAATAATATAAATAAACTTCAGTCAATAAGTTCATTTAATATTAAACAAACACTAAACATAACAGGTCTATGTACAGAATGTTACCCTTCAAAATAACGATCCAGCTGCTGATTTGGAATCTCTAACACCCTTGTATAAATTGTGGCAACACGGGACCAATCTTGTTGTGAAATTTCATACTCGATATATTTGTCCCAAAGTGGGAAGGATAGATAATCTGTTCCAACATATGCTAATGCTCTTTCAAATAGCCTGAAACACCAGAACAGTAAGTGACAATAGAACTCAGCAAAGATGCAAGATAACCGACAATCACCCAGAAAAGCGTAAGCAGACTGGTATCAACAAGGAATTATTCACTCAAAACAGCAGTTGAGAATTCTGAACTAACAAATTATACTGTTCATTTACCTTCCTTGACAGAATCTTACACAGCTCGTCAGAGGCTGAGAGATACAGGCCATCTTAGCCTTATTGTGCGACAGCTTCAGAGCAGCAATTGTGTTTTGAAGCACCTCATGTGCCATGGTTAAAACCAGCAAAATTTAATGAAAAATTACATTACTAACCCTAGGGAGAAGTATGACAGAAAGGGTGACAAGGCTGTGTTAAGATCGAAACTCAGCTACTAAATAGTAGCGGAGAAAGCAAGGGTTTGCACATCAGGAAAAATGACTTGTCTAATGTGCACTCCCTACAAACCTTAACACCTCAGACTTCAGTAATTGCTGTTGCAGATGGCTGAAAGCATGTTAGAGTGCGACGAAAGATCACCTTAACACCATAACACAAAGAATAACCACACACAGCTTGAAAGACATGGTAGTTTATAAGGAATTACCTTCTGATCGTGTCAGGATCTCCATAAGTGCCAATAGCGAAGACACAATAATGCAACCACATGTCCACGGAGTAGGTAACTCCTTGAACAGCTCGTTCATAAACCTCTGCAACTTTGTCCACTGAGCAGAGACGGGCCTCATGATCAGCATACTTCTTCCAGTAGCCATAGCATAGAGGAAATTCCACCAAAAATATATCATAAACTTTTCGAATCTTTGAAATGTTGCCCTAAAATTGAGAAACAAGAAAAGTTAGTTTCATTTGGCAGAAATCACAATGAAACAAGAAGCAAGGGGAGTCCTTGGGCCCCATTCAGGAGGCAGTAACGAAAAAGCAAGTAGTATGCCGCCTAATAACTTGCACCATATAATTCCAACCAGTACGTATCACATAAAAGGTCTATGGACCAAGTTCGTGGCATCAAAAACAAAACTAGCAAATGAAGAGGATCAATACAACCCTAAACTTGAATCGATCAGACATACCTCTGAAGTTCTCTCTGTTTCATCTATTAAGGCAGTCCAAGCGTCAAAGTCCAAAGAATTAGTTGTTACTATACTCCATAATCTTTCTTCTTCTGCACTGAGGGCTGCCAGAAAATATTTCAACACGTGAATCAGCATTCCATTAAAACAGTGCTTGTTCAATGCTGCACTGGAAGGAAAGTGTTTATAAATATACATTATGACAGGCATGCATTGAAAAATTCATCTCCGGAACAAAATTATCAAAATCCCTACATGTGGAAATTTTTAAGCCATCTCATTAAGTAATTATACAAATATATAGAAAAGTTTCAGTTAAGATTAAATGCATCACAGTTGGCAGGTAATATCCATCTGGGTACATAAAATAGTCCAGGAAATTACCCAGGATGCAATTTTGGAGGCATCCAAAGGCACCATAATACTGAAATGAATTATGCCTTTTTATCAAGTTAATGACCACTACAGCATTTTATGTCGGAATTTAATCAAAATTCACTGTTCATCCAACTAAAAGCCAAAAGACTGGCATTCTGACTTTATGACTTCAATTACACAAAAATAGAAATACCAAGTCTAACACTCTTTCAAGGGTGTCAAAATGAGGAAAACTTGTCCTACTGCCTATAAATGTTGGTTTACATTCAACACCCAATTCCACAAGGAAATCAGATTATTGGAATTGTTAACCTAGCCTTTACTCAGTTAATTTTCAAAGCATCATAGACAATTACCAGAACCATCCGAAGGTTGATGCATAGCAGCAGATCCAATAAGAACAGCTGAAGCTACCCCATTTTCAGAAATAATATCAGCAGCTCCATCCGCTGTCTTGCTAACACCATAGCCGTTCAGTGAAGCATCATAAGCAGAAACCTGTGTTGAATTTCCGGACGAGTTTGCAAGACCAGTTAAACTTTCACCAGCTTCATATGCCACGGCAGCAGGGTTTTCTTGCTGGGAAACATTTACTGGCATCGCATAAGTACTCCCAGCATCTGCATTCACTCCACTGGCTGAAGAAACAATTTCTACTGTATTAGTGCCAGCAGGAGCAGGACTAGCTGCATTTTCAGTAGCTGGTAGAGTGGAACCAGCCGCATCAGAAGCAGCAGTAACACTAGCATTATTCTGAGCTACAGAAGATATTTGTTCCATCATGGTCCAACTGTCTGCCACAACACCAAGTTGGTGCTCACAAGTAACTGCATAAAGTACAAGCAGCTTTTGCTATATAAATTAATGAAATACTCGCGCAGCAGAATATTTGCAGTCACTGTTAAAGATTTGAACCATGATTCTCAGATGATTTCACCAGCATAATGAATCAAGCCTATAACCAAAAGCAACCAAGTTCATAAAATTATGCTTTGAGGCAGTTTACTTCATCAAAGGAATATCAGATAGCATAAAACTCAGACTCTAGTATTTAGAAGTAACACATTTCTTTGAGCGCACGACACCAACCAAAAGCAATAAACAATTGCTGCCTGTCTTCTCATGCGTTGCTTCAGAGAAATGGAAAATAAAGCTCTGTTTCATGAAAAACAGCATGAAAATGGGCTGAAGTTCCCACACCCACTGACCCACAGAGAAACTCACAGATAACGGTATAGCTTTGCAATATACATTTCAGCTTTCCCAACACAATACTGAATCATCAATCATTCATTAAGTATTACAGAAAATCAAACTATCACAGTAATGCATTTTGCTGACCAACTGCTGATTTAGGGAGGTTCCGAAAAGAAAGTTCACAAAATAACTGTAATTTTCATACTGGCCCAAACCAGAAAAAAGCAAACTAGCGTATATAAGCTCTTAGATGGTGCATACTGCCTCCACCAACAAAATCCTGACAGTCGGCCTCATAATCAACTTGGTTAGTTATCAAACCAGACCACCAGAAACCACCCATCAACTATATAACTAGGGTTTCGTGTATAAAACTTAACTGTTCATAATTTCCACGACAAAAACAGCAAAAACCAAAAAATTTAAAGCTCAATTAGTGAAAACGCACCCCAAAAATAAACCTATTTACTAAAACTAGTAACCTACCCACGGAGTTGCATTAATCGACTAATCGAGCTACTAAATCATGGATAAAATGAAGAATAAACAAAAGACATTTTTATCAAACCTGCAAACGAGGGAGACGAGGACGGGTAATTCTCCAAGCTTTGCTAATTCGAGCTGTATTCAGTAGAGGATTTCGGAGTTTTTGCTCGCGTAGTTGGGAAAGGAAAGCGAAAATCGGAACATTAAGCAGAAACACAATAGAATCGTAATGGGCTTAGGGCTGGATATTGGGCTCGTAGCAAGCAGCCCAACTAGACGTTCGTGTTATTGGATGTGCTATTTTATTTTATTTTTATTTTTTTATTTTTTATATTATGGGAACCCGCATCTGCCGTCTCAAATTCATATATATATTTAGTAGGGTTCGAATCTATGATCTCTCGATCACATGAACTCATCTTAATTATTGGGCCGTCTCTAGGATGTGTTATTTTATAAGATGAGATATATGTAGTATAAAGTATGTATTTAATTATTTTATTCTATGCGCAACAAATTCTAAATGGTGCGAATTTGTAGATTTAAATTTGAAAATTCAACCTAAAATGTGTAATACCACGTCTACCACTGAAAATATTAGTAAGTGTATCGTTGTGATTAATGATAATATTTATATATTGCAAATAAGGAACCATAAGGCATCAACAAACACAAAATTATGATCTCAATGATGTTGCATATTTTACTTATTTAGAAATCAGTTGAGAAATCACACCCTCACTAAAAATCAGCAAAACAACATATAGATTATCTTTTAGCTTCTTAAATATTATATCAACATCATCATATAATCCTGCATGATCACGATAGACAAAAATAATAATTAATGAAAAAATGAATATCAATCGAAAATATTAAAAAAAATATAATATTGTAACTTTGTAAAAACTTATTTGGGTAGTAGGTACACGAGATGTTTTTCCAAGCTCGTCTCAAATATGTCGTTGGTACTAGTTTTATCATCCCAAACACTTTTAATACTTACTCAAATTTGTCTTATTAGAGTCTTGTAAATACGAATATTCTTAAAAATCCGATCTAATGTCATCCATATTTAAGATATATAGATCATACATCCAAGCATACACAATTTTTGCATAACACTATTAACAGATGAATAGAAGAAAACCAACATAAATGCAACCAAAAGAAGAAGAATAGAAGGTGAGTAGGGTGTTTGATTGAATTTATAAACTCTTTAAAGCAATAAGCAATTTTAAACTTATAAGTTTTTGTAAAATGTTTGATAAAATAAATTATAAACAATTTATAAGCTTTAAAAAAAAAACTTCAACCCCAAGTTATGTTTTTACGATCTTAATAAGAAACACAATTTACAAAAATAATTATACTGTGTTTTGTTGTTTTTCAACATAAAATTTTCATTTTATTTAGTCCATAATTCTCTCTAACTCACAATTTTATTTTTAATTATAAATTTAATTATTTAAATATTATGATAATTTATAAACTCTTAGATATATAATATCTTGTAAACTCTTCAAAGATTTTATAAATTATTGGAGTTTATATTCTATTTAATAGTATAATTTTTAGCAAAACACACCCCATAGTAACGTTTGAAAGATCTGGACATATTAGACAATCGCCCGTCAAAATTTCCACCAAAAAACCCTAGAAACCCTTTCAATTAATCTCACCAGAATGTCATCCGGCGCCGGAATTCTGTCGCGCGTGTCCTCCTCCGTGTCAGAGTCTCCCATCGTGTACAAAGGCAAGAAAGCGGCGTCCGACACCGCCTTTGTGGCCTCGAAACTCCTAAAGAGCACCGGGAAAGCCGCGTGGATCCTCGGCACCACTTTCCTCGTGCTCGCCGTCCCGCTCATCATCGAGATGGATCGCGAGGCTCAGTTCAACGAGCTTGAGTTGCAGCAGGCTAGCTTGCTTGGCTCCTCTAAGTAATTTCATGCTCTAATTTGATCGTTTAATTAGGTTTCGGATCAACGGCTTTTCTTAAATCCATAAAGTTAGTTTTAAATCGTCTTGAATTTATGGCGGTTCTCATTTTCCGTGGCTGTGCTGCGGAAATTCATAATGATTTACAGAATCTTTGATTCGACTTATTTTCTGAGCTGTGGATTTCTCTTCGATTCTTAGCTAGTATAATCAGTGGAACTATTGCTTACTATTGTGAATGAAAGTGTGTTGTTGGCCATATTCTAGCGTTCTGCCGAGGGAAATGAGTTTGATGAGGATCAGTAGTCGCTTTGTGAGTTGTGTATGTAACTGTAATTTGAATCTGACTCCAAAAGCACAGTTTTCGAACAGTTTCTAGTTTTTGGCCCCAGAGTCATCATAGCAGAGGTCAATATCCTACCTCAGATCAATGGTTTATTAGAAAAAGTTTAATTTACTTTGCCCTCGTCCATTATTCATAGGCTTTATCTATAGTTGGCGATTTTTGGTAATGAAGTTTGTTGTAAATAATTTCTTCATGTTATCCAGGAGCACAAAATTATGTTATGTTTAATTTAGAATAGTGTAACTAATACCTCTTTTATTTTCCTGTGCCCCCATTAAAAATGTGGACTGGTTGAGTTTGATTATTGACCTAGGTTTAAGAGTATAGTGCCACCTTTTTGTCATTCACGATCAACTAAATTTAAGTCCTGTTATATCTCTTGGGATTTTTAGTTAGTAGTTTCTTTACTCTGGCAGGAGCTCTTTGCAACAATTTGTTGGCGCACATGTTAAGGTTTTGGTGCAAGCAATTATGAGCTTATTTATGGACTCTGATCTTAAAAATAGTAGATTTTGTCAATACTAATTCTACTTCTACTGTTGGCTTGTTTCATAGAGACCACATTATGATAAGTTGATTGGAACTAGAACCTTTAATTTCTCTTCATGGGAAAAGGCTGTTATGCATATGTACATTGACTTCTGATGTTGCAGAAATTGCTAGATTTGGTTGCTAGGCATTGAATAGAGGTTCTGCTGCACACCTATATACATCCACATCTCATATTAGTTTTCTGTTTCATTCTTAAGGTATAAAGTGCATTACTTTTTTGACATTTTAAAATTTATTATATTTAAAGTAGAAAATATCATAATTCTACCACGAGCTTATCTGGTTAGAGTAGAAAACTGGTTGCCTTACTGGAGCCCGAGAAGAATTAGATTGGGATGGTTGTGCTCTGGTTGGCTCCTAGGCTGCTTTTCACAATAATCTGATCTTCAAGATATCTAAGAATAAGTGCAACCATCAGCATTCAGCAATAATAAAAGTCTGGCATTACTTTAAATCTCAATTTAACTGTTTGTGAGAAATAATGTGTCATATTTCTTTGTTAAGCGGGTTCAGAGGCCTGTGTCCACTAACTTAGAATAATTTTTCTTTTTTCTCAATATACATTATATCAATTCTGTTTTGAGTTGATTTCAGAGTTTTATCTTAATTCTCGAGGGTTCTGTCTCTTGAATGGTGTTGCGAAAGCAATACGTAAACCGGGCGTAGGTGAAAATCTGCTTATAATTTTTAGCAGATGCTTTTCATGAGTCTTTTGTACTGAGCTTGATTATGAGCTGGTTGTCATTTTGTTTCCTTTACTATTGCTAGATTCTTGCACCTTAACCAAACTTGGTTCTTCAACTCGTTACCTCGTGTTCATTTAGCAGTTACTATGATTTGTGTTCATTTAGCAGTTACTGCTGTACACTTCGTGATCGACGGCAGAAACTGTTGCGAAAAATACACACCATAATTACGACAGAAAAATAAAGAACACAATAATTGTTTACCCAGTTCATTTGCGACTACGTCTCGGGGCGATGTCAAGCTAGGAATTTCACTATATTTTCAGATACAAATTACATGGAGAAACGACTATTAAATAGATAATAACATAACTATAAATAAGCCCATTAGGGTTCCGCCTGGGTCCAAAAACATAAACCAAATTTTTGGATCATCGAAATTGGGTTTCAGTGTACAGTTTATTCAGGTTTCATACTCTAACAGAAACCCCATGTTGACTGGTGTTGAATCAACATCATTTTACAAATATAAGGAAAAAAGGAGGTATTTCAAATTATTAGTCTTCAGAAATGTTCTAAAAGGTTTACTTCCACGTCGGATATACCGTTGATTTGAAAATTAATATTTTTTTTATTTCTTCTATTTTTAGTCGAAAATATATTTACAAAGTTTCCATCATTTTAATTTTTCTTTTCTTGGTTGTTCTGCGTTAAGTGCACGAGTGTGAGCTGCAACTTTAGTTTAAAGTGAGCCCTCCTTTAGGTTCCTCTATATTTAAACATTTGCAGATTAGTTTTTTTACTCAATTTTTCGTTTAATAATCCATTTATGCATAAATGTATCATCTTATAATCACAAAATGTTCTCATACTATTTCCACAATTATATATAATTGTGGAAATCCTATGATACATTTTAGGGATATCTATCATGCAAATGGTTATGTAATCAACTAGATTGATTATTATTCCAAAAATTTGTCAGGCTATGACTCTATGTATTAGATGCAAAAGTTCTCAGTGCCATACCTTTTTCCCCCCAAGAATGTCATTGACACCATCACATCCTAAATTATTGTTCAAATTTCAAGGACGATAATTTTTACTTACCGTCTATTATGCTATGACTATTAACAAAAATCAAGATCATTTATTAAAAAATGTTGATTTGTGATTGAAAATATTAGTTTTTAGTTATGGTCAATATATGTAGCTTGTCACCACTCGAGTCGCAAGATGCGAGGGATAAATTTAATCTGTAAAATGAGTATCCAGGTATCTCGAGTTACAGCTTATATTGTGTTTTTTTGATCACATAAGACCATGTGACGAGTTTCTCCAGAGATATTAACTTGCTTTCTTAGCTAAAACAACTTTAAACAAGTTGTTGGTTTAAGCTACAACAAATAACATAAATTAGTTTGTCCTGATTATTTGTTTATGTTGAGACGTTCTTTCTGCATTAAAAGGATTGAATAAGACGTGTTTTTTTTTATTATGGCTCTGTTGACTTAAAGAGGCGTCGCCCCATATCTCTCTCGAGTTTTATTTTAATTATCTCTCATATGAAACTCCTTAACAGTTTAGTTTTACATGATATCAAAATATCAAAATAAGGCGTCCCTCTGTTTTGAAATGCATGCTGTGAACCAGAAAATGATTAAAAGTGGTGATGTGTTATTATATGCAATTATCCGTAATTATAATTCATGCTATTTTCATAAAAATAATAATCAATTTTCCAAATATTTAATTATAAAATGGATAACTCGATATATTTTCACTAAATAAAACATATAATTAGGATTTCAAACTCGAATATTCTTAGAAATAAACTATAAGATCCTCGTTAAATTAGTACGTAACACATGAGCATGATTAGTAAACATTGCCAACTGTAACGAAAGCACTTGAAAAGTTGCTTCCACTGGCACGGTAGCACCCCACGAGATTTTCACACTCATACAAATTTCCCACAAATTCTCCTCCCAGAAATCATCAAAAGATTTCAAACACTCGAGAAATCCTAGAAATTAATGGGACTTTCTCAATGTCTCTTACTCATCGCCCTCTCTATCTTCTCCATACTCACCTCCTCCACCGACTACTCAGCCCTCGTCTTCAAAGGCTGCGCCGACCAGAACTTCCAAAATTCCAACGGTGTGTACAGCGGAACGCTTCGAACTCTCTTCGACTCGCTCATCTCCCAATCCTCCTCAGCGAAGTTCTACAAAACGACGTCGGGCGACGGGACATCGGCCGCCGTCAGCGGCCTCTTCCAGTGCAGAGGCGATATCTCCGACGGCGACTGCAACAGTTGCGTGAAGAAGGCCCCCAATATGGCGCAGAAGCTGTGCGGGCAAGCAATCGCGGCGAGGGTTCAGCTCAACGGCTGCTACCTGCGGTACGAGATCTCCGGGTTCAGGCAGGTGAGCGGGGTCGAGCTGCTGTACAAGATTTGTGGGTCGAATCGGGCGAGCGGGGCCGGGTTCGGGGACAGGTTGGATCTGGCGCTGGGTGAGATTGTGAAGGGAGTCGGGAGCGGCGGCGGCGGGTTCTACGCCGGCGCTTATGAATCGGTGTACGTGCTGGGACAGTGCGAAGGTGATCTGAGCAGCACCGACTGCGTGAACTGCGTGAAAAATGCGATCGACAAGGCGAAATCAGAGTGCAGCAGCGCAATCTCGGCGCAGATATACCTTCAGACATGTTACATTAGCTACACGTATTACCCCAACGGCGTCGCCACCAACAACCAGCAACCATTTTCATCATCAGGTAATCTTTTCTTCACCAATTCCAATTTGATATCTCTGTTATATTTTCGTCTTATGTTTGAAAATTGGTTTAATTGTTCTTACGGTTACTTGTGAATTTTTTTTCTTCTAAAAATGACAATTAAACATTTAAACCGTCAAAATTTAACTTCTAATAATTCCGTTTCGAATTTGATTTTCAACAACGAAAATTCTACGTGACACACTGGAAATTGAATTTGTTGCATGTCTCTGTCTACGGTTTCCCAATATGTGCACTGACATAGTGGGGGCCCTTTGTATTTTCCATATAATGTTGGGATTGATTTGTGAAGATTGAAATAAATGTGATTGGGTGTAGGGGCACAACGATGGAACACAGAGAAGATAATTGCAGTTGTGCTTGGAGGAGCAGTGGGCGTGGGGTTGGTTATGGCGTGTTTGTTGTTCACAAAATCAGTTTTCAAGAAAAAGCAACGCGTTTACAAATATGGTGGATGAAGGGAGAAGGGAGAAGGGAGGTAGTCACAAATTATATTTATCATCACCCAAACTATTTTATTTTCCCCCTTAATCAACTATTATTTTTATCAAAATTTTATATCGTGTTATTCTTTCTTTCTTTCTTCTTACTTCCTTTTAAAAAGGGGAGAGTTTAAGTTAGGGGAAATTGGGATATTTGATATGGTGAAGGATGGGGAATTGTAAAGCTTTTTTATTCCTCTTCAAGTTTTGTATTGTAGTTCCTTTTTTATCCTTTCTCTTTGATTTAGAAGAAAAATGAGAGTTGTCTAAGGTAGCAAACTAGGGGTGTCAAGAACCGAACCGAATCAAAAAAACCGATCGAATCGATCGGTTTTGGTCAGTTTAATTTTTGAGAAAATCGATTTTCGGTTCGGTTCAAATTTTTAATTAAAATCGGTTTTCGATTTTATATTTTAGGTTCGGTCGGTAACCGAACAGAAAATATTATTTTTATATATTTATATAATAATTATTTAATATTTTAATTAAATAATTAGGATTAAAATATGTTTATTTGAAAAAATATATATATAATATATGTTTCGATCGGTTTTTTGGTCCGATCGAAATCAATCGGTTTTTCGATTCGGTTTTCGGTCGATCCGAAACTATAAATTGGTTCGGTTCGGTTAAAAAAAATGTTTGATTCGGTTTTCGGTTCAAAAAATTTCGACCGATCGATGCACACCCCTAGTAAAAACTGTTGCTATATGATAGTGGCATAAAAAACTGTGTATATTGAATGCATAATTGTGTAGTTGATTTTATTTAAGTGCTCAAAACCGCTTTATATTGTAAAAAGTTAAGAATGTGTGTTTGCCACTTTTCTATTGATGAATTTTTTGAGTAAAATAAACTTTGTGACGAGGGTTTGGACTGAGAGTAAGATAGAGTCCTACGAACTTAGTTTAATTGATAGTTCGTTTAATTGATTAGGAATAGTAGATTCGTAACAAAGAGTGAAAGAGGTGAGAAAGAAAGAGACCAGAAAGAGAGGTAAAATTCCATTTCTTTTTATAGTAGAATTATCCCTCTCATAACTGATTTTATAATCAATAAAAAATGTAGACCGAACATACGACATCGTTTTTGTACCAACTATATTTTTTTGTTTACCGCATCATTTTTCAGATTGCCCGAATTAATTGGATACGTCTAATTTATAATAAACGTTAAAATTGTAGTATTATTGTAAATTTGTAATGTCTCAAAATTGGATTGAATTGCAATTAATCTTAGTAAATGGGTGATTCTATGTGTAACTACCACTTTACTCATTATAACCTCTCTATCTAAGAAATTATTAAAAATATTACTCCATCCGTCCACCAAAAACGTGCATCGTTTTAGGTGGCACAGGTTTTAAGAAAATTATAATGAGTGTAAAGTAAATGTGTATAAAATGTATGTTATTGGGATAATAAATGAATATATTAATGGATTGTGAGTGTAAAAAGGTGGGCCATGAGTGTTTTTTTGTAAATAAGTGGATAAGTTGAGAGTAAAAATGTAAAGTTGGTGTTTCTAAAAAAGGAAAGTGCACATTTTTGGTGGACGGACCGAAAAGGAATTAAATGCACGTTTTTTGTGGACGGAGGTAGTAATACACTTAGTAATTTGTCCCTATAGCCTCCAATTAAAATTATGATAAAATAAATCCTGAAAAAAATACGTCTTGAAGACTAGGGTGTCTAACGGTTCGGTTTGCTATTCGAATCAATTTTTCGATTAATCGAACCGAATTTCTTGAAAAATGGAACCAAATCGAACCGTTTAAATTTTCGGTTAACCAAAACCGATCGATTTCGTGGTTCGGTTTCGGTTGACCGAAAAACCAATTAAAATTAATTAATAATAAAACAAATAAAATAATAATAAAACAAATAAAATAATAATTAAAAACTGAAACTTATTAAAATAGATAAAATATTTAACAATAATTAATAAAGTAATAATTAAAATTGATTTTCATAATTTTAATTAATTAATTAGTAATTGAAATAATAATTAAAAATAAAAAACGGTTTTTCGGTTCCGAACCGAATTTTTTTTCAACTCTGGAACCGAAACAGAATCGATAACCAAATTTGTCGGTTTTCGGTTAACCGAATTTGTCGATTTCGGTTCGGTTCCGGTTCTAATCGAAAACCGTTTAGACACCCCTATCGAAGACTCGTCTTCATCTTTATTAACTAAGAATAGATATAATGGGTAATGAGAAATTTGTATGCAATCAAAATTATTTTCAATTCCTACAGAAAATTGATTTCAATCAACATTAGTCAATTAACAACAATAAAATTTATCCTTGTAAAAACTATCAAACATTTCAAATTTGGCCTTACTCGAATGCCTCGCTGGTGCCCCTTTACCATTGCGGATGTTTTCTCCACCAAATTCCCAGCTTCCTTCAGAGCTAGAATTATGAGAGCGCTAATCTCGTTATTCACCTTAAGCTTTGCGAGTCGTCAAATTTCTCCAATTTCACATTGAACATCGTGTTCTCTTTCGCGGCGGCAATGTGCAGCCGTCGGCTAACAAAAGCGATTGTGCGGAGGTTGCGGATGCCGCGAGGAAGAAACGCGATTAAGTCCTGTTTTGTGACTGAATATAATGTTAAAATCGTGGCTCTCGATCTTCTTCAGATCGAACAGTTATGAATCTTGGCAGAAAATGTCCAACATGCAAATAGTAAATTTAATTTAAGAAAAAAAATTAGGATATGCGATTAGGCTTAAGGTATTAAAGAGCTCATCACAAGATTGCTCACCACCTATGCAAGTTGATGGGGAGGAACAGAAGACATACTCATCAAAAACGAAAGAGGGCCATATCTTTTAGTTTTTTTTTATATAAATTAGAATTTTAGATTTGGTTATAAGAGTGAAATAGTACGTAGTAATATTAATTTTTTAATTAAATATTTAAATAGAAGGTTGTAGTAAGTAAAAATTTGGGTATGAACGAACTAAGTCGTTCGCTAGCGTTAAGTTACGATAACTTTAGGGTGTTAAAGTTGTTAGGCTCGCGAACATGTTCGAGTTTGAGTCTAATCAAGCATGTTCACGAGCCTCCTAATCGAGCTTAATTGAACCATTAATAAAGATTATGACTATCAATTCGTGCGTGTTGGGTCGTTATCATGTCGACATTCAGATCCAGATCCGAAATATGAGAGTAGGATCCAGATCCGATCCAGATCCATCGGGTCCAATTTTTTGAGGATCCAGATCCTGAAAAATGGATCTGGATCGGATCTGGACCGGATCCGGGATCCATTGCTATCTCTAGTCGACACGTTAAGGCCAAACACGAACACGATCCGTTAAGGATTTGTCGGACACGAACACGATACGAAATATCGTGACATGAATACGATACGGGCACAACACGAATATGAATATGACATAATTTTTTTCATCTTGACATAACACTATAACGACATGAAACGATAAATTCAAATCAAAATTAGAAAATAAATTAATAAAAATATAAAAATATATAAAATATATTTAAATTATTATTAAATATATATAAATATTATCGAATTACACGAAAACGACACGATCCGATACGAACACGAATGCAACACGAAAATTATCGTATTACACGAACACGACATGAATTATCGTGTCGACACGATAAGTCTGAACACTAACCAATTAATTTCAAGCTTGCTCGTGTCTTATCGAAATTTGTCAGCCCTAACAAAAACATTAGACATTTTGTGTCAAGATGATTCGAGCTCGAATATAGTGTAAATGAATAATTAGCGATTTGAGCTTGATTCATGATCGAATATAATGTAAACGAGTAATTAGTGAATCGAGCCCGAATTTATTCAAATTTATCGAGTCGAGCTCCAACCCACTAAAATCTTCATGAACCGAGTTCGATTCGATTCGGTTCGGATCGGGTACACTTCCTACTTGTATAGACTCGGTTCGGATCGGGCAAACAAAAATTATCTTTTTCCTCTCCAAATTTTCCCGTAGAAACCAAGTACCAAATCCGCCCCTCTACCTCAAATCCCTAATTACCTCGCAAATTCCGGTGACAAGAACACCGCCGTGACCGCCTCCACTTCGACCCCTTCTCTCTCTCGGCTTCCGTGCTGTAGTCACCACCCGCCGGCTTCTCCTACTTCTTTTCCTTTCTTCCCGGCGACCTCCTCGTAACCTTTCAACCAGCCGTCGCCGCTAATCCATTACAGTAGCTCGACGCCGCTGCCTCTATCAAGCCGCGCCTCCTTCCTCATCTCGACCCAGCGGCCAGCACCAAAATCCCAGCCCCTCCCTTAACTTACAACAACACTGTTCCGTAGCGACATTTTATTAGTCAGAAAACTGTTCCATAGTAACTCCAATTTATAAAAAACCATAGAATTATATTACCGATTGACCTGGAGAAGAGGTGGTAACTTCCTTTGGAACAATGGCACGTCGCTATAAAACTCTTTTGTCTCTTAATGTGTGATAAAACACACATCTACTTAATAAAGTTCTTATATCGGTGGAATGCTTTTACAATAGTCATCTATGTCTCCAATTATCTTAAGAGTGAGCTCAAATGTTACTAAACGCTCTGCAGAATGGTTTTGCATCTAGCATAGCTACCATATTGTAAGCATAAGGTGCGACCTCAGACATAATGTTGTTTATCTAGCTCTATTACAGGCACGGACTGTGGTATAAGGATAGATAAGCTTCTACCCTGCTCGTGGTAAGTGGTGATTGTTTGATATATTGTGCTTCCGTTGCTTAGTTTATACTATACATGGTATTAGGTCAATCGATGATCTTTAGCTGTCTGCAATTGATAATTTGCTTGGAGTTTTATGATTGGTAATAAAATGAAGTTGTTTATATCTATTGCAAGGTGAAGTTCTGTGTTATAACATCCTTTGAAATGAGAAAGGAAACAAAAAACAAGGAAACAAAAATCAGAATGGCCAATGCCATTCAGGCTATGAATGCTATTGGGGTCAAGGAAGATAAGGTGATGCCAGTATTGAAGATGCTGTTGAAATTGTATGACAAAAATTGGGCACTTATTGAAGAGGAAAATTATAGAGCCCTTGCTGATGCTGTATTTGATAGAGATGAAAAAGACGTAAGAATCGGTGGCTGAATACGTGGAATCTCTCTCTTGTTTTGCATATTTTGCGAGCTTATACACCATTTGCACTTTTTCATAGTTGGGTTCTTCGCTTTTTAGATCATGTCAAAGCGTTTTTGTTCATTTTGATTAACTAACTCTGATCAAACTGAAATATTGATTCATACAGTTTTATCTTTCAGGTGGAAGAGCAACCAAGGAAGAATGTGGATAATGAAGTATGTGTTACTCCATGATTAGTCAATAAATCTACTAATGCTAGTTTCAATTTTTAATAGTCTCCTTTGCCTCTATACTTATCCAATAATAGATATAGAATATTTGAGTACTAATTGTTTATCCAACATCATGTTGTTGGGTAGTGGGAGTTTCAAAGAAAGTTGCGAATACTCACTTTGATCTGTTATAAACTTTAGTTTTTTTTGCATGGAAAAGAAGTTATAGGATGATTGATTTGATGTTAAATCTTATAGTTGACATTATTTAATGTCTTAATTCTCCTAATAGACACAAGATCATTTGGAGAAAGAAGCTCAGGAAGCTGAAGAGCTTCAACGGCCTCAGAAAATGTTGAGACGGGGATATCTAGATGGTGAAACTTCCTCCTTAAATACGTCTAATACCAGCATGCCTCCGACTCCACCTGTTCGGCCTAAAGAAGAACCAGACAAACTATATGACACACATTGCGCCAAACTGAATGGCACACGAGGCATGGAGGAGTCACCTCAAAAAAATGTCGAAAGAACCATGACGACGCCACTTGTTGTCACGTCCCATTCACCTGGTCAAAGTGAAGGAAAGCAACCTACTTCTTCTAACTCTTTGGTTCATGAGAAAGGTGATCCTAGCCATCCCAATAGCATCAATAGAAGTCAGCAAAGTGCCCGACTAACAAATGCATCTAGATTACCTTCTCATCCAATGAGACTGAGAGAGAGAGGTACAGGAGCTGCATCTCTTTCGACTCCATTCAAGATTAAGAGGCCAGTCCCTAAGAGTTCATCCCCTGCTATACGACTTAAGGAGCCTATGGTTGAGCCAGACACCGTGTTGTCACCTAAAAAGAACAAAACTGGAAGTCATGCTTTATTTAAGACTAAAGATGAGCCAATCAGTGGTGATATGCCTTGTTCTAAGGTTCTTTTTAATATGTTTCGTATAATAGGTATGCATTCTTCCTTTTTCATGGTATGCTGATGAGGTGACTACTCATACTGTTCTTTGATTAACTTGAATGTCAAATAATTATCTTTTAAACTGAGAGGTAGGATCTATCTTAGTTGTTGCCCCAAACATTTTGTCCATGTGATGAGTTTTAAAGAATAAAAGGTTATGCTTACTCAAACTATTGACATTTTAACTAAATTGTCAAGAAAATATCTTGAATTATGTATAAGTACAAGTAAATACCCAACAATCATAAAACTAGCAAAAATGTCTCTAAATTTAATTTGGTTAGAAATAGATTATGTGGCTTTGCGTTGCTTTGATGGTAGATAATTTCAATGTGTATGTTTTGAAATCCATTTCAGCATCTGACGAGCCACTGTCTATCTGTGACCCCAAATTCAATTTTTGGACATTTTTGTTAGTTTTGTGATATTCGGGTATTTATTTGTAATTATGTGTAGTATGGGATGTTTTTGTTAAAATGTTGATAGTTCCGGTATTTGATTCTAATTATGTATAGTTCAGAACATTTCCGTTAACATGTCAATAGTTAAAGTATTAAACGATAACTTTCCCTTTAGCAAATGCCTCCTGAAATCTTATGTCCTTTCGCTACCCAGGAAGTCCATCTACTTTTCTTATTGATTGAGTCTCAATGATTATAGGGCAACTTATTTTCGGAACCATGTCTTAAGATAAGTTTGTATTCATCTACTAGCTTGTACATGTCAATAATAGGCTAATCTATTATAGGAAAGGAAAACCTGGAATGAAACCCTAGAATAACATATATACAATTTCTAGCACTCCATTTCAAGCTGCACATATTTTAATCATACCTAACTTGTCACAAAGATAATCAACCCTAACTTTGTTGAGAGACTCTGTGTAAGTATTTTCCAATTGGCCTCCAATTCTCATGTATCATGTATGCTAGAGAAATCAATCTTTGTTTAATCTTTTCACAAACAAAATGACAATCAATCTCAATATGTTTGGTTTGTTCATGAAAGACTGGATTAGATGTAATGTGAAGTCTAGTTTGATTATCACACTACAGGTTAGCTAGACCTTTGTACCTACTTCATTGAGATTGATTTATCCATACTGTCTCATACTTAGACTTGGCATAGGTAATTTGAAGAAGATGTCTATTTTTTCGTGCAACATTGTTGTGAGACAGTATCTCAAACACATTATGTTTGATGAATAATTTCATGGTGCATCATATAATTGTGAAATGTTTGAGTTAAATATCTTTAACGTTATCACTTCTCAAACGCATTATGTTTGATAAAGAATTTCATGGTGCATCATATCATTGTGAAATGTTTGAGATAAATATCTTTAACATTATCATTTCTCAAACATTTAAACCAACCCTTAACCTTGGCACATTAGGTAGTAAAATGTGCGAACAACTTTGAACAATTCTTCATCAAATAGAACTATGTCATACGAAATAATCATCAATAAATTAACAAAATATCAAAATTTAGGTTTCGATGTGTAGTGGGACAAGACCCCAAACATTAGAATGTACTAACTCAAAGGGAGCACTAGTTCATTCAGCAAAACTAACAACACTTGCAATCTAGAGACGACAAATAAGAAAACAGAGGACATAGTGTCTTCAACATAGAAAGAGAGGGATGATCCAATCGACAATGTGCTTTGGAAGGAGTGACACACTAATGATTTTCGTATCTATTTACCAAGGATGTAGCAGCCACCAGGCTCATGACCCTACCAATGATCTTCGTCATAAGATCTTGAAACAAACAATGAGACACAACAATTGAGATTACAGATAACTTTACTGTGGAAACCAAATTAAAAGAGAGTTGAGGTAGGCTAAGAACATATGATAAAGAGATTCTGTAGGATTAACCGTTCTCGAATTAACAACAAATGATGTTGAACCATCAGCTAAAGTATCACAAATGGCAGATTTTTGCAAGTGAAAAGAGTATAATAAACTGGATTATCTATCATATGATCCGTGGCATCAGAATCAATGACAAAAAACAAATTAATGATTCTTACTTGAGGTGTCCAGTCAGGTTTGTAATAGGCATGTAGCTGGTTTTCTTTTTATGATTCTTACTGTTATCTCTACTAGAGCTGCTCTATTTCACTGTTGCAGAAGTTTGTCTGCATTATATTCTTACATATTCCAGTTCATAAATTACAGATACATCTCATGAAGGATATTCTATGAATAGAAGCAATATGCTTAGAGAAGATTGTACTCCAGAACCCACAGAACTACAATCTGTCCGGGAAAGAAATACAGCTGATGTCCCTGTGGTTTTGTATGAATCAAGAAACAATGCCAAGTTGGACACTAGCAGAGGTGAAAGCTCTTCTACATTGGAGATTGCTTCCTCACCTTCTGGAGAGGTGAAACTCTCTTTGAGCTATAAGTTAGCTCCTGGAAGGCCTGACTTCCATATGCCTAGTTCTGAGGCTGTTTTAAAATCTGTTGAGGATAACTGTATCAGATCACCCAAGGACCCAAACATTTCAATGAAGGGTCTTATGAAAGAAATGTGTGAATGCTTTCTGGAGTTGGGAACAGATTTAAATAGGCAATTAGTAATCATTGATGCAACAAAATCAACTGCACCAGGTGTTAGAGGTGCAAAGGCCTCGGGCGTCAGTTCTCTGAACAGATTGGTTGATTCTCGATCTGGTGCCAACATCCCTCTGTTAAAAGCTAAGGTACTTTCTCCACCTTCAAATGGAAGGAATGGTGGGCCACAACTGAACAAGTTAGATGCTAAAGATAAAATTGTGATAAATAGAGAAAACCAAGGGAATTCTGCTGAAGAAACGGATGGTCTGAGTTTGGCGGCTGTTCAGCGACCTCAGATTATCAGGTCAATCCATGATGTTGTTGACATTGCCAAGGGACAAGAAAAATTTTCTATTACATTGGTGAATGAAGTCAATGATGAGCGTCCTCCATTTTTCTGCTACATTCGCCAAAATGCAATATACCAAAATGCATATGCAAATTTCTCCTTGGCTCGTATTGGAGACAATAGTTGCTGTTCTACTTGTTCTGGGGATTGTCTGTCCTTATCCATACCTTGTGCATGCTCGTATGAAAGTGGAGGGGAGTATGCTTACACCGCAGATGGTCTTGTCAAGGAGGAACTTCTAAAAGAGTGTATTTCCATGAACCGTGATCCAAAGAAACATTGTCAGTTTTTCTGTAAGCAATGTCCACTGGAAAGATCAAAATGCGAGGATATTATTGAACCTTGCAAAGGGCATCTAGTAAGGAATTTTATAAAAGAATGTTGGATAAAATGTGGCTGTAATATACAATGTGGAAATCGAGTGGTGCAGAGAGGAATTAGTCGCAGATTGCAGGTAGTACATCATAGTTTATATCTGCAATCTCTTGTACTTAATTTTTTAATATGATCTCTTAATTTCCTTAATATGTATGTTAGGTTTTTATGACTCCTGAAGGAAAAGGCTGGGGTCTACGTACACTGGAGGACCTGCCAAAGGGTGCCTTTGTTTGTGAATATGTTGGAGAAGTTTTAACGAATGCAGAGCTATTCGAACGTGTTTTGAGGAGTCCTGAAGGGGAGAAACATTCTTATCCAGTTCTTCTTGATGCTGATTGGTGTGCAGAAGGAGTGCTAAAAGATGAAGAAGCTCTTTGTTTAGATGCTACATATTATGGAAATGTAGCAAGGTTTATTAATCACAAGTAAGTTCATTTATGATTTATATTAAACAATGCATGGTGCATGACTCTATTGTTTTTCTGAAAATTGATAGCTGTAACATCCCTATAGTTGTGTCTGATAGGATAGAACATGGTAACCAGATTGTGTTCTGAGGTCTTCGATTTGGAACTTGGTCAAAACAATTTCTGATTTTGCTGAAGCTGTAAAGAACTATTCAGTTCAACCATGTGTTTCCTTCCTTGCCCTCTGCTTATGCTGGCGTGCATTCCTTTATTAAAATTTCATTTAATCAATTAGTTGATTGCCTTCTAAGAATTAATATATTAATCCATCCGGTAACCCTGACAATCAAGGTGATCATTTTTGGGGGGTAAGTGCCAAAAACACCGATGTACTTGTCCTAAAACCGAAATGACCCTTAATGTTATGTTTTGTGAAAGATAGCCCCTATCAACCCCTATCGTTCCTATAAATAGTGCAGATTTGCCTTTAAATAGATGGTCTCCCAAATGCCATCTCTGAAAATTCGATCTTTTCATTCTCTCTCTCTCTCTCTCTCACACACACACACACACACATACAAAAATAGAGCACACAGTCCAAGCTATCTCTACTTCCATCGCTATGCAAGAACTCCACCAGCTGTGGCTCATGAACCCGTCTGATTGATGGATGAGCCATGATTTACGGTTGTGGCGTCCATTCTCTCAATATCATTTGCTCTCGAAACCCTTCCGGCAACTCAGCTCTTCTGACATCTTCATCAAACACATCCCCTTTATTGACATTTTCTAACTCTTTTGGATGCGGGAGAGGGAAAGGTGACCTTAATAACTCTTTTGGATGTGGGAGGTCTTCTGTTGAAAGTCGAATCTACACTATTGATTGGAACCATAGGGGTTATCTTGGGCCGAACATAACGTTAGGGGGTTATTTGTATTTTGAGACGACCTTAGCGGTGTTTTTGGCCCTTAGCCATTTTTTTTCTTTCAAAGTTTCATATGTTGTTCACTTGTTCTGACCAGCAGATATTTTTATCATTTTTTATCTGATTTTCATAAATATGATAGGTGTTATGACTCAAACTTAGTGGAGATACCTGTGGAAGTGGAGACTCCCGATCACCACTATTATCATGTATGAAATCACATGTACTTCCTCTAATATATATCATGTTTCATTTTCTCCATCTCAATTCAAGTTTTCTTGTTGCTAATTGAATCATGTCCCTCAGCTTGCCTTCTTCACTAGTAGAAAAGTTAAAGCCATGGAAGAACTCACTTGGGTAAGTTGGTTTAAACTTTATCTTTGAATTTGCTTAACTTGATTCTTAAGATTCATTCCTTGAAAATGCCCTGTGTAAGTGAGGATCATAAGAAATGAAATTTGATCTCCTGAAATGACATAACGTGAAGGTGATAAATTTGTCTAGTCTGTTATTTACTGCATATAGATAGTCTGTGTAGCTCGTGTTAAATGTATACAAGGATGTTACAGTACCAAGGTGATTGATTGATGAAATAGTCTGAATGTTGGAGGGTTTGACCAAATTTCTCTAAAAAGAATTAAGGCTTATCGTCAAAAATAGTAGTCGGGATATGCTTTTGAGCTATCTATAGCTATGGAAAGTATAGTTTTATGTGTACCTACTGAAGGGTGGTGGGGGTGGAAGAATTGGCATTCTTTGAAAAGACTGAGCCTAGTTAACTAAAGTTGGGCTCAAGCTTCGCCTATGACCTCTGAGAGGCTTTTCTTTAGGGCACGGCGTTTTTGCAATGCAAGTTTGGCAGTTTTATCTTGAAACAAATAACATATTACATTAACACATAAAACAAAGAGTTACAAGATTAAGATCAATCTCCTGGAAGATCCTGATAACTAGTTATTATAATCATTAATTATATCAATAAAATTATTTAATATACATTATGCATGATAAATATACAAATACAGGTGGCCTGTTTGGCTGAGAAGGCTTTAGTAGAACCTCAAGCTTGCCCTATCTAAGATATATAGGCTCTATAAAAAGGTGAAGTGTAGTCCAATTGTTAAACAAGCAAAGCCAATCTAGGTTCAATTTAGGAATATAATGTTAAAGGAGCATGTCGGGTAGCTTTGCCTATTTCTATCCTTAGAGGGAAGGAGCTGCACAATCCTTCATAATCATCTTCCTGAAAAGTTCATGATTGTTCCTATGTGAGTTCGTTCATATGCATAATGCTCCCATGTTCTAAAATTTGTTGACATTGTGTACCTATAAAGTAACTTGGAGCACAATTTGTCATGCTTTGGAGTACATATTTCGATTTAAGAATTCATTTTGCTGATATGTCCTACTGCTGGCAGGATTATGGCATTGATTTTGATGACCACGAGCACCCTATTAAGGCGTTCCGTTGTCAATGTGGTAGCAAGTTCTGCCGCAACCTAAAACGTTCTAGTAAGTACAATATGCACGATCAAACATTTTAACTAAACACCTTTGATGCGCCTAATCACTGACTTTTGTGTTTTAGGATCTAGAGCGGGTAGGAGATGACCAGAGTAGTTGTTGTACTTTACTTCCAAATTTACCCCTTACAACGTCGAGTCATTGACACAATTACGGTTCTACACTTTTCCGGGAGACCATGACCCAGCTAAACTTAAGACTGTCCAGGTAAACTGAGTTGTTCATTGTTTTTTATTTGTCATTGTTATCAGGTTATATGTTGTGTTGTTTATGAAGAATCGAGATGTCATTTGTTTATGAACAATTTGTCGAGTAAATGTTTAGTGATGCATCTGGTCCGTGGCTAGTGTTTGTAACAGAACTCCATTTTACATTTCTTTCATTCTAATGAACAGCTGAATTGCTGGATTTGTTGTGTTGTAAGTTTTTCAATCATTAACATTAGTAACGCTCCTATGCGCTGCATCGAAAGAATTGTTTATGGAATCCTATCATCTTTTGATGAGTCGATTTATGGGTTTATTGGGTTCGTAAATACGTGATGACCTATTCGACACATTAGGAGTGATAATTGTATTGTGTGTGTGTGTGTGTGTTGGCCTAGTGGTAGAGTGGTTAATGCCCGAGGCCAAAGGTCTCGGGTTCGAGTCCACCGTGACGCAGCCTTTAAAATTTCTGTATTAATTGACCAAAAAAAAAAGGAGTGATAATTGTTGAAAAGATTTTGGCAAGATAAGATGAAGCAGAGTAAATTTACATATTTTCCGCACATTTTCTTCTAAATCTTAAAACTTGCAGTAACAATTAAATTGAACAAGGAGAAATTATGTTGGAGCTGGTTTATCGAAAATGCCTTATTGCCTATTTATAGTCAATCGGAGAGTGAGAGAAGTTGAGATCATTGGGCTATTGTATTGAAAATTAATAATGATTAATTTCTTACAAGTCTCCTTTGAGAGGGACGTATTTAATTAGTTATTTCATTATTTTAATGTATGACGGTGGATGATATAACTAAAGACAAATTTAGATCTGAACAATGTCAATTAATTATTATATAAAATATATAAATATAAAAAAAATTATAATTTCGGTTCGGTTTAGTTACCAACCGAACCTAAAATATAAAATCGAAAGACGAACCGAAAATTGAATTTTTTAAAAATCGAATCGAACTGATCGAAAATTATCGATTCGACCGGTTTATTCGGTTGATGCAAACCCTTACATATACATGTGCCGCAGTGGATCGCGCCTAATTTGAATTATATTAGTGAATTAATGACATTGGATTTTAAAGGAGGGCCTTTTTTACTTTCTAGAATTTTTAGTTTTCCTGAAAAAAAAACAAAGTATTTATGAGTTGCGGGAGGAGGAACAAAAGGCCATACAATTTTGTTGAACTCAACGTTTATTTTCTTAAAGTTTTCTGGTTCATATTTCTGGGAATCTGACGGCTAGTTTAGGGGACTTATTAGGAATTTATGGAGACTACGGAAAGATAATATATTAGTCAATATTGTTATTATTATTTTAGATCAGTGAGCTATCTCTCACCATGTTCTCTCATAAGAACTATAATTTTTATTAATAATTGTTAATTTTTATTAATAACAACTGATACTTTTATTTAAAATAACTGACATTATTATTTATAAAAATTTCACTTTCTTTTTAACGCATATTGAGAGAAGAGTTCATACTTATCATTTTTTTATATAAGAGACTAAGATAGTAAAACTGAGGTTTTATGTATAGAATCAACTCAACATAAAAATAAATAAAAAATAAAAATAAAACAAAAAGCGAGTTCAATGAATTTGGGCCTAAGCATATTTAAGCCCACAAATATGTTACGAAAAAAAACCCTAGCCCACATCCCACTCGCTTGTAATTTCACATACAAAACCCTAGCGCCTCCTCATACTTTATTTTCTTCCAGCTTCGTAGAGAGAGGAGAGACAGTCCTGCGAAAATGTCGAAGAGAGGTATCATCGACCGATCAATTACCGGCTTCAATCAAATTGCTTTCCTTGATTTTGACCACATATATGGTGCTGATGTCTTGATTTTATGGTGGCAGGGCGGGGAGGATCGGCAGGTAACAAGTTCAGGATGTCGCTGGGTCTGCCGGTGGCGGCGACGGTGAACTGCGCCGACAACACGGGCGCAAAAAACCTCTACATCATTTCGGTGAAGGGTATCAAGGGTCGCCTCAACAGGCTGCCCTCCGCCTGCGTCGGCGACATGGTTATGGCCACCGTCAAGAAGGGTAAGCCCGATCTCCGTAAGAAGGTCATGCCCGCCGTCATCGTCCGCCAGCGCAAGCCCTGGCGCCGAAAGGACGGAGTCTTCATGTACTTCGAAGGTAATTCTGATCCTCGTGATTTTGATTTTGCTCTTCTTTCTCTGTTCAAAAGTTGATATTGGAATGTTTTCATTCCTTGTTAGATTACAAGTTTGATCTTGCGCGTAGCTTAAATGATTCCCTGTTAAGTTAGAGCTTTGATATTTGTTTTGCCTTTTCAAATAATATGTAATTAATTGTTTCATTCTTTCATAAATCGCTTGTGATGTCGCTAACGTGAGAGTGAGCGATTCAAAGTTTGGATATTGTTGACGTTGATATTTCGATGTACCTTTGTCAATTTGGAAATACCTTGACAACATAAATGCTTATGCTTGACGTTCATCTTGTACATATTGAGAGACATTCTTGATTGGTAAGATGGTCTAAAACTATTTTGAGTTGTTTTACTATTTCAATTATCTTTATCTTCTTAATGAAATATTTTTTTTAGTTGGTTTTCTAATACACTTTAAACCCACTCTTTGTATTGAGTTCTATGAAGTCGATTTGATTCTTAGAGCTAGCATTCCTAGTATAATATGCCATCCCCATTTCTTCTAAATTTGAGCATCTGCCATTAGCTAGTTTAGATTTGAATGATGAACATATACTATTTTGTTAACAAATCAATCTTTACCAATGACATGTTTTCTCTACTTGCAGATAATGCTGGGGTTATTGTGAATCCCAAGGGTGAAATGAAAGGTATAGTCATAAAAATTTGTTGGACTAAACATTATTCTATGGTGCTTTACTTGTTGCTCAGTTGTTTGATTTCATAATAATCTCTTATGATTTTCCTCTTGCGTTTGTTACTTGCAGGTTCAGCCATCACCGGCCCAATCGGGAAGGAGTGTGCTGATCTATGGCCCAGAATTGCGAGCGCTGCTAATGCCATTGTCTAGACTCTAGAGATTAGAGACCTTCAGTTGCATCCTTGTTCTGTTTTGGTTTTTCTCACACCTTTCCTTCACTGGCACTAGTTTGGAGACAATCAAAGCTTTGTTATCTATGAGATTTTTGAAGGGGTTGAATGTTTTTCATATTTGGATCCACTTTATCATGTTCTTTTTTGTTTAGTGAAGTTACAATTGTTTGGTTGGATTACCCTTATTTATATCATTAACATAAATTTTTGTTCACCTGATATTTTAGAATCAAAACCGAACTTAACTGAAAAAGCCCAAAAAATCGAATTATTATTATTATTATTTAATTTTTATTTTAACTGAAAAATATGATTTTTCATTCCATTTTTCAGGAAGCTGCGACAGAAATATAACAATCAATCGATTACAATCTTCATAAAACCTCAGTACCAAATTATTCATTGCAAAAGAGGATTTCAAAATTATATAGTTTGAATGTGATAAGGTTAGAACTTAAGCAATTAGAACTAAAATTAATTTCAAATGAAATTAATATTATATGTATATATACTTAGAATTCGATTGTGTTAGACTTTGAAAAATCGAATGTTGAAGGAAAAATCGAATCGAAAAAAGTAATCTGAATTTAATATTTTAGTTTGGTTTAACTTGGTAATTTGATTTTTAAATATTTTGCTGACCTTTATTTAAATTATCATATTTAAATGACTTAAGGTAAAATAAAAATTCATGAAGCCAAATATTACATGTTCAAAGTTTTACCAACCTGATTGCGGATTCCCACGATAGAAAAAGAAAAGGGCAAAACGAATACATACCTAAACGGAAACGACAAGTTAAACAGAGGACACTACACGCTCTATAGAAGGCGCGTTAGTCAGAAATACACCAACGAGCATAAAATAATTGGCAGAGAAGCCAAACTCAAATAGAAGACTCCAAAATAAAAGCGCACTCCTCACCGTACAGTTTTTTTCCGCCACTCGCCGGCGACGGAACCTCCCCGCGAGCGGTAGCGCGTGACATCCCCACAATCCGCATGTATAAGCAGGGAAAGGAAATCGCGTATACATACGTGTATCGTATTACGTTTATATTGCTAAGATATCACGGGATTGTGACTTAGATTTTTCATTTATCATCTCAATAATTCGAGATGGATCTGCTGTTTTCAGTGCCAATTGCGATTCCTTTTTTGACTTCTATGTAAGAGTTTCATGCTTTTGCTCCTGATTGATTCTCAATGTTTCAATTTTAGCTGATATGCTTCAATTTATGTCCTTTTTTGAAAATTTTCAACTATGACCCACGTCGATTTCGAGTGAATCTTTGAATCTTATCCACACACACGCTTCGCGTTCTGTAAATTTTCGATCGCTGTTAGTGCAATAGGTGTTTGTTGGCTCCTTTTCATGATTTGAGCATGGGATTTTGCTGATTATTTTTCAAGGATTGATTTTTGGATTGATTTCTGTAATTTGGTATTGTCAGGACCAGTAGTGTATTGATCTTGAGCTCGTTTCCTTTAGTTTATAGAATTTGATTTAGCTGAACTAGGGGCATTACATTTTGAGATGACAGATGTCGATGCTCATGGTGCGGTGTTGATGCTGGTTAACTCATAAAGCGAATGGAGACGGTGCATGACTTGCTAGCATGTCAAAAACATTATATCATAATAATTCTAGTTGATACCTTTTGCATGTAACAAAATTGGTCTTTGCATCTACATGTCACGTATGTCAGAGTACGCCACCAAACTTTAGAATCTGTCTTGGTTTTAGAAATGCCTAAGTTGTTAGATTAATGTAATAGTTGGTGCATGGTTTGATTATGCAATTTATTGTCTTTTGTGATGGGGAGAGATGACATATTTTTGGACCAACTTTCTGGGAGATGTTTATGAACTTGTAAGTATTACACAAACATTGGTTTATGGGTAACCAGTCCATCCTGTTGAAAGGTAGCCTTATCTTTGAGCTCTTCATGTTCGATTCAGATTTTTTTACATGCATTAATATTGAATGAATTTCCATCAATAAACTTTTGATTAACTGTTAAGCCGTTATGGTGTCAAAAGTACATTCATAGTTCTGGGTATTATAATAGCTAAGAATTGATGTTTCTCTTGTGAGAATGTGCCACAGAATTTTGATCTTAGAGCAGAACCTGAATTAGATGATTGGTTGATACTTAAATTATAAGCTTGTAGTATGCTGCCTACTAAATTGGTTGTTCAATATCGGGTAATATTTAAGAATCAAGAACTTCAAGCTTTGTATTCTATGTCTCTCTGCTTCCCTTACGTGTACACATTTCCTATTTAGAGTTAATAGGGATTATCGAAATTGTCCCTGATTCATAGTATTATGGATTTGCATATATGCATTTCTATTTCTGTATATGAGTTTGATGGGTGTTCTTGTGATACAAGCTAAATAGGTGGTCTAAGAAAGCGTTGTTTGCTCATATCTTACAAAGAACTGTTGTTTACACTCAACTCATTGATGGAAACAAAGCATGCTTTACCTATTCAAAGATCAGGCCCAAGACAAATTAGTAGCATCGCCTCAGCATCTCTATCTGCTTCATTTCCTGTTCCTCCAACTGTTCTGGAAGAGACGTATCCAAGGTTTTCTGAACCACAGCTGGTTTCTCTAAGGAGCGAAGCCATGCAGCATCCTCCAGCTGTTGTTTCATCATTGTCTTCCGACAATGGGGCTGTTGGACATATATTTTCTTCTTCATCAGGATTTTCTACTGATCTCCATTTTTCATACACCCAACAGCAACAAGAAAAGCATCCTAGGCAATCCGCTTTCATTTCTCAATCAACAAGTAGCGGAAAAGCAGTTAAATTACTGATTCTGTTGATTCTCAACTTCTTCAATCCACTGCATCAAGTCATTTTAACAAAGAAAGCAATGAATCTTGGAGTGCGGATGTGTTGCCTGATTTTCTTGATTTTCCAATGAGTACGACAATCCAGAGTAGCCAGTTGTATGGAAGTAACAGTAGTGGCATCACCATTCCACATGAAGATCTAGGTAAAACCAATGATTGGCAAGATTGGGCTGATCAGCTTATTACTGATAATGATGCTGTAACTGCTGATTGGAGTGGGCTTCTTGCTGATACAACTGTTGCAGATCCAGAACCAAAGGTGGAGTTTACTTTTCTGAGCTTGAGTTTCTGTAAAGCTCATCTTCTATCTTCCTTCAGTAGAGTTGATAAAAGTTCTTATATAATATGTCTCTTCTATTCTAATATCTTGTTCATATCAGCATTCACAGCAATGCACTAGTATCTTCAACCAGCAGCCTCATATACCCCAACAACTCCCCAGTACACCTGGAGAAATTTGCACAAGTGGCGGTCAATCATCCTCTAATGCTCCTCCAGGAAAGCAGCGTATGCGTTGGACCCCAGAACATCATGAGACCTTTGTGGAAGCAGTCAACAAGCTTGGGGGCAGTGAAAGTACTTCGAACTTCTTGTTTCAGTGCTTCTAACTAATCTGACATAAAATCAATTACCTGCCACTTGAAGATATCATTCTATCACTGTTACAGGAGCTACCCCCAAGGGTGTTCTCAAACTAATGAAAGTTGAAGGGTTGACCATTTATCATGTGAAAAGCCACCTACAGGTATTTATTCTTCTGCAGTAATGGCCTTTCCCAAAATCGCATCCATTGTGGCTTCTCACTCTTATTAAATCTGGTTCTTGTTGAATTGCAGAAGTACCGAACAGCTAGATACAAACCAGAGACAACAGAAGGTGTGTCATAATACATCCCCCTACATTTTTTGTTATATATACCATGCTGTCCATGTTTTTGCTATCTTTCCCTTTACTATCAGTAAAACTATTTACGATAAAATAATGTGACATGCTAATTTCAATTTTCTTCCATTCATTGCTCTTTGTAGTGTATCCATAGCTGTGCGAGCATATCCTTTGTTCTTGGTATTAAAATGATTAGATTCTTCCTTCAATTGTTCTTTGACTGTTATATTTAAATATTTCCATCGCTTCACTGTTGTAGAAAATAATATGCCTGTTTTCTATCACCTTCAAGTAATGGAAATATCAAATTTCCTTTCTCCTATTTATCCTTTGTCAATCTTTCTTGACTGTCATTGATATATTCTAGATGCCCATATGCAAGTGAAGCCACTTTTCTTTTCTTATTGTAAAACGCACCTTTGCTTTTTTGTTGCGTAGCCTATTTTGTCCCCTGGATAGCTATTTTTTTCTTACTGCTATCATCAAATTTATCAGTATCAACAATGTTCCTCTTCCTTCTTTAAACAAAATTATATCCAAATAAACAGAAAAAAAACGCATACTCTAATTGCTTTGGGCTGTACAATTTTTATTAATCCTGTAAAAAAATGTGTTTTACCAAGTAATAACCTCCAAAAATAGATTCTACTCTTTTCTCAATCTGTGTATTGGCTTAATTATTCTATAAGTTAATGTGCAAATCATGGCCTAAGAAAATACTATGTTTCCTTTTGCAGAATCTTCAGAGAGAAAATCTGCATCCATTGAAGATTTGTCATCCCTGGACTTAAAAACGTGAGTTGTTGAAATCGTGCTTATATTATATGTATGTAGTTTCTGGAGTTAACACTGTGTAAAACAATAAAATGATTGAGGTAGGAATGCATGAAAAGAATAAATATGTATCAGGGGAATAGGATGAACTAGTGCAAGGAATGAAGAGTAGGAGGTGCATGCAGTACTCTTGCTTCTATAAACAAAAACATCTTACGGTATCTAGATTCCTGGCATAAGAAAATCCCAGAAAAACATGCTTGATGTGGGGTCGGTCAATAAATAAAAAGAAGTTAGTGGAGTCTTAAAAGTGTCTAAAATCTTAAAAAAATGCAGAGGTTGATATTTTTTCTGGTTATTAGCAGCTTTCTATGCCATAATTTTTTGTTGCTAATGATAATGCTTCTTTGGTTTTAAAAACAGTGGAATTGAGATCACTGAAGCATTGCGATTGCAGATGGAAGTCCAAAAGCGGCTCCACGAACAACTTGAGGTATGAATTTAATGCTTCGAGTAGATCTTCTCAATATCAAAGATCTACTAAGTTGGTTTGTTAGCCACTAATGCATGTCAATTGTCATGGAGTGTTGATATTTTTGGAGTATCTTCTGATTCCAATGAAGTCAGTCACTGATTGATCTAGGGGTTTACTGTTCTGATGCATGTGAAAACAATAATGTGCATGCCTCAAGCTAGGAACATATTCTTTATATTATCATGAATATTGGGCTAAAGAAAATTACTCCCACGGTCTCCCAAAGATAGACCTGTATGTCTACATACGCCCCCCTATTAATGTATATTGGTATTAATTCACGAAAACTTGACATAAGGAATGTATAAAAATACTGTCTATTGTCTAAAAAAAATTCACCAAATTCTATGTTTTTGCAAATTCTGCACAACTTTCAAAATTTTCCAAAGTGTCATAAACTTTCAATTTGTTGCTATTATAACACGCCAACTCATATTCTGGTGGAGAGTGTCATTGTATCCGACAGTTTGACTGCGTCGCATTATTCTCCACTAAAATTAGTCAGTGCTGTCTTAGGGAGACAACTAAAATTAGCATGAGTAAACTATCAATTCATAAGATGTGATTTGTTGTTTTACTTGATTATAGCTTCATGTAGCCCTTGATATTACTGCACCTTTCAAGATTGAAAGTTAGGCTTTTTTTAATTCTGTCTGGAAGATGTTACGCGACATAAAAGGCTTCTCGCATAATCTGATTTGTCATCTCCATTGTGCAGATTCAAAGAAATTTACAGCTTCGGATAGAGGAACAGGGGAAATATCTTCAGATGATGTTTGAGAAGCAGTGCAAGTCAGGCACAGACTTGCTCCAGGGGGCTTCATCGAGCAGTGAGAGCGCTTTGAAAGAGTTGAGAGACGTGCAAACTTCCCTTGCCAAAGATAGTTCGACAGTAGAAGCTGAAAAGAAGGTTCCAGAAGGTGAGCCAACTAGTATAGCCAAAAGACCAGGAGAAACTTCTCATATGGCAAGAGAGAAACAAAAAGCACCCGAAGCTGAAGTTGGTGAAGGCATTCCCAGCTTGCCACCTAAAAAATGTGCAAAAGTCGACAAGTAAGTCCCCATTGCCTCTTAGATTGTAGCAACGCATCCCCGGTCCTTGAGTAGGGGCTGGAGAGAGTTCACAAGAAGATGTGAGATTTTCAGTTTATCTGTTACTGCATGTTTACTTGATATCAGTCTTGAAGATTTTGACTGTCAAATTGTTGGGGTGCCTTCAGACATGTTCATTTTGATTCTAGAGAGGAAAATAAAGCCACCTTTTCTCCCCAACCACATTTTTAGTTGAAGCTATTATGTTCAAATGTTGGAACCAATGAATAATGTGGTTTCTATGAACGGCTACGGCTCATTGGGCCCTCTCTTCGGGAAACTATTCTTTGCCTTATGGGTCATCGTTCGTCTCAACCCGTTTCTCAAGGGGTTGATGGGAAGGCAAAACAGAACTCCGACCATCATCGTGCTTTGGTCGATTCTTCTCGCTTGTATGGGTAACAACTGATCCTTTCTTGCCCAAACAAACTGGTTCTATGCAGTCTACAATGTTGTGTAGACTGCTGATTACAGAAAGATTACTATATTACTATAGTTGCAGCATCAAGTTAGTAGCAGTTTCTGTTTAGAGAAACTATAAGCTGCTGCTGCAATCTCACTTATATATCTAGTTCAGCAATAGTAGTAATAAAATGAAATCAAGTTTTATGTGCCCTCAGGAAACGAACCATCAATCCAATTCACCTTATATGGAATGTGTTTTGTATTACAGCCTCGAATGATACACAGAAGGATACATGTGAAACCAAAATCAATTAAATATGCATACAGATCACTCTAGGAATTCATTCACAAACATCTCAGACATGAGAAACAATGGAAACAACAGACACTAGATTCAGATTCACCAGGAGATCGCTCCCCTCGTAGAATTAAGCTTATGCAGTACCTCTGTTGAGAGCTCTATCCAATCTCATCTCGGAAGGAGTAGAGTGCCAATTAACTTTCTTATCCTGCGCATATATCATAACATTTAAAAAAAACTCGTCATGAATGCAAATATCGTGTATTTCAAAGATTAATAAAGTACCTCTCGGTACTTGCTGATTGTGTTCAGTATGCCTTTAAAAGATGCAGCTGAACCAGGATGCTGTGCTGAACCCGAATCATTCCAGTAGGTACCAACACTCCCTATAATGGGCATCTCATCAGGGCTTCGACTAGGAGACTTCCTCGGGGAGGGAGATGCTGAGATTTGTCTCAGCTCCTCAACTGTCAGTGCGCCTAATATCGGTCTATCTTCAAAGCTCATCGGAGAAGTGCAGCCTTCTGATGTGGTCGTCTCTGGGGATTTAGTGACTATCTCGGAGCCACTGAAACTGGTCTTCTTGCAGGTTGCAACTTCAGCAGAACCTAACCAATTTGAAAGACTTGCATCAACTGCTATTTCTTGATTTGCATTTTTCAATTGATGAGACTTTGCCTTGAAACTGGAGGGCGCCTGCCCAAATATGGGCTCTGAGCTAAACGACATACGAGGAGCCTCGAAGTGGGCAAAGTTCTCCTTCTGTGGCTTCAACAGAGCTGTCCCTATTGACTTTGCAGCCTTCCATTGAGAAATGTTCTCGACCGGGTTGAGCACTGAATTGATATAATCACTTCTATCTCTGGCATTGGTTTTTGATCCAAATTCTTTGACTTCCTCGTCAGGCAGCTGAGTTTTTACCATCGGACTCTCTACTTCCTGACAAAGGGCAGGTGGCGAAGAGCTTCCTGTTCTCGACTCCATTGATGCAGTTACAACTGATTCAGACCACACTTGATGGCCTGGAAATCTGGCATTCATATCTTCTCCATCAGAGTAGTAATCATATTCCTCGTCGTCTTCATCATCCAAATCCTCCAAATCACAGTCACCATACTCTTCGGCTTCGTCGTCACTTTCTCTAGCATTGTGATACCTATGATTCGGAGGATACGATGCAACACTGGATGCGACAGAATCATCATCTTTAGATTGTGACTGTAAAGGACTTGATGATTTCAAATCTTCCTGCTTTTCTTCCTCATTCGCGGCACAATCTGGCAAGGACTCGATGCTTTCATGGACTGGAACATGCTCATATGTCGTGACATTTGAGTTAAATGTAACTCTTTTCCTAGGACTGGGACTCAGGCTCTGCTTCGGGCTCGGGCTCACTTCCTCCACCACCTCAGGTTTATTTCTGCCCAAATTTCAGTAGTTAGAAAAGGTCAATGCATAATGTAAATCATCGATATCATTTTATTCATGAAAATCGAACATAAATATATACATATATATATGTTCAAGAAAGACTCAAGGCTCACCTCAACTCCAAAACCTCCAAAATTAAGTTAGCAGGGCTAATTTCTGCAACGGACTGCTCTGCAGTGACAGTATTTTCCTGCTTAACATTTTGGATTCTGTTTCTCTGCATCACGACATTTATGATTGAATTTAGCAAAGAACAAAACACCCCAAGATAAACAATATAACTGTACAACATCGAAAACACTTTATCTATTCACCAATTTGAACAAAATCAGAGAAATGAAGTGCATTGAACAAGAACTGAGAACCTACTTAATTCCGCCAAATTAAATAACACCCAAGGAAACAATAGGAGGAAAATTCATGTCCAAGCAAACAGAACCAGAGAAGCAGAATAACAAATTGAAATTCTAGGAAAATACAAATAGATATACGAAATTAGGGGGGGAGTTACCGAAGCTCTATCCAAATTACTGAAACGCATACAGGGAATCAACTGACTGAATAAGGTAAGCAGTCTAAAACCTGACTAAACAAAAGCTACTGCTAAAACACATCAAACCACAAAATCAAATAATAATCAATAATTCTCAGACATTTTCATGAAATTCAGACGAATGTAGGCGGCGAAAACTGAATCGTACAATTAGGGGAAATTTACTGAAGCTCTGTCCAAACTACTGAAAGGCATACACGGATTCAACAGACCGAACAAATTAAAGCTACCACTAAAACACACACCACCACAAAATTCAAATGATAACCAACAGTTCGTCGTGTTTCACAGACATTTTCATGTAACTCAAACGAGGAGCGAGAACGTAGGCGAAAACAGAAACAGCAGTAGAAAAAGAGTGGTTACTTGGCGCTGAGGGCTGGCGCGATGAACCCTGTGTTTGCGGCGTTTCTGACTCTTCTCACCACCGAAGCATCCGAGAAAACAATCCATTTTCAGAAAAGAGAAAATTGAAGAAAAGCGTAAAAGCGCTTCTTTCGTTCTCTTGGTTCTGGGAAAGGTTTTCGTTCAGATGATCAAAGGAAGAAACTCCATCTCTTACTCTTCTTACCAGAGAGAAAGAGCTGAAGAGAAAGGGAAAAGGTGAAGGAAGGAAACGGTCGATCTTGGATGGGGTAGGGTCTAATCATTTTTTACTTAAAAGGAAGTGACCGTTAGAGTTTGGCGTAATGGTCACAACTTGTATTATATACTTATTTTTATTATTAGTTCTTGATCAATTAAATTAAATTTGTAAAGACTTGTTTTTATTTCCTAGTATTATGTCTCATTAATTTGTATTATTACATAAACTTATTGTATTCATAAAAGTGAAGCCACTAAATGATACTCGGTCCATTATATTAGTTTTTTTATTTTAGTAATACAAATTTTAATAAATTGTAATAAGTATAAAGTGAATGAAGATAATAAATAAATAGATTAATGGATATTATGATTAATAGGTGAGCCATAGAAATAATAAATAAATATATTAATAGATAATGAGATTGAAAAGATAGGTCATATGTGATTTTTTTTAAAAATAAATGGATAAATTTAATTAAAAAGTATAAAGTTGATGTTTCTAAAAAAGAAATTTGAATTTTTTTGTGAACAATTTAAACGGAATTAAATAACATATTTGATGGACGAAAAATATATCACCTATGAATTGATATAGAGCTCAATATACCTTTTGGTTTTTTATAAGTTGAAATATGTAATTATTATATATAAGTGCATTTATGTAATTGTTATACAAGGTTGATAATTCACTCCAAATAGTGTCATGTCAGCCTGAGCCTACTAGATTTGTTTTTAAAATATTGAGGCGATGGCATTCAATGATTCAAATGAGCGACATGGACAAACAAAAGATATTGAACATTTTAATCGGTTCATTATACTTAAAGTAACTCTTGTAATTAATAATTTTGTACCAAGAAAAGAATACATAATAATTACTTTTTTTAAATAACATAATAATTATTACTTGAAAAACTCAAAACTGGTCAAGCATAATAATTAACATCCTTTAAAACAAAAATAATAATATCTAGAATCATTAAAAGGGTTTGCAATCACTGCAATTTAAGCCTTTAATTTTTTTTTTAATTTTTTTTATTTTTAATTTAAAAAAAACAGCGAGGATTGAATAAACTCTGCTTCTAGGCATGAGAAATCCAGGCTCTGGTGCCCCTTGAAGTATAGACCTTTTAATTATTTTTATTTTATTTTTTTGGAGGGGCCTTTTAATTATTTAATAATTATGGATTGTGTTAAACCTTTTAATTAGTTTTAATAATTAAAAACAACTTATAATATGGATTGTGTTAAATTTCATATGGACACGGCAAAGCAATAATAGTGGGATCAGACTGCATAAATTATTTGAGTTTTATCCCTATTTTTGAATTTTAGGCAAATGAACAGTATCTTATGATGTTAACTAATTTACTTGCTTTGTAGCATTGCCGTTAGCTTGCATAGTTATTTGGAAATAAATTTTATATTTCTAAATAAGTTCCATTTATTTCTTAAAGTTCTTAAATTACATAATGTCATCTTAGGAGATCCTTTTTAACTGCGAGTTAAATAGTCAAACTACTAGTATTTTTTTTAGAGGACAACTACTAATGAATTGCTTGGGCCTCAATTAGGTAATTACATGTTCGAATTCATTTAGTGAAATTCTTTAGCATAAATGAGTTTAAATTTGTCACTACTGGGCTCTGTGTTAAGCTCATTAATGATTTGTTGAGGTAGGCCGAAATATAAAATTACTTTGATATTCAAGTTTTTTATCATGATTTAATTATTAATAAGTATATGGTTAATTTCTTGTTAAAAAGATAGCATATTTTAACCTATATTTTACAAATAGCATATTTTAACTCTATATTTTACAAGTTTAAGCTTGATCAAGCTCATGAGTTTAGTGCAAAATATTGATATGAATTTCAGAAAATCAGCATGTATATCATTTGGACTAATATCAAGCGAATCTGTACATATTTTATAAGCCTGTTCATTCATACAAACCTTTGCGTCAATGCCATAGAAATCAGTTACTGCCTTCTGTACACACAAAAACAATGTAAAAGATCAGATGTTGACCATCATCAACATGTAGATTCTGCCTTGCTATAATTTTGTTATATTTACATCCCAAAAGCAGGTTTTCAAAGTTTGGTGTGCAAGGCATATTAATAATAGCATCGATAACTATGTAGAGAACAAACATTTCAATTATCGTAATGAAAATGGTAAGATTTGGCATGCAGCAACAGATTCCAAAATCCATGTATGTGGAACGAGCTGAGCATCGATGCTTTTGGCCACATCCTCTGCTTCTGCTGCTCTGCTCGACAAAATGAAACTTGCTTCGGTTGCTGAACACCCTTGAGGATTGTCATGATTGTAAACTACTAAAGTTGTAGAAATATCTTCGAGACTCTGTGTTTCTGCAACTGCATGCTCCAAGCTCTCAACTATGGCTCCTCCACCAACTCTAACTAAATCTAAGAGATCACTCTTGTAAGACAGAACGAAGTCACCATTGAAGTAAAAGCTCAAACCTTCGAAAAGCTTTGGAGCCTGTAATCCAACAGGGGAAGAAATAAAAAAAAAGGTGATAAAATATCACATTGTTAATCAAGAAGATCATCTAGAAAATTTCATCCAACAGTAAAATTCCTTTAGCTTTAACCACTGACTAAAATATAGCATGTCTAATTTCTCCAAATATACCTAAACCATGAAGTACAAATATACAATGTAAACAATTAACAAATCCTCATTGATTTAGCAAGTGAACTGACATTTTTTGATGCTCTCAATCTGCCAGTTCTTGGGCCATCCTGACACCCATGATTGTCCAGGTTAACTTCATAAGGTTCTTCACCAACAGGATGATTTGCTTCTGCACAAGCTTTTACCCCTAAATGAAAGATGGGAAGAAAATTCATTAGGTAAATCTCAAAAACTATTAAGAGTTTTTTGATATTATATTTCAAGGTTGCTGGAGCTTACAATCCATAGAAAGAACCCATTTTCCATTTAAAATAGCCATGAGAACTTTCAGAGTTCTACTACATGCACCGTTTGAATCTGTGTCTGCTATCACATGGGTGACATTTGGGTTCCAGAACTTGTACACAGTAGCACCACAGATTTTAGCTAAGTTTGCCAACGAACACTGAAATGTCAGAAGAAGAGGAAATTAGCCTCTGAAAAGACAAATCATATTCATAAAAGGTGCAGCAAAAGAGATAGACTCTCTGTGATACAAAGTCTCTGATGAATAGCAATTTTTTAAACTAAACTAACATAAAATAGAATTCAACCTTCTCCTGTGAAGACAGAGCTGATCCACACAGAACCAACTGCTGAGAGCTACTCAGGGAGGTTGAGCAAATATTTAACTGCTCAGGTGTACTGCATTTACAACAATAGAAGATTATAAACTGGCAATTAACTCTTCAACTGTTCCCAGTCAGTGCTATCAAGAGAATTATAAAATTAACTTAAATAACTAACAGTTTATTTTTCAATTTGACTCATAACATTTTTTTCTGATATCTTATTAGATGAAGCAAAGGAGTCGTCACCTTAATAATAGCTATTTGGTAGAATGTCAAACGATGTGCATAGAAAACCTCCGCACAGTATTTAGGAGCACTACTCTTAAATATTTCAAGTGAATACATCTTTAGGATCTTTTTGTTTGCTGGAAAGAGTAAAAAAGATCTTAACCAAATACTGGGAACAAATTAAGTTAGAGGCTACTGAGCAAGAGAGACGTTAACAAAAGTAGGCTGCTGTTCTAGCTAAGTGTTTATTATTTCCATAAAATGGTGAATTACAATACTAAGTGATTATTATGAATAAACTTCCTTACATTTCACTTGGCAAAGAGCACTTCTCTCCACTGGGATGCTTTCTGGAGTTGGACTTTTCGCTCGGAAATTTAATTGATTTATGAACTGGACATAGCATTAAAAATCCATCCTGTGCATCACATGCATGTTTAAAAGCGGTCAGACTGAGGGAACCAGACTAACTGAGAGCACCATTTAAACCTGTATTACTAGGAAAATATAGCAAACTTACACAGTCCCATCTGCAGTCTGGTACGTCCAAAGCACAAGGCACATGATAACTTCTGCGGCAAGACTTCACAAAGCAGCCAAGTGCTGCTCCCTTTAACCCACAACCACTGCACTTGAGCTTCGAAGCTCGTGCTATTTCAGACTCCAAATTCACAATAATATCATCAACAAAATAGACCTGAGGGGCCCTGTAACAAAAAATTCAAGACTACAGCTCAAGGTAGCATACTTGAGGATAAATTGCAATTTTGATCAGGTGTGTAATGATGAAATGGACCAGTATCTCAAGGAAATGCATGTGTTCCAAACCTTTGAAATGTGCAATTAAAAAGAAGAAACATATTAAACAAAAGCCAGAGGCAATAGGAGTTCAAAATGATTTGTTTGCCATGACTACGTTCAAACTTAAAAGGGAATATTATACATATCATCAATTAAGAAAATTTGCAGTTTTAGTAGTTGTAATACCAATCCTGTTCAAATCCAAATTTACAATTACACCCTATAACTATTTAGTGATAGCAAATTTGTTTTTATTTTTGCCAGTATATGGGTATTAGACTGGGCGACATGCATATGCCTACACAGGTTGGGAATCTGATGGAAGTAATGACAAAACCAGCCAATCTTCCCAAACTTCAGGCAGGTTCCCAACGAAATTTCTTTTTTAATTTTGGGCGGTTGTTCTCGACCATGAACCCACGAAACTTCGAGGGCGCCTCGTCGGACAACGGACCACCGGATTGAGTTGGACCCGGGCAAAGCTGTGTCATCCGACCATACAGTACGGCCACTTGCGAAAGATGAGATTGAGCGGTTGGTAGAAGACATGTTGCGGCGGGCATTATACGGCCAAGTTTGAGTCCTTTTCGAGTCCGTACTATTAGTTAAAAGAAAGATAACATTGGCGATTTTGTGTGGACTATCGCGAGCTCAATAAGTCCACGTCTTGGGACAAATATCCGATTCGATGATTCGAGAGATCTTGGATGAATTGCAAAGCAATCTGTGTTCTCCAAAATAGATTTACGCTCGGTTACCATCAAATCGGGTGGCTGGTCCCGACATTTTTTTTTTTGGGGGTTCTTTCACTTGCTTGCCCAAGTCGAAGGGTACACATCGTTTTGGTTGTGGTAGACCGCTTATCCAAGCACGGCACTTTCTCGCACTCAAGCCGCCGGCCACGGCACGTTCGATGCGAAGTGTTTGCGAAAGTGCGGCTGCATGGGATTCCGCGGTCGATTGTCGATGATCGTGACTCTTTGTTTGTCGATGCGTTTTGGAAGCGTTATTTGCGTTATCCGCAACACAGTTGAAGTTCAGTTCTGCGTATCATCCGGAAACGGATGGTCAAACGCAAGTCTTGAATCGGGTGGTGGAGACTTATTTGCGTTGCTTTACTTGTGAACAACCGAAGCAATGGTTACGGTGGCTTCCATGGGCGTAATATTGGTATATCTGCGTTTCAGACGGCTGCCGGGTTACCCCATTCGAGATTGTGTACGGTGCACCTCCAACCATCCGGCGATTTCTACCCGAAAGTAAGGTGGTTCTTTGTGGCCGACGTTTTAGGCGATCGGGATGCCATGATGGTGCGCCTTAAGAGTAATTTGGAGAAGGCACACAGAGCATTTGTGGAAGCCACATGCAGCACGTTTTCTTGTCAATTTTCCAAATTCTTGCAGCAAAATTTAGCAAAATAAAAGGTTGATGCAGCAAAATTCCATACCATTCCATGCATTTACTATGGACAGGAATTTTCTTGGAATAAGCTGCTTCACCTCTTGCTACCTCCTTTCCGCCTGCATAGTGCAGCATCTGGCCAGTTCCCTACCACAGGAGGAGACATGTCAAACCTAGAATAAAGCTCAGATACAATCTGGCACCTTTAAAAAATGTGAAAATAACATTAACTAAGAGTTTAGAACAGCTTCATATCAAGGAGATTAAAAACATAATATTTGTAAAAGAATTACTTCTGTTATCTTAGAAGAATGGCAAAGCGCACACATACTTCCATCCACGTATGATGCATCCAAGGGTGCAGTTGAAGAAATGTTGGAAGCATCTTCCATAGATTTGCAGTCCTCAAGCTTAGAAACTGCAGGATAAGAATGAGAAACTATTTTCTGGCTGTATGTATGGCTTTGCAAAACTGCACTAGATGGCCCATAAATCAGTTTCTTTTGCCTCTTAGGTTCCCTTGCATGATCTGTGCCTTTTGTATCCACCCCACCAGCAACTATGCCTAATTGATCTCCAGCAGAGCTCTTAACTCTAATTTTACATGCACCCTGTAGATATGAGCTATGGAGCATTAGAGAAAAAAGTGTATGATGTCGTATAACATCAATCCGACAAATGATTGGTGTTGATTTACTGCTCAAATACTCTGGTACATTAACAAACTGCTAGCAGTGAGAGATATACCCAGAAAGTTTAGCAAGAGAACAATTAGGTGAGATAAGCACTGGTTTTCGCTATCCCTTGACAAATATAGACCAACTGATGTCCATAGAAGAAGTATAAAATAGATATCTCAAGTCAAAGTATTAAAAGCTAAGTAAAGAACATTACTTACATTGGATTAAATCATTCATTTGCATTATAGTGGGCCTCTTGAATGATCAATATATCAGTTACCGCATCACAGGAAGAAAAGTATTATATTTCATGATGTATATAAACAAGCTTTAGCTGTAGGATTCTATTTTAGACAAATAAATTTTCACACAAGTAATTAATGCAAGATTAAATGAAACATGTGTAGGTGGTCAATCATTTGAATATATTGAATCCAATCATTTTTGGCAATCAAGATTACAAATGAAGCATTGAACCTTACCTCATTTCTGCAACCTTGACTGATATATTGATCTGCATGTTTGGTATCAACAGAGGAAGGGGAGCTTCCAGGCCACATTTCTGGAGCATGATTCACATCTATTTCTTCTGATACAGAGAACTTAGCTAACTCACTCCCCCTTGGAACAGGATCAGGGCACTTATCGATCACTTTACGTGCTGTGCCACCAAGATTTTTTGTTGCTTGGCCAGTTAAGGTAGAGCTCGAAACTGGGGTTCCAGAATCTATTGTAACCATAAATTCACATAAAGTAAGCTACATCGCTTAGATTATTTCAACAATATGAACAAGTTTTGTCTTTTTTCCTTGGTTACTACTTACCAGTAGATACAAGTGGCAAGATGGCAGAGTTAAAAGTAGCATCCAGATTTTTGTAAATAGCCACAATGTTCTCCATGTGAAAGGCAGGTCTAATTTCTGCAAGGCGAGTTTTTTCTAATCAACAGTTGAGTTTACAGTTACGAAACCTCAAAAGCTAGCTAGCAACTGAACTTGACATTGCAAGACATGTCAAAAACATTAGGAAAAAGAAATTGAAGAGTAAAATAGCACCTTGATTAGTAAAACGCTTTTGGCAAGCAGGACATTGAATGCTGAATTCAACACATGAACTGCAAGAATGAAAATGGGTCATGAGAAGTCCTGAAAAATGAGGGGAAAAACACCCATCGCAATGAAATTTACAGGGCCAACTCACTTGCAGAAAATGTGATTGCACGGAAGCAACGTTGGCTTGTTCAGCATGTTCAAACTAGAGGGAGGAAAAAATATAAAGATTACATTTGAAAAAGAAAAACACAAGATCTAGAATTTAGGCAAAAATGGATAAATTATTATGAGACCATGAAACGCTGAAAATCGACAGAAATATGAATTGATTTAAGATGATTCTACCATGACGCGCAGTTGAGCTCGAATCGAAGCTTCTGGAGATGAAAAATGCACGGATTCAGCGACCTCGCGACGTTCTGAATCTCTGACATTGCAATCTTCCTTTTTTTGCTTTAGGGTTTAGCAGCGGGGAAGGGGGTGATGAAATGGAAACTGGGAGATTAGTTGTGGCTTTATGGGTAGCGGAGATGGGGTGGTGGTGATGAGCATTCAAACCTTAGCGGGAAGAGCAACTTCTTGGCGGTCTTGGCATCGGAAATTTTGTACTCACGCCCGCCATTAAATTAAAAATGTTAAATGCAGTATAGCTGCTTATTTGGTTTTATCTAGTGGAAGTGGAACGGCACAAAAGCATCTTGGGCTGGATTAATAAAAATAAAGACTTTTTAATAATAAAAAAATGGACTCGTGTACAGTTATACTTTACGATTTTAAAAGAGAGAATTACACATTCTAGACTATTTGACGTTGGAAAGGAAAAAAAATAATTTTCTATTTAAAAATTGGTCAATTTCTTTTTCGTGTAACAATGTCAATATATTTTTAATGAATTATTTACTTTGTCCATTAAAAATTTATATTTAATTCATTTTCGATTCATCCACCAAAAACTTATACTCTCTCTGTCCACCAAATACGTTCATTTAATTTCATTTTGTCCGTCTACAAAAATGTTCACTTTCTTTTTTGGAAACATCAACTTCACATTTTTACCTTAAACATATTCACTTATTTACAAAAAACATTCATGGCCTATATTTTTACATCATTATCCATTAATATATTCATTTATTATCCTCATAACCCACCTTTATACACTCACTTATTTTACACTCATTATAAATTATTAAAACTCGTGTAATCAAAATCAATAAACGAATTTGATGGACGGATATAGTATTTTTTTTTTGTAAAAATATCAACTATCCTCAATATAGCCATTTATTTACAAAAAAATCACATATAACCCATTTTTTATTCTCATTACTTATTAATATATTCACTTATTATCTCATTTACTTTATACTCATTACAATTTATTAAAATTTGTACCATTAAAAATTAATACAAACTTTTGATGGACTTAAGCAGCATTAATTAAGAAAAATAAAAACTTAGGACGTCTCTCTCTCTCTCCCCTGCGAAACACCACTCGTCATTGTGTCCTCTCCCCAAATTGGGCGGATCACCGCCGTGACCCTCATCCTTCCTTATCGCACACTATTTTCAATCATCTCTCTCTCAAATTTCTTCAGGTGGTGATCCATACCAAAAGATAGAGCATATATAAAGTCATATTTGTTCATCCTATATGTAATTCATCTGAAAGAACATGTGCGATGTAATCATAATCAACATGAAGAAGGATGAGAAGGACGACATGTGGAGTATGCATATGTTGACTTTTAGCAGTAGAGTACTCGAGATTCAAAGTTTTGGATTCGAATATATCGTGTACAGTCTTTAAATTTCTGTATTTAATTAATAAAAAAAAGGACATGTTCCAAATAAAAGGACTCCTTGTTTGATTTGTTGATAAAATGTCACATCATCCAACTTTGACTTCCTCCTTACATTATTGCAGTGCTCGTTTAGTTCAGCGTTTCCAGAAGAGTTCCTAACATGTGAAGGTTAACGAGACGATTGAAGCATATCAGTGTGTATGTGTTTTTTATTTATTTAATAATAATAACTTTTATTTCTTTTTCTATAAATTTAAGTACCCACCCAATAAAATAAAATTCACTTCTCTAGCTTTTTTCTTCAAAAGAAAAAAGAAGTTCCACTTTGATACTTGGCAGCTAGTACACAGTAGAGAACAAGACAACGCCGGCACTCTCTCTCTCTCTCTCTCATTGGCCTGCAATTGTCTTTCAACGAACAAACCAAAGCTTTTCCCAAACAACAATGGCGGCAGAAAGCGACACCCAGGTCTTACCAACAAATCAAGCATATGTTTTTCTTCTTCAAACCACAATTTCCTTCAATAATATAATTGAACATTCATATCAATGGACTCAACCTCCACGCCAAGATTTCGGTTCAGAGATCACAAGCAAGAAATGGCCGACGACGATTCCTCGTCGGAGGGCCACAGCACTGCCGATTCTTCATCCCTTCCGACTGATGGAGACGACGAGGAGCCTCAGCTTCAGTCCATGACTGCTAAGGTCACACTCTCAAAACGTTTTTCCAATAATAATTTCATATATTTAACATTTTAATATTTGATTGAGTTTTGGCTTTTCCTGTATCGTAGGGTGTCCAACATCTGTGTTCTGAACTTCTTGAGCTTAAGCAAGAATCAGATGATGATTTTCAGAAGAATATATTTTCAAATTATTCTGCATTTCTTGTGTAAGTCCTGTAGTCAAGAATTATGTATATGAATTAGTTAGAGATAAAAATTCGACTCAATCTTTGAATTATTGCAATTAAAAACCAATTTCCCAATTTGTGACAAATTAGACCCCGCATAAATTTTACGGTCGTTGATTAATTAATGTGGCACTATTCATCTACGTGTGGACTAAGGCCGTCTTTGGTAGGCCTGATTAGGCCCGATTAGGTAATGTTAAAATCCAGGTTTTATAACTTGTTAATGTGTTTGGATAATTGATATCCAATCAGAAAGACTAATGAGTTAGAGAGCATAGTTAGAGATAAAATTGCGACCGTTGATACGTGTAGGTAGAAATAACGTAATAAGTTAGCCTCGTTTCTAGTTAGTTTTGACATGTTAGGGCGGTCGCTTAGCCTTATTTGTTTTATTTTAATCTATATTTATGAACTTAATGTCAAACACTGCAAACAGCTTTTAAGGTTGGCTATCTATATTTTTATATCTACATATCTACCATTCTGGTCATTTCTCACTCCATTTCATTAAATAAATCATGCCACATCAGTTAATCAGTGACAGGATTTAAGGGGTCTGATTTGCTACAAATTGAAAATTGGGTCTTAATCGCAATAATGCCCAAAGTTTGGGATTTAATTAGCAATTAACCCAATTAGTTATTAAGAAAAACATAAAGACCTGCCTTGTAATGCAGGATAATGAAAGACATAGAAGTATTGCAAAGTGAACTATTGGGATTGAAAAACCAGGCCTCATTGCAAAAGAGGCTTGTTAAAGATGTTAGTGATAAAATCTATTCAACTCTTGCATCTGAGGAGACTATAGGATCCATGCTTCAAGAAACTCTACCTGTTGAAATGCCGTCTCCATCTTTATTGGATGTACATGCAGAAAATGTGTCGGACATCTTGGACTCTCTTATCTCCGAGCAAAGGCTAGATGATGCCCTGGCTCTGCTCGAGATGGAGGCTGAGTATGTCCAATATCTGCGGCCAGGTGAATATTCCCTGGACCAAATGATGTCTTATAAGTCGACTATATCTGGGAAACGGGCTATCCTTGCTGACCAACTAACATTGGTAGCTAAACATCCACGGGTGTCTGCACCGGAGCTGCAGAAGGTGCTGCTCGGGTTGTGCCAGCTTGGAGAAAATCATCTTGCAAATCGGTTGATGCTTGAGTACTATCACTCAAGGATTGCTTCTGGCATATATAATCTGCAATCTTCAAAGGGGTTTCCAAATGTGTTGTATGTTCAAGAAGTGGCAAAATGTGTGTGTTCAATGATCTCTCAAGCTTTTAGGAGTCATGTTGCGTTGAACGGAGAAACTTACCCTTACTCTTCGGAATTAACTCAGTGGGCAAACCAAGAGATGGGAGTGTTTGCTGCTTGTTTTATCAAGTATGTTGAATCCATCTCTGACATAAGTGGCAGGCTGTCCACATCCGTTGATGCTTTGCAGATTGTGATGTCGTATTGCTCGTTGTTGGAGACTCGGAGAGTCTTTGTGCAGAGTTCTTTGATGGAGCTCGTTCGCCCTTGCATAGAGGGAGTCCTGCAGCTCCATATAAACCATTTGAGTCGAGTTATGAGTATGGTTACCTCGACTGAGACTTGGGTTTTAGGCAGATACTACGTCTCAGGAATCTTGAGTGGAAGGAGTAGCGTGACCATTGATCAACAGCCTGAATGCTTCTTTCTCACCAACAGCGGCAGGAAGTTTGTGACATTGTTCCAGGTTCGTCAATCCCTTTACAGTTAGAGGTGGTCGGGACTGGGACCACACCCAATTAGGGTTAATAAATCCTAATTGGGGGTTGATAAACCTTAATTGTAATTAATAAATCTTAATTGGGTGTGGTCTTCATCACAGGAGACTTTGTCTTACTGTTGCAGCTTTAACAGATTGGATGTCAGAAAAATTGGGGCTTATCATTTTCAACCTCTGTGTTTGCAGACTGTTGCAGAGGAGATTTCACCTTTGATCACGTTTCAAATGGAGAGCTCGGTTCTGAAAGGAATCATGGACCTATTTACAGCTTACGTTGTCATACTAGAAAGTGCCATCACTGGTGACACAGATGCTATGGAGAAAGAAGGATTCAAGATCAACTTGCCAGAAACTCCGACTCAAGGAGTTTTCATTCTAGCCAATCTGTCGACATTGGTGCAATATTCCTTGATCATCGTCAGAAACCTCTTTGATGGCATCCACCAGCTGGACTTCGAATTGGATAGTTATGCAACACTCGTTCAAGACATTTACAGTCGGCTCAAATCCTGCTTTCTTGATCAGTTCATAACGAATATCTTCTCACCAAATGTTGGTCATGAATCCAGTCCAGAGATTCGGCTTACCAGGCAGGATAGTTGTAGATATTTTGATCTGACTCCATCTGTTCCATACCTGGTATGTTCATTTAGGTTTTCATCTTTCATTCATGTCTCAATCTCGTATCATCGCTAGTCTGCATATCTGAGTGTCGCATACGCATGCACATGTGCATACGAATGATCCGATGAAATTCAACATGATCAGGAATTGTATTTGGAGCTAAAGAAACTAGAGAAGCTTGCCAGAGATGACTGCATCGACATGAGTTGGTTGATGAGTCTGTTTGAAGAGGTGATGGATGCAACATTTGAATGGATCTCGACTAAATCTGAGATATGGACAATTACAGAGAATTTGGTTGTTAATTGCACAAAGTTCATGCAGGTATATATATCTTTTCTTGGTTGTAATTGTAATTTGCCATAGTTATGTAATAAGTAAAAATTTGTTTCATCAAAAACAGTTTATTCTGGACACTCAGTTTCTGGTGGAAATCGCAAGACGTGGCGAATACCTGTCTGACAAGGCGATAGGTATCTCGGACGACATCATATTTCGTGTAGAAACATCCTTTCTTTCTTCTGGTCTGAGTCCTCTAAGGTAAATAATTTTGTGTACGTTTCTGAGATAATCTCCTTGTTAGTCAGAGTGATGATATACCAAAAAATTGGCAGGGACTCGAGTGAAGATGAGTGGCCCGCAAACGTGGCTATCGCGGCCCTTCACAAGCTGCAACAACTTACTGAAAACGAGGATGCAGCAGACGAAGAGGGATCGTCGGATCACCACGATGGGGTCGAACCAGTGATCGAAAATGCCATTCATACAAACACTCAGCTGTCAACAACACAAGACACCCAAATTTGATAACTGAATATATCTACTTCACACATTCTGTGACTATTTTTCATCACTATTCAGAACTTGAAAGCATTACAAAAGCATGCTACAGTTTAGGATAAGATTCAAATCACCACAAAGAGCAAGCTCCAAGTCCATTCAACTAATGACTAAGAGGGTGTTTGGCTGAACTTATAAGTTCCACAAAAACAGCTTATAAGCTGTTTTTTAAGTTTGATGGGGAGCTTATAAGCTCAGCCAAACACCCTCTAAATTAAGGACAGTTTAATATCAGAAACTCTATACAAGTTATTGGCATAGTAGACGCTCGCTCTTCACCTCATATTGTCACGACGCCTGAAATAACGTGTTGGGTCGTTGTATCGTGGTCTGTCTTGAGCTCTCTGAGGCACAGGCTCCAGTCTCCTCTGCCTCTCTGGAGACCGTCAGACTATCTCTCCATTGACGAATAACTCAGCTGTCAAACCAAATCAATAACAATATGTTGAAGTAAAGGTTGGATTTGTATGATGGTTTGGCCTACTAAAGTGTATTACATCATTTGTTGGACTAAGAAGTAAATCTTGCAAATTTTCGGGATGCAAGATTTATTTATTTATTTAAACTTGAAAACACAATTTAAAGTGAAAAAAAAAAATAATAATAAAAAGTGATGATTGAGGAAAGTAGCCATTTGTGATAGTGGAAAACATAATTATGAAAAAAAATTAAAACATGATTAAGCACATAATGTATGAAAGGACAAAAATCAAATTCATTAAAAAGAAATTAAACCCCACCAAATCACCACCGGCTGCCCCCTACTCCTCTCCTCTCCTCTCCTCTCGTGCCGCCACCACCATTTAAACACAAACTTAGGGGTATTTTAGTCATTATCAATTATAACCAAAGTAAATTTTCCATTATCCAATCTAAACTAATATTTGAGTCTAATAAAAAAAGATGCTTCTGCAGGGCACATAAACTACCTGGGAGGTAAATACAAATACTATTTATAATCTGTTTTTTTCTTTGAAAAGAAAAAGAAAAAAGATTCTCATCTGGTCAGTTATGTCCTCAGAGTCAGGAGCCAACCGCCAAAGAACCACTGAGATTAATCCACGTCAGCACCCAGTTAAAATTTTCATCGTAATAATCACGTTTATTGGGGTTAGTCTTGTCATTTCAATCCGAACAGCATATATATGCCTCAACTCCCAACCGTGCAGTCCAATCAGTCTGTCCGCCATTCGGCTCTTCAAACGCAGCGACCAGCCAATGAGAGGACACCACGCCACCATAATCGTCGTTTCCTTCCTCCTCCTCACCAAGGCGGCGGCTGCCGGCGGCGATGGAGCTGAAACCAACGCCGGAGATTTTAGCGGCGGACACAGCAAACTTTCCGGAATCATAATACCTGGTTTCGCGTCCACTCAGCTAAGAGCGTGGTCTATTCTGGACTGCCCGTACTCTCCTCTCGATTTCAATCCTCTCGATTTAGTGTGGCTCGACACCACCAAGGTTTGTGACCATTTCGTATTTTATTTTATTTTTAACTTTTGGTTATGCGAATCGCAGTTTGAGTTTTTGTCCCGGCGCTCAATTGTTCCATATTCGTTTCCGCTTTGAATTTGATGTTACGTGAATAAGAATGTAGGCATGATCGGCCATATGGAACAAAATTATGCCTATTTTGATGGAATGGATGTGCATATGTGCTTGTTGCGGCGACGAGTGTATTTTACTTTTAGTTTGGATTTTGTTTATTTTGAACAAGCGCGTTAGCTATCTACGGTCAAGTTATTCAGAGGTTTGCAACAATTTTTGAATTGCAATGATTTTTCTATAAGAAAACTGTCATAGGATATATCTAATATAATTGGACAATTTGAATGCTAATTGTAGCGATGATGGCATTAGGAGGTCTTACGAGTTTTTGATTTGTCTGAGATAAATGAATTGATATTAAATGCATAACTTCTTATCACTCGGTCTTTTATGGAACATATCCTCACTAGTTATGTAGTTTCTGGATTATATTTAAATGTATGTCATACCTCGTATTTTTATTAACATTAGATCCTTTTTTCTTCTTTGTGCTTGGTCATAAACTTGTGCCACATATTCAGCTTCTGTCTGCCGTAAATTGCTGGCTGAAGTGTATGTTGCTAGATCCTTACAACCAAACTGATCATGCTGAATGCAAGTCACGACCAGACAGCGGTCTTTCTGCTATTACCGAGCTTGATCCAGGGTACATTACAGGTATGCTTTTGGATAAAATATTGTACGTGGCTTTTTGTAATTCTAAATTGAACCTTAGTTAAGAAGTTATTTGTGAAATTCATTCATGCAAAGATATATCTGGTGCTTCCAACTATTTGTTTCTTTAAGTTTATACTGAAGTTTCGTATTGGAGTTCATATCATTCCCAATATGCAATTTGCTCCTCGAATATTGAAGTAGCTTTTCCGTTGCTATTTTCCTCTTTCTCAATGTTCATTCGGTGAATAACTTGATAGATGCATATATTTAAGCTGACAAACTACAGTCATCATCATACTGCAGGTCCTCTTTCTTCAGTATGGAAAGATTGGATTAAGTGGTGCATTGAGTTTGGCATTGAGGCTAATGCTATAATTGCAGCCCCATATGACTGGAGACTGTCACCTGCAAAACTGGAGGAACGGGACATTTATTTTCATAAACTAAAGTACTCATCTTCTCATCATCTTGTGTGTTGCCATAAACTTTATTAGCCAATATCTATTTCATCACTTTTTTATCCCAATTGCCTGCACCACAAAGTCTGCAACCTTATTCAAACAAGTACTGAAAAGAAAATAAAAACATTTAACAAAATCAAAAGGCTTTTGAGACATGCTTGGAGGTAAAAAAAGCAAGCTAAGGATATCAGATTTTAGTTCTTACCACAATTTAAAGTGGTTACATCACCGTCAGATTATGATTCACATGGACCAAGATTAGATATAATGCAATCACTTGTCTCTGTGTACACACGAGTGTAAGTGTATCCGTGTTTTCTGTCTTGGTGTTTTGAAAAATATATTTGCTGTTAATTTATGTTTGTTTGCTCGTTTTAGTCTTTTTGGCTCATTTTTAGTCTTTTGTTCTGGCTGCAAAGGTTAGCCCCTTCAAACTAATGAGTGATACCAAAGATTGGATCTGCTTTGAATATTCTCAGGATTACTTTTGAAACTGCTCTTAAGCTTCGTGGTGGACCATCATTGGTTTTTGCTCACTCACTGGGAAACAATGTATTCAGATATTTCTTGGAGTGGTTGAAATTAGAAATTGCCCCCAAAAATTATATCAAATGGTTGGATGAGCACATTCATGCGTATTTCGCTGTCGGTATGCTCGTGAAATTTGTTTCACTAATTGATTTATGTTTATAATTATGTCATTGCTGTGTTTGGGTGGCTTCAGGTGCTCCTCTTCTTGGATCAGTTGAGACTATTAAGGCAACTTTTTCAGGAGCTACATTTGGTCTTCCGGTATCTGAGGTATCATATTATCTCAACAAACGCAAAATTTACATTTAGGTCAGATAACATTTATGTTGTCTATGCATGTTGTATTACCTGGGAATTTAAAATATTTGAAGCCAAAACTTTCTGGTTCTGCATTTGAGTAACTGCTATACGTTTCTATAGCTATGGAAGGACTTAGAGAGGGAAGAAATGTAGCAATACATGTTTCAGGAACTTAACAAATTGCACAGTAGTTTCCTGATTTTGAAAGTTCAGCTTGATTTTCTGGGTATGTTAATTTCTGGAAAAGGAATTTCATGGTTTATATTGCTCATCTGTGGCCAGGTTGGAGATCTTGTGTGCCTTTTGTCATGTAATTATTATTATTCTTCCTCTCTTTTTTTGTGTTGGGGGAGGTTTGAAGGCCTGTGATTTCTGCTGACTTTACTTTGTCTACCTGCATTAACTGCCTTTTATTAAACCACTGGCAAGTCATCAGGGAACAGCTCGCTTGATGTTCAGCTCATTTGGCTCATCATTATGGATGATGCCTTTCTCAAAACATTGTAGAACTGAGAACATATACTTGAAACATTTCTCTGCTTGGAATAAAAAGGGGCATCAAGCTTACCATTGTGATGACCATGAGTTTCAAACTAACTACTCCGGATGGCCAACAAATGTTGTTAATATTGAAATCCCGACAACTAGAGGTGCGGAATATAGTCTTGCATTGTATAAACTGCTTTGAAACATATGCTGGATCATGCTAATGCATGTACTGCATTGGCAGGAGATGAAGCTTATCCTTCATTTATTGGAGCAGCACAGGTTAACATGTCCGACATGGATTATGCATTTCCAACTCATTTATCCTTTTCTGCCCGTGAAGTTTCAGATGGAACATTTTTCAGATCTATATCTGAATATGACCCTGATAGTCAAAGACTCTTGTACCAGTTAGAAGAGTAAGTTCTCTTGCAAATGCTGTGCTTCTTTGTGCTTTAGTTTCAGAAAACTTCTCCAATATGCAATAGATCTCTATGATCCTGATGGTCAACATACATGTGTATTCCACATATAAATGCAAGAGATGTATATTATCCATTATAATGTTTATGCTCCTCCAGCTAAGCACTTCTAAAGTTCTAATTAATGCACAAGACTGATTTGGCTACATTACCCAGATTGTAGGCTTTATCACTTGTAAACTAAACTGGATCTTAGGCAAATCGTATTAGTGAATTGTCACTCAATAACTACAGTAATCTTGCCAAGTCATTTATTGATTGGAACATGAAAAGGGTCCTTAAGCATTCTGTAGTTAATCCTTAATATATTTCAGGTTGTATCACAGAGATCCGGTTTTGAATCCACTAACACCATGGGACAGGCCACCTCTAAAGAACATCTTTTGCATTTACGGAATAGATTCAAAAACTGAGGTATGTCATGCTATGGTAACCGTAGGCAATTTCTGCAGTTTATTCCTGGAAATTGGCATTCTTATGATGCGACCAAATTGCATCTTCAATTTTGACACTGATGACTATATTCATCTCGACATGTGCAAAACAGGTTGGTTACTATTTTGCACCAAGTGGAAAGCCTTATCCTGATAACTGGATAATAACTGATGTAATATATGAGCTAGAAGGATCACTGTATTCCAGGTGCATATTCCGTGCATGATAAACCTGTTTATTTAAGGTTGCTGTTAAAATTGTTTAATCCTTTTATCTAATTCTGAAATATTATTTCCCTTTTAATGTTGAGAAATAAGATGATCAAGTACTTGCATCTAGGGATGTCAACGGACGGTCTTTACCCGGACCAGAACCAATGAATTAGTATTGGTTCTGGTTCTAGAACCGGTCCAGCAAATACTAGATCCGGACCGGATCCGGACCATTAAATTATGGATCTGGACCGGGTATTATCCATTTCTAACCGGGTACCCATTGGGCCATAGTTACACTTTCTTTCTCTTCCAATAATTTTTAACCCGTCGTCTACGGGGAAGGAAAATATATGACAATTTTTATCTTATTTACATATTTAATCATTTTAAATTGTTTCTATGAGTTACGATTAATTTTTAACATTTGTACAATTAAAATTATTTATGTCGTGGATATATTTCATGGCTCTGATTAAACGACGGGTTTGTAATTTTTTGTGTTTGTTTGTTCATCACCAAAGAATTTATATTATCGTTAAAAGCATTCATTATAAAGTGGGCACGCATTTTGTTGGTATTATTTTTATTTTTATGCTTTTGTTTATTGTTCACTTTGTTTAAATTTATATACAAAATGCTTTGGTATTATATGTAGGAATACTTTCGCTATTTAAAGAGATATGCTTAATTTGTTATATACATGAAATTTTATGTACAATTCTATCACATTTGAATGCTTTCGAAGTTAAATATAAATGCTTTTCTGACCTATTGAATATGTTTTTGTTTTATGGTTGATATATATATAATTTAGATTTAATTGTTGTCGTATTTTATGCCAAAATACTTTCATGACATAATATACTATGCTTCATCTTATATTGAATTATAAACACCTCTATTGCATGTTGAATGTATTCAATATGCTACCGTTGAATATATTCAATATGATTATGTCTTCTGTTGATATAGTCTAACTCATAGAAACAATTTGTCGGTTTTAATTTACACGTTTTTGATAAATGATGGTTTTAGTAAAATAATTAATATTTCGTAATTACACTCAAATGTAAAATGCTCTTACAAAAAGATTGGTTATGTAATGCTCAAATTTTAAAAAAAAATAAAAAAAAAAAAAAAAAAATTGCCCGGGTCGGACCGGAACCGGACAAAACGGGTCGGGTCTTGAACGGTCCGGGTCTAAGCGGTTCTGGAACCGGAACCGGAACCAGAACCGTTGCTTTAAAATTTAATGGGCTTTGAACGGTTCCGGATCGGTCCGGGTAAAGACCGCCCGTTGACATCCCTACTTGCATCTATTTATTTGTATCTGAAAATATATTCTTCTTAGTCATTCGTTATGTGAATTTTTGGGTTGAAGCACAGAAATAAGAACCTATATTGCTGGCGTCTCATTCTATTTCAATCTGTTCATGTGAATGATAGAAGACTGAATACCTTGGACGCTTTGTGAGCAAAGGGTAAATATGTTTCTTATGATGAATGTGATTGTTTCTTAAACCTTCAATTTGCTTTCCTAAATGAGCATACAAGTGTTAGTATAAAACTGCAATAACCAAACAGACATGCAAGGTTTGAGAAGACTGCCATGGAACTTGTGCAGCACTGCTTGATGTAATATATTATGTGCATTCTTTCTTGACATGCGGTAATTACTAGCTTTTAGGTAGAAAGAAACCTTGGTTCACTTTTCTTGTATTTTATTGATTTAGGTCAGGAAACCTGGTTGAAGGAGACCCTGGTGCTACAAGTGGTGATGAGACGGTAAGATGATTATAAAGTTGAGAGATGTTTCCTTCTTAATAATCTTGAGTCATGATGTTTTACTGTTTATTATTCATTTTGTCATATGGTTTGTAGGTACCATACAATTCCCTCTCTTGGTGTAAGAACTGGCTAGGACCAAAAGTAAATATAACAAGGGCTCCTCAGGTGTTTATAAATGATTTCTTTTAAGTGTTTCTGTACTTTTCATATTGTACTAATTTGTGATTGACTTAACTGTAAGTATTGGACACTTCTCAATTTGGATAATCTTACTGCTCTGATAAGAGTAGTACTTTATGAATGTCTCTTAGATATTGGAATTTCAGAATTTAGTTCACTCAACATTGTCCTTATCTTCCATTAAAGCTATTCCTTCGACAGTTTTGCCTTTAATAGGATTGTAGTTGCTAAATGCAGAAATTTTACCCTTTTGCTTCTTTAATGACCATGATTATGTCCTTTAGACCTTGACATTTGCTGCCGTAAAATTCACATAGGTGACTCATCACTCTCAGGAACTTGGCTGATAAGTTAATCCAGTCAGCTGTGAACTCTTTTATGATCACACTCGCTACTGTAATTCTTGAACTAGTTTCTGTTGCCGAAAAAGTAAATGAATAAATTTATTACTTGTTATTCTGGATACTACACAAACTGATATTATGGTCCCTTTTTGCTGGTTAAGCCAGCTTATAAGTGTAATTTTCTCAGAAAAAGTTTACATATCTTTTTTCTTATTTGCTAAGAGAGATCTATTTACAAATTGCAGTCAGAACATGATGGTTCAGATACCCAAGTGCATTTAGATGTTGACCATCATCCTGAAATGGATATAATACCCAACATGACCAGATCTCCTAGAGTGAAGTACATGACCTATTATGAAGACTCTGAAAGTGTTCCAGGAAAGAGAACAGCAGTGTGGGAGCTTGATAAAGGTAATACCATTGTCTGACCTATCAGGCTTTGCTAGACTCAGATATTATTGTAGACTTGTAATTATAGCTGGAGTATAGTTGGTCAAATCATGTGAAACTGGTTAACACATTTATTCTTATCTGATCATGAGATGCATGATAACATATATACCAAAAGTTCTTGAATATTTTTTTCTGCAGGTTTTGGTATTGTCTTGATTTTGAAGTTCATTTCATTACTCAGTGTTTGGTGAAGAACTCCTTTTTGCTGACTCCTCGTGCAGTGATTCTCTTATGTCGAAGTGCATAATTTGAAGGGATAAAAGTTGTTGAATACATACTGGAATAATAATGTGCTGAATAAATATTGATTGAATAGCTTTTCATCTTTAATACTATCTTCACTCTGCTGTAGGTCTACAATAAACATAGTCTTGGTTACATCTGGTTGCAAAGAGAATGATTCATGAGAAGCAGAAGTTCGAACTTGTTGTGTAATATGATTTGTTTTTTGTATATTGGTCCATGCTAGATTGCAATCAGCAAAGATCCGTTTTGCGGACTGTCTTTTCTTCTCAGTGGCATGATTTTTATTATTCATTTCTGTATTATTGGAGCAATTTGAATTTCTTAATAGCAGATGTAAATGCTGAATGTGTCCTTACTCTTAAAGAGCAATGGAAATGTTTTTGCTTTTATTAGCACTAGCCATCAAGAGTTGTCTCATCTACAGGTCCATAGAAGCAAAAAAGGAATAGGCAATGAATTAGCTGGTACTTTTTAGCTGTCAAAAGTACAGGAGGCTATGATTTGACATGACAATTCCAGATTTTTTTTGAGTAAATAATAATATACTTTCTTTATGTTGATCAAATTATCTCAATTGCAGCAAATCACAGGAACATTGTTAGATCTCCAGTACTAATGCGGGAGCTGTGGCTCGAGACATGGCATGATACTCATCCTGATAAAAAGTCCAAATTTGTCACAAAAGGTTGAATCCATTCTTTTTGTTCTTTCTACCATTGTCATATCATCCTTACCACCATCTTATTATATCACAAACAGCTAGTCGTGGACCTCTAAGGGATGAGGACTGCTATTGGGATTATGGAAAAGCCCGATGTGCATGGCCTGAGCATTGTGAATACAGGTCTAACTAATTATTTTCCAACCAGATAATATCTTTCTTTTGAAATAAATCAAGGAGAAAGGTAAAATCTTATTCAGAATCTACAAACCTGTGCATCCTGCTGATTGCCATTATGAAAAATTCATGTAGGTATCTTTTTGGAGACGTTCATCTAGGGCAGAGCTGCAGGCTAAAGAATTCTTTGGCTGACATGTTGTTGCATTATATATGAACTAGAACATATGTTTCAAGGTGAGTTTAATAAATATTATGCAAATTGAAGGAATTTTCTGCTTAGCATTTACATGATGGATGGATCATTCAAACGTAGTCACCAAGAAGGATTTTAAGATATCAGTTCAATTTATTTTTTTGAAGAAAAAAAAAGAACTTTTGATGATTCCATTTTTTATTCACTAAAACAGTCTTGAAGCTCTTCAAATATCTTTGATGCAGGTCTAGCATCTGTTGCCAAATGAAAAGGCATTCTTATTGTAAAAAAAAGGTAATATCTCTTTTCCCTTCAAGCACCTTATGAAGCTTGCTCCTTTGGTTTGTATAAATGTGTGATGGTGCACTCACAAAGCATCTTAAAATGTTTCTTCTATAGAAATGACGTAGTCAAAGTTTATAAGGGTCTACCTGTTAAAATCAGAGGAGCACCACCATGATCATTTTTGGAATTGAAGTATGAAAATGGTTGTATATTTTGTAGGAAGTAGTGGATGACATAGATGTCGAGTTGGAGAGTGCTTAGGCAACTTAGGGATTTTTTTTTTTTTTGTGTACCACGCCTGTCTCCCAATTTTTGTGACCGTATTAGATGCTGATTAACTATAGAGTGTACCAGGGAACTTACAATCTAAACCAGCATTCAACCTCAACTTTGCGGCATATTTTGCAGTTTTATGTTTCCTTTGAGATAAATGATGAATTGACCAACATTCTCTCTTTTTTCTGCTCAAGAGATATAAGGCGTTAATTTTCATTATTGTTGTTATATGTTGTGTCTAATTAACGTCAAGCCTAAGTAGGGTAGATAAATCCAATGTGCAATACAATATAGGGGCGTTTGGTTTGATGGATGTGATATATAAAATTGATATGATAGAATAGAATGAGATTATTTGGATTTTTTAGTCTTGTGTTTGGATTGATTGATTATATGTAGGATAAATTGAAGGATTATAACTAAAATGTAGTATAATATCAAAATTACCCTTGTAATATAGCAAAAATATAAAATGTCGAGACAAAGATGACCAAAAATAATTTTGATAAGAATGTTTTGGAATTTTTCATTATAGAGTGAAGGATGATTAAATAATCAATCCAAATTTGAGGTGATAGCGCATTGGCCTAATTATCCATGACATGCTTAATCATGCAAACCAAACATATTATAGAATAAGATTATATGAACGGCCCTTTTAGCTTAGATTGGTTTCTGTCTGCTATGCTTCGTTTAGCATCTAATTCTGATCTCATTAAGACAACATTTTCTGCGATTAACTTTTATGGTGTATGTAAGTAGCTTATCGATTTACCTCCTACTTGTTTTTATACTTGGCCTGCCAATGCCTTCAAAGGGCTCATTGCTGTGGTGCTAGTTAAATTTTACGGTTTCATACTGTCATATAAATCCAAGGTTTTGGGGCAAATAAAATAACATCTTTGGTCAACCAGGTTTATTAATTTCTCGCATTTTGGTTTCATTACACCTTTGGTTTTATCGACCCAAAAATTGAATTTTGACCCTAGTCCATCCGGACTTATTTAATCAATAATGCAATTTAAGAAATTCTGGATAATCTAGGAAATTTTGATTGTACTCAAAATAAGAGGCAAAAATACGAATGTCGCAGACTTATTAAAAAAATCTAATCCCCGATTTCAAAGCTGTGAGTCTAACTATCGAAGCATAAATATATATGAGTTAATCTAGGCCTAACAAGTTTTATGAATCTGTCACTTCTTTCAAATTAGCATCACTTTTGTCAATTGGGTAAGATTGTGGCCAAATTATTATTTTGAAACATGAAGTTGATTTATTATCACTCAACCCTGATTTCATAACATTAATTAGAGTAGGATTTGCTCAGCTGTCGATTGTTTTAATTCTTATTTCCCTTTTTTTCTCTTAATTTTCTCTTTTCCAAGTAAAAATAGGATTACATTAAGGGCCCTGTTTAATTTCACAAGTAGATGATATCGTATACTATTCAGTTGGAGTTTGAAGTGTATGATTTACAAACTAAAAACCCATTTTAAATGGTCCAAATAATAAATATCTATCCCATCCAAAACTCTTCCTGCTTTTCGAAACCCACAAGAACCTTCTCCACTATCAATTTAGGTATTTGATAGTACTACTTATTTTAACCTATGTATAATTACCAGTTCTGAATAGTCAATAATCATCAAGAAAAGCAACTTTTCATCATTTTCTGCTGAGTTTCCCTCTTCAACAGTCCAGCAAAAAAAGTTTAAAACATCGAATAATTTCACCTTTCCACCATCAACAATCATAGCACAACAAAAAAGTAGGGAATAAAATAATCTCCAGTCCTTAAGTTCACACACAACTAACATTTTCACATCACGATCCACTAAATCTTAAATTCTTCCTTGTTTCTTACCTTCTTCCTCCTGTTTTCCGCGCACGCAGAAAACGTGTGCTCGAGCTCACTTCAAATAAATCGCCAACTATAAATACGCTCAGTCGTGCAGTTAAACATCATAACAAGCACCATCATAAGACAAACAAAACGATGGATCAGCATCGAGAAGAAAGCTGCAGAAAAGCAACGGCCAGCAGGCAGTCCATTGCAGAGGATGTGAATGTACAAGCGGACAACTTCATCAATAACTTCAAGAAGCAGCTCAAACTCGAGCGCGAAGAATCCATGAAACGCTGTCGTTTAGCCGTAGAACAGAGGAATAAGCAAGTTCGTAAATGAAAAAAGTTGTATTTCAATTACTGATACTATCTTCATGTGTAATTAGCACACGTATGGATTAGTGAGCAATGAAGGAATACATAAGCAGTTTTCATCTACATATATGTAATGTAATCATCATCAAGTAACATGGTAAAACTTTGCCAAATAATGTCTTCAACAATATTCACTTGAAAACCGATCATTGTCCCTCTATGTAACTATATAATAAAAATTTGTAACACAAGAAATTCATGGAAAATTAGAAATAAACAAATAAAATCTCAATCGATATCAAACAAATGTGGATTTCTCATTGCTTACATCACAATCCCATTGAAGATAATGGAAAACTATGGACCAAAAACTTGTATTCGTATTAACTTTTTCTCCTCTAAACGGAATAGATACAATTATTTTTCTCAACAATATATAAAGGGTGCCCACAAATAGGAATAGGCGTCATCTGAACGGCTCGATGGGTTCAGTCTCCTGTAGGATGGCAGCGGCTTGGAAACATTTAGCAGCTTCGACAGCTGATAAACTACCTCCTTCATCCCTGTGAAGCAAGCCCAGGTGATGCCAAGCCGAAGCATTCATTCGATCGAGTCGTAGAGCTTCTGTCAGGAAGCTTCTTATGATAGCTGGGACCTGCAGCTGCTACCTCTTAGAACCTTAGCTTTGGAATCTAGACTTGGGACATGCTTGGGTCTACTACCAGGGCCAGCGTATATGCCTTCAGGGATTTCTCGTCGCCCTTAGCTTCGTACAATCTAAAAAGTGCTACACTTTTTATGAATATATGAAGTACTCCTTGTTCTTTGATTTTGATGGGATGAGTTTTAATAAATTGTAATAAGTGTAAAATGAATAGAGATAATAAATGATAAATTAATGGATACTAAGATTAAAAAGTAGACCATAGAGGTAATAGAGGAATATATTAATAGATAATGTAAGTAAAATAAATATCATATGGTGATTTTTTTGTGAATATTATAGTAAAAGTTATGAATTTGATATTTTGAAAAAATGAAAATGAATGTTTTTTGTGGACAAATCAAAACAAAATTAAATAAATATATTTGGTGGACCGATGGAATTAGGAATATCAATCGACCAACCCACTGGGGTTGTCATGCTTTTATGTTGGTGCTATTTGAGGTTCCTTAACTTTTTGATAGAAATATTCAACTATAACCCTAAACTCTCAGGTTTCATCTAACCCATTGGGTAAATCGGGTTAGAAAATTTAAGGGAAAAAACTAAGTATAACTTTCGGATATTAATCCAAAATACATTTAACATGTATTTTTTTAAAACAAATTATTATAATAATTTTCAAGAGCAAATAATGAAGTTTGAAAGATATGTAACGAGATAAATTTATGTTAATTAGGCAACCACTCGATTTTTGGGTCAGTCCATCCGGGTTCGGGTTACTTTCGGACTAACCCACTAGGGTTATTCAGGTTGATATTTTTTCGGGTTAGAAGTTTTCAATCCTAACTGTATCGAATTATCGGTCTATTCGAGTCAATTCATATATTTCGAGCTAGATTGACATCCCTAGATGAAATATTGTTTTTGGACTCGATACTTTATATGTTTTCGTTGCTATACTTTTGCCATAATTTGAATGAACTAATGAATATTTAATAGTTCTTTTTTTTTTCAGAATCATGTTCCAGTGAGAAGGTTTACTTGATTAAGAAGGTTTACTTGATTGATAATACATATATTGAATATTTTTTATTAAGATTTCTTTTCAATTTTATTTTCTTTAATTGGATATGAGTTATCATAAATTGTTGATTTTTCAATTCTATCATTTTTAATTAGAGATGATCTTAAATTATAGAAATTATCATAAACCATTCTATTGTGCAAATAAAATTGATATCGAAACAATGGAGCACGTGCTAGACCACATTTTATACGAGAGCCGATAGTTTTCCATTTCATTTCATCTCTTTCAAGCCCGCGAAATAAATCAATAATCTCTCTCTCTCTCTCTCTCTCTCTCACACACACACACACACGCCGCGATACAATTTTCTCATTCAATCGGCCAATTGGTAAGCCGTAAATATGGTTTACTGATTATCTCCAGTTGATTGGATGCCCATCATTTGTTGATCTTGTCAACTAATATCTTTTGTTTCTAGGAATCTAATGTCAACTAGAAATTTAGTTTAGTTTAGTTATCATTTTCCAAAGGAATGGCATTTGAACACTAGTGATCTTTTCAGGGGGATTAAATGAGATATTTGATGCTTTTTGTGAAACGGGTCACCACCTGTTCGATGAAATGTTTCTTAATGGATTGTATTGTTAAGTTTTACTGTTCTAATTTGTGAGTTATCGGCTCATTTATAAGTAAGAATCCGAGATTGCTGGATTGTTATGTGTGACTAGCAATCCATTTAGGAATGCAGCTGGTAATTTCTAGGGAAATAAACTATTTGTTGACGATTAATAAAAAGGATCGTGGATGAAAATTTCCCTTTAGTTTGATTACGAGTTATGAGTTGCAATGATTTGAGAGAGCATACATTGGAGGATTTTAATGCCTTGATACGATTTCTAGAGTTACTTCTTTTATGACTTGCCTTATGCCTGCAAGGAATGATCACTGACTTTAGGTTTGAGATTTGAACCCCTACAGATGCTGCGTCTACCTTGTTTTACTTGAGCACGGATTTCTTATTTTTCTCTTGATTGCCTAATAGAGACTTGATTCAGAGTTTCATTCTTGAAAAATGGTTATTAGTTATTACCATATCGTGTTGTCATGTTAGGTTATTGTTTTCGATAGTTTAGGCTGTCTATGCAAACGCTGGCTAGTTCAGAGTACAACTTTTCCTGTTATCAGCAACCACATAAGCCTTGAAATTCCCGGTATAAGATGTATTAAGATATGAACTTTTAACTGCTTTTTAACCCCCATTCCGGTTCCTTTGCCCATCATTACTACCCTTCACGAACCCTTTCCTCTTTCCATGTCCTCGACTAACTTTTATGCGAATTAATCACTGTGAGAGCTGCTAGCTATAATACACTCTATGGTGAAGAATGAGTGGACCGACCCCGCATTGTGCGGGGGAGACTGAGGCTTGGATTTCTTAGAGCTGAGACATGTGGCTTGGAATTTGGGTGGAAGTGGAAATTCTTAGTTCTTACATATTAACTCGTTCTCTCTGGATAATGATGTAATATTGCATAAATTTTATTTTGTAAGTGATATTTGTTCCTTTTCAAGTCCTACCATTCAAACTATGATATCAATCTTCACCTATGTGTCATTGCTACTTAATTTATAGTATATTTTCTGATTTCTCTAAATTCTCCATCCAAGAACCTTGATATATCAGGTGGTAATGGGCCAATCACAGAGCGCTGCAGCTGCCGAGGATCAAAGAAGCCCAAGAACCGCAGCTTCCCCATTAACAGAGAATTCTGCACAGCCTTCACTCGATTCTTTGATTGCTGAAGCTGCTGCATACGGCAGCGAGAACAGCAGTCAGTCTCTCGAAGCAAAAGCACAAAAAGCATTGGAGTGCCCTTGTATTGCTGACTTGCGAAGTGGTCCATGCGGCAGCCAATTCTCCAATGCTTTCGTCTGTTTTCTCAAGAGCACAGCTGAAGAGAAAGGGTCTGACTGCGTTCATCCTTTCGTAGCTCTACAGAACTGCATAAAAACTAACCCCAATGCGTTTTCTAAAGACGTTTTGAAGGACGAGGAGGAGGTGAAGAAAAAGGAGGAACCCACCCCCAACTACAGAGTCCTGCCCCCCCTTTGGTCTGGAAAGTCAAAAACTCAATAGCTTTAGGAAAATGCATGTCTTGCTATCTTAAAATTGGTGAGTTTTTCCCTACATCTTCGCAATTAAAATAATTTTTTTCACGCAAGCAAGATATTCTTGAGAACATTGCCATGCAGCAAATTGCGGTTAGGGACAGTGGCTATATATCTAGTTCATGCATTTGAATGAGGTCTTTTGTAACTTGTAAGACATGTTTGTTTTCATTGAATTTATATTGAGGTGTCTAATACTATATTTTAGTTTGATGATATGAATTACTTGAAAAGTCTAGTTTTGACGATTTTTGTGATTGTATACGTGTCGCTATTTTAACTAAATTTTCAGGTAAGGCATATTGTACCCACAGAGACAAATACATACCTCTTTCTATTCAAATTTGCATGTATTACTGAAACTAGGAATGTCAATGGGTGGATTTTATCCGGACCAGAACTAATAAATAAGTAATGGTTTTGGTTCTGGATCCGGTCCATTAGACACTAGATCCGGACCGGACCCGGACCATTAACTATGGGTCTTAAGCTGTCCGGGTCTGAACGAGTCTGGAACCAGAACCGGACCAGAACCAGACAAGAACCAGAACTAGAACCGAAACCGTTGCTTTATAATTTAATGTGTTATGAGTGATTTTGAATCGATATGAATAAAACTAGCTCATTAACAAGCTTATTTAAACTTAGGCTTGTCAATAGACGGGTTTTACTCAGACCAGAACCAATAAATACGTATTGGTTCTGGTTCTGGAATCAGATTCAGACCGAGACCGGACCGGACCATCAAACTATGGATCTAAACGGTCCGGGTCTAAAGCGGATCTGGAACCAGAACCGCTGCTTTAAAATTTAATGGATTTTGAACAGTTCCGGATCGGTCCGGATAAAACACACTCATTGATATCCCTAACTGAAACCATAGCACGAAAGAAAGTTTTTGTTTCGTGGTTTCATTTTCCTTTCATCAACTCCCTAGTAAGTGAAGGAAACAATAGGAACATCTCTATTCTCAACATACTACATTCAAAACATCATAAATACATATAAAATTTAATTCTTTTTTTGTGTAAAATTGTAATTACACTGTTCACAGATAATATTCATATTCCAAAGTCCTAATTTCCTCTAATAATGTGATACGATTATCAAGGCGTTGAATATTGAAGCATATATCTTGCAAAAATATATAATTTGGTTTTTTTGCTAACAAATATTTAAACATACAAACAAAGTAGTTAGAAGAATTAAAACAATTAATCATTAAAAGTCACTCATAAGTTTTAGCGTAAAGAATATTAATTATCTTCAAAACTCATATTTTGATTTTTATGTTCCCAACAATTCCACAGTGAATCTTCATAAATCAAAATTCAACCATAGAATCACAAGTTTTATAGTTTAGTGGTATTTATCCTCTCTGCAGGAATGAGAGACTCAAGTACAAATACTACCAATTTCTCCATCCCCCAACTATAAAAAAGAGAAAGAAAATTCAACCAGAGGATGAGAAATATATATATCAACTAGACAAAATTAATAAATATATTTGGAATTGAGAATTTATAAGTTCTAGGTTACTTCCAATGGTAACTTTTTTCAACATTTTTTATTTTAAAGAAGTTGGAATCCAACTTTTATACCATTGGAAAAAGTTGATAAAAGTTGGAAACAAGAAACCAACTTCTTAACCAAGAAGTTAGCTTCTTTCTTTTTTTTTCTTTTTTTGTTTTAATTATTTTTGTCTTTGTATGTATATTTTTCTTTGTTTATGTATACACATATATATAGATATAATTATTATATATTATAGTGGGATCCATATAAAAGTTGATTTTATATGTATATGATTGGAGAAAAAAATATAAATAAATTTGTGGATTTTAAAAGCTGACGTGATAACAAAAAAATTGGGTTTTATAGATACATGTGGCAATAAAGAGAATACGAAAAGGAGAAAAGGAGAACCACTTTTGAGTTCAACATATAAAAAACATATTTAACTTGGGAATTAAAGAATTTTCTTAGATTCACATGAATATTATAGTTAGTTAGCTTATGAAACGTCTTTTTTTAGTACATAGAGTAATTATATTTATTTTTTGAGGAAATGATCAGTAATTATAATTATTAACTTGTAAAAAGTATATCGATTGGGTTATAGTACTAAAGCAATTTTTTAAACTGTAAAACAACAAGTCATAATTTCTTTGAAACCTCATCAGTTACGTTTGCTTATATGTTGGATATCATCTACCCAGTTTTATAAGTAGTAGTGATGCAGATTTGTGCTTATTACATGAGATGGGGAGGTAGAAACTAAAAATAAATAAAAATTGCTTTGCATAAGTTTTCAACATCATTTTTTTTTGTATTGACATTTCTAGAAAAAGTAAATATTATATTAAAACTGTATATTTTCTGGATTTTCTGTTTAGTACCATTTTAAGCAGAACAAATATTTTATCCCCCATTTTAAAAAAGCAGAACAAATTGCCGGCAGGAGGAAACAGTTTAGACGTCTAAAAAGACTTTAATTGTTACGAAAACAATAGAAGTTCTAACCAATATTCAAAACTGACTTTTCAACCTAAAACTTTTCGTTTGAAACTTCTTTAATTGCCAAAGGGGGGGTTCTGTATATAGACTTCAATTTCATAGTTTAAAGTTTTCTACTTTTCTTGAATGTTTATCGAAAAGGACAAAGAACCACAAAACAAGTTCATAGATAGAAACATATCATAAACTCTCTTTCATCAAGGGACCACTTGTGATGATAGCAGAAAATTAATAAAAACGAAGGAGCGTGAAGTTTATCCAGTACGTACCAATAGATAGTGACTATAGTTCCCCATGAATTCAAAAACAAAAAAAAATTTTCATATCTATATTCATTAAAATAAATAATGGATCATACTATAATATATAGAAGAAAATACACATATTAGTTACTACTAGGGAATTATTGAAGGTCTAAAAAATTTCACGACCGGAAACAAAAAACTATATCATATATATTAATGTAAATATATATTTGCTCAATCTCTAAATGATCTTGAAACCGGAAGTTGTGACAACGAAACTAAATTATCCGCCACCCCACATGAAGATTGCTTACATGAAAAATGTTCATCACTCCTCCAAACCTCTGATCTCCCTTTTTGGCCCCTGGAGAATCACCCTTTTTGGTGCTCTTTGTGACCTCTCTGTAGGCAATAAGAAAAGGATCATCGATCTTCTTGATGCCCTTCTTGGAAGAGCTCCTCGACGGTGGCTGAAACGCACACGGCGGAAGTGGGATTTGCAAGTCATGATAAGAAACCCTAGAGTTCTCCGGCGGGCACGGCGGAGGTGGTAGCTTCCGAGGCGGCTGCCGGTCGTGGCGGTGGTCGCGGGGTGGCACCGCCTTAGTTATGCCGGGCTCGTTCTCCCATGAGAAGGGAATGTTTCTCTGTGAATGAACCTTGTTACTCATCATACTTGTGATGACAAAGGGTTTAGAGGGTTTGTGTGTGTGTGTGTTTGTGGATAGGGTGTTTGTTTTGATATATATTTGGTCACTCTTCAAAGGCAAATTTAACATGAGGTCAGGCAAATGATGCGTCAAAATTGAAATAGTGGGTCGCAGGGGAACCCGATAGTTATTATGGGTTAATTAATTAAGATAATCATATATTAAATTAATATGTTAATCATTTTACATCTATGGGTTTCCACTTATTATGAAAAGTATTAAATTTTTTAATTTTAAATTTAAATTTAACTTTTTATTGGTAGGGCAAATTTGTAATTCCATAAGATGGTTGTTGTTTATCCAATTCTTAATAGATCAAATATTAAATAAATAGTTTTTTCATTCAATCAAACCGATATCAAAAAAAAATGAAATAGTGGGGTTTTTAAAAATTTCGAGGAAAAGGGATGAAAAAACAGAAAAATAAGTATAATTATACACGTGGATGTTGGAAAAGAGGGCAGCCAATTAAATAATATCTAGAGATAAGAGATATATACATCATCTGTGGAAAAGTATACACAAGAAGTTAGGGAGAAGATGCCAAATATGGAATAATTTACTGCAGAGTTGACGCATTCCCCATTTCTAAATCCTAACTAATCTTTTTTTAATTAGTGCTAATTTTGTTTTCTCGTACCATGGATTTATATTAATGTGCTGAAAATCTTGATAGCTTTTAATTAAAGAATATATGTACCAACTTATTAATTCGAAAACATGCGATCTTGCCTTGATTATTGTAGGAGAGCACGCCATGAATACATTCTAGTAATATATATCACGCGAAATAAATTACTCCTCCGTCTCACCTAAGATTTATTGGATCGGTTTTCTAATGAAACGGTTATTTAGGAGAAGTGTAAAATGTGATTAAAATGATAAAAAGTAGGTAGACTCGTAACTTTTAATAAAGAGATAATTATATATTTCATAAAAAAAACCCACCATATTTAAACAATATAATAAAAGAATATTAAATTATCTTGTGTGGGACAGAGGGAGACATACATAATTCAAATTGTTTAGAAACTAAAATACATGGATATACAATTCGGATTATGTATAGGAAAATGTGATATTAATAGAAACTTTTATGCTAATACTCTTTATATATATTAATATTTTTTATGTAATAGTATATCTTATAAAATTCAATGGTCCAGATTGATTTTTAGTTAATACAAGGAAAAAAGTTAATCAAGGAAAAAAGTTTTTATATATTTGTGGAAGGCATGGCCACTCTGATAATAAAATATAGAGATCAAGTCAGTAAATTGTTGCCAATTGGGTTAAAGAGTAACATCGAATTTTCTTATATGTGTGCTCGAATTTAATCAAATATATGCAACATTGGGTGAAAATTAAATACTGGGAATTAGATCTGAACAAGAAGAAATGTCCTTATTCATAAATAAATCAGATATTAGTATACGATGTCCTTAATTATATGATAATTATTACTTGAATATAATACAGAGAATGCTATACTGGAAGATCTTAGCTAGGGTTACAAGAATATGCTATATTTACATGGTAAATGATAAATTGAAATATGTAGATTGAGTGCAATAAATAACAAAATAGAGAATTCACTTTTAGAAATATTCGTGTGTCGTATGGTAGGTATTCTCTCAATTTATTTTTTATTGCATATAATTTTTATATTTTGAGATAGTGTTTACTTTTCGTGATTAACATTTTGAAGGATTGAGTATTTGATGGATTAAATGTGTGATAAGATAATTTTTACCTATCAATCATTTGTTTATCACAAAGGTCTATCATTTCAATCATACCTATATTGATTGGATTAAAATTAACTAATAACAAGTCAAAGGATTAAAATAATCTCGGGCTTTGGGATTTCTTCGAATATTAATCGTTAAAAGTAAACATTTGATTAGATCTATCCAACATAATCATGTAAAATAAATATCTCTGATGGTATGACTCACTCTCATACTCTGTCATAACTCGTAAACTAAAATAATACTAGTAATTCATAGTATAAAAGTGTTATGAAATAAAAGTATGACATACATAAAGGAAAGCGACAGTTTTGGATTGAAATGAGACTTCTCGATGCTGATAATTTTTAAAAAGACCAGGTCTATAACGCAAAAAGTAAATTTATAAATTTGTAAGCAATTGACAGCCTCTAAATTATTTAATATATAATTTTAAATCATCCATAATACAAATTTATCGGCTGGCCTCGGATTTCTTTGATTTTTCTACAAAAAATGATTTAAAATTCCAAGTTCGCAAACAATTTTGGACTATTGTTTTAGTAATAAATAACATTAATTTAGCCTGTCCATTTTCACGTCCATAAATGCTTATTTTGAAATCAAAACAATCAATAAACCACAACAAATTGATATTTAACATAGATTAGTGAACAACTTGTACTTCGCTTGTTCAAGTTGTTTGTTATGATATTGATAACTAGTTTTCTTCAAATTCAAACAAATACGACTGGTTTTTTGCATTATAAAAATGTTAGATACTTCCAACACGCAAAAAATGCATAGAAACAAAAAATTGTGTGTATTAATGGTTTATCTCTCCCATATAAACAAAAACTCCAAATCCTTTTTGACGTTTTATCGGTTCTATCTTCTGGCCAGGATCACGATCGATTTTATTTTATTATATTTTATTTTTTTTGCCTCGGAAAACAAATTTTTGAGTAGAAAGATATAAGTAACATTTTTAGCTATAAATCGTAACATTTTTTTAAAATAAGTAACAATATCCAAATATTATTAATTTTGAGTTATTTTTATTCAACATAATTACTTCGATCCTTATAGTGAGAGTGTTTTACATAGGTTTTTGTAGAAACCATCCTTTGTGGTAAGCATGTCCACCCTAAGGAACTGACATATCTCGCCATCAAAGAGAGATGGCAACTTATTCTCGAATTTCATGACATAATTGCAAAATTGTTGAAGCAATTGGTATTAAGTTTAAACTTCATGACATTACTACAAAATGGGCAAACCATTGTGAAAGTATGTAGTACAGTAGAACCTCTATTAAGGAATATTTTAGGGACTACAGAAAAATATAACAGAATGAGAAATTATTTCTAAATAGAGTTGTAAGAAGAATTTTTTTTTTCTTCTAATTTTAATGTAAATGAACAATACATAAATATTATAATTACTAAATACATGTATTGTATAATGTATTATATGCAAATACATGTACAATATTTAATTTATTTGACTTAGAATATGTAGAGTTAATCTCTTAGAGTAGATGCATGTAAGTACATGTAACTTTTGTTGTATATGCAAATACATGTAAGATGAAGTCATTGTCACAAGCAACCTTAGAGAAATATTTTAAATCTGTATAAATTTATATATATTATTGTGATTTATTCCTAAATGGAGGTGTATTTCTTTAAGGTGATACCTTAAAAAAATATGAATTATGACAAATATGAAGTTTATTCCGAAATATAACTGGTCCCAAGTTGGGACCATGAATTTTTATGACAAAATAGGAGGTTATTCCTAAATAGAGTATTCCTTTAGAGAGGTTCTACTGTATATGACTATTTGTCCTGTTATAAAACATGAAATAATAACATATAAAACATTAGATAATATATAAAACTACATGCATAAAGTTTCCTACCTTAATCCTGACTTGGGTGAATTCTTGACCTACATTAACTTGACTTAGAATGTAGGATCCTAATTGCAGGCCATGTAAAAGTTTTCCCTCAAGCCATAAACTTTAATTTAGAGGGCTAAGATTTTCTTGAAAAATAATTGATGCATAAATATTTGCCTAAGCCCATCCTCTAAAAAAGAGTGAGGCCCAAAATATTAAACTTAAATAATAAAAACTCAGCCCAAATATTTATATAAAACAAAACTTACCTCCCAGCAACCATATTCAAATACAAGCCTCCCTCCACCACACCAAATCCGTGGAAGGAGTCGTCGCCGCCGCGGTGGCTGAACAAGCTGTTCAGTGTTTTCATCAAATCATCACAGTAGCTATAAATTCCGGTGAAATGTGACATGATCGAAAATAAAAATAAATAAATTGCGGAAATAAGTAATATTACTGGTTTTTAAAGCGAGTTTTTTTCTCCGGGATATTTCCCTTTTTTCGCCATGATAGTACTCTATTTTCCTAATTGGAATTTTTTTTCTCACTAAAAATAATTTAGTGAGGCTCGGTCTTGAGCTTCTGCTTGTGATCTTCGAGGGTTTATGATTTTTTCTACTTTTCTTTCGTAATATAATCTCAAATCATCTATACATCCTCCTTGCCAAATTAATCTTTACCAATTCTACAACAACATTAGCCTTGCCACTTCATTCTTCATTATCTGCAACAGTTATAAAACTCATCAGCAATTATATTCTTCAAGCAAAAAACCTTTCATCAGAATCCCGTAAGTGAAATCATCACCTTTCAACCAATTCTCATAATTTAAAAAGGCGCAAATTAATTTATCACACCTGGTCATCTGATCACTCTAACGCGCTCTAAATCACGGACGATAGTAAAAAAAAAATCTTCATCGGTAAAGCACCAATTCTTTTAGGCATTTCGTCGAGCAGCTGCTCCACAACGTGAAATTGTCGAAAAGTGTGGAAAGCTTGTGTTGTGTATCAACGTGGAATCTTCGAGGCCTGTTAGGAGGTATTGAGAGCTTCGTTGGCTTACTTATGCTCCAAAATGGTTATTTCATGGTGGGTTTGGAACTATAACAAGGCATGCCAAGAAGAAGAAGGAGAAAAACGTGCTTCCTTTTGTTCTTTTAATTTTTTTCTTTCCAGATATGTACGATGGTTAACGGCGTCGTTTCCAATCTTTGATGATGAGGTGGAAGATAGTAGTGAAAACTCATGCATGACTCTGGCGATCAAACTCAACGGTTCGATATCTGAGTTCTGCTCTCGTACTATACTTTTAGATTCTCTAAATGTTCGAATCTTTCATTACAGATTTTAAACGTGATATTTTTTTGAATGGACCCAAAAATCATGTCATAAAATATAATTAATCATTTCAATAATTATCATTGATTATTATTTATTAATGTTCTATTATTAGAATAACCATTCATATTCAGAATAATTTTTACTTAAATACTAATTTGTATTATTTGTGAGCAAGCAAGCTCGCGTAAGCAATACCTAACAAGGAAATGAATTCGAACATGTTGGCAACTGGCAAGGCGTCCGAATCAAGACTTCAACTCAACTCGAACATTTTATTGAGATCAGCTTGAGTTTGGAACTTTGTTCATGTCGATTTTCGAACAAGCTCCTTCCAATTTGAGATATGAGTAGCTAGATACATTTACGGCTTTAAATATACTAATAGAAAAATAAACAATTGTGCATATACATGTCAAGATACGATTATAATATAATAAATTAATATTATAAAATTAATATATGAATGTTGATTCTTGAATCTATCGTGTTTGGTTGAAACTTTTAATTTTTATGATTACAACTCACACATAAAAGAATGACTCTAATCCACGACCTATTAGTTAGAAAGAAAACGTCTTATCAATTGAATTACATTTTGTCACCATGCCTTCCTCCAAACTCTTGTATTCGATTGAAACCGACAGCAACCTCCCTTGCCTATTCTTGGAAAGATATATGTTTGTCCCTAGGACAGCCCAATGGTTAAGGTGGGTTCCTGTGGCCGAGAGGTCACATGTTCGAACCCCATCAAACGCCTCTATGAGTTATTGCACATGAACATGGGGTTTACCCAGTGCACACCTAAGGTAGCGGCTGCGGGTTCCCTATGATACAAAAAAAAAAGATATCTGTTTTTTACACTCAGGCCTAATTTTCGCAACTACTGTAATTACAAAAATCAAATTGAACTCAGTATTCAAACATTAGCAGATGAAAAAAGAATCAGTTTTACATATTAATAATTTACGTATATATCTCATTATTTTTTGCTTATACATAAAAATGACTATAATACTTATATTTTTATAAAAATCGTCTCTTTATTTTTTTTTATTTTTATTTTTGGTATCATGGGAACCCGCAACCGCTTATCTTAGGCAAGTATGGGTAAACCCCACGATCCTCGCAATAGCCGCAAACCACATGCAGACAGTAAACCACACTTGAAAACCAGGGTGTGATGCGCTCAAACCCATAGAGGCGTTTGGTGGGGTTCAACCTGACCTTCTACCACGTAAACCCACCTTAACCATCGGGCAGTGTCCCTAGGGACAAAATCGTCTCTTTATTAATAATGCTACATATGCATTTCCGTTACTAATAATTTACATATATCTCCTTATACTTTGCAAACAAGAAAAAATTACTCCTCCGTCTCAAATTTAATTGGCACAATACTTTTGCACAAAGATTAAGAAAAAATGGGTTAAGGGTTTAATGGTGTTGGTCAAGATTTAATGTTAATAAAGTAGGAGAGAAATAGAATATGGAGAGAGAAAAGAGGGTAGAATATGGAGATCGTGATTGGAGAGAAAGAGTAGATTAAGGATTTAATTTTTTAATTTTGGTATGTCTTAATTGGGTTGGGATAACCCAATTTGATAAGTGTGCCAATTGAGCTGTGACGGAGGGAGTACAACAATAAAATAAAATATACAACTAGTGGACGTGGGACCATGACTTCTCTGCAAGGCTGCAACTAACTAATAAATAAATAAATAGTAACTCCAAATAAGAGTATTTAACTTCATCCACTAAATAAATACATCTATATATACCGCACAAATATACATGTATATATATATATATAGAGGAAAAACAGTAATAAGAAAAACAATAACAAAAAATAAATTTTAGATCTACTTCATCGTGCTCAACGGCCCCCGCCCCCTCATACCGCCATGAGAATACGCAAGCACGCTAAGTTTTCTCCACTGCTCCACGCGAAGTCGTCCCTGAAGACCGGCACCTTCCTCCAAACTCACTTCTGTCAGCTGAATCAGTCGCCGTGGGACGTCATCAACTTCTCGCCACCGTCGTATCCTCCTCCTCCGCCGCCGTTTCAGGTCGGTTTAATTTATCTCTCTGTGCCTCGCGGCCGCGGATCTGCCGCTGCCACCCTCTTATTCTCCTCCAACTCTCCTGCATTTCTGCCCGTATTTCGGCCTTTTTTCTAGGGTTTTCTCCCTCCCCCACCGCTAGGGTTCTGCAGAAAATGTTAATTCTTCGATTTGCTGCTGTTATTTCGCATTAGGAATCCGAAATTTCTCTAGGTTTTCTCTTTCTATGTTTTATTTTTCGCCGCGGTGCTTCGGTTTCTCGAAATCGGATTATTTCTCTGCAGGTGAATGGGAGTGATGTTCGTGCTGGAAATGGCAGCTACCACTGCGCTTCAGTTACTGAGAGGTAATCCGTTTACTGTTAATTGAATTTGAATAGTTTTCTGCATTTTGTTGCTTCCTTCGGCATTATCGTCTCTTATAATTTGTTAGGGTTTATGCCCCGACAATTTTATACGAAAATTTCCCTTTTATTCGTCGACATATTTATCTGAAACGACGATCCTATATTTCTGCTGATCGGGCAATACAATACCCTAGTTATTTTACTATATAATATCGGGTGTTCGTTTGGATGATAGGGAGCTTAGTTCTCGGCGGCGGCTATTGGAGAATCCGGCAGCGGCGGAGGCGCCTCCACCGCCGCCAGTAGAAAGCGAGGCGACGGTTCCGTGCTGCAAGACCGATGGGAAGAGCTGGCATTGCCGGAGGGAGGCCGCCAAGGGAAGTTCGCTATGCGAGCACCACTTATCCATGTCTAAAAACTACAACAACGTCGCCTCCAAGAAACCGGTCAAAGCGGCGGCGGCAGCCAGGCCCAAGAAGGCTCCGGCAGCCTCGTCGTCGTCCAGTCCCTACGAATTTTACTACTACTCGGGGTTCGGGCCGCGGTGGGGCAAGCGAAGAGGCGAAACTCGCAAGAATAGAAACGGCAATACTAGCATGCCCAAAATGCTCAAATGGAGCCGGCGGTGATCTCTCGCATCGGCGCCGAGGACTTCGATTTCGCGGAGTACGAGGATGACGAGGAGGAGGAGGAGAGTAAGGATAATGGGAAGAAAAGAGTGAGGAAGCCGATCAAGGCTAGGTCGCTCAAATCGCTCTTGTGAGGATTACGTTGTGTAAAAAATGTATGGTATTTATGCATTTCTAGTAGTCGGCGCTTTCTTTATTTCTTTTTCTTTTTTCTTTTTTTTTTAAATAATGACTTAACTGATGCGAAGTAGATTTGGTTTGACGGTTTTGGTGTTCTACTTAGGGCGAGGTTAAGGTGCTCTCCTCCCCACGTGGACACGCACATTTTATTATCGCTTTGGAAGAATTTCGAGAATGCTCGAGGGTAGAATGGTCTTTTCACAAGTGTTGTTTTAAACTCATTTTCTGCGGCTTGTTCACGTTGCACATAGTCTGTTTCCGCTTCTTTTCTTTTTTTTTTTCACTTTTCAGTTTTTGTTAATTATGGAGCTCCCAATTTATTTATTTTCCTTCTTTACTTGATGTGTCTTACTTGTTAAATGGTTATTTTATTCGAATCTTAATATATTATATCTGAATTTAATTATTGATGTAAAAAGACAGTATCGGTTATTATAAACTCTTCATTCATCTGATAAGTTAAAATCGTCAAAAGCACCATTTTCTTTTTTTCTTTTTTCTTTTTCAATTTAATTTATAAATTTTAAAAGCTACGTCGCGGTGAACTCGAACTCGGCGCTGGCGCTCGGCGAAAGATTAACCACTCTACCACTACCACTATGCCAACACACACGCACCAAAAGCACCATTTTCGGTGTTTGATAATTTAAACCTCTACTATTGGTAAACGCATGAAACTAACGTAAAGCTGATCATGGCCAAGAACATGTTTTTTCGAGAATGAACTAACATTGTCAGTTTTCGTCAAGTTATGTCAACGACGTTGCATTAACAAACCAAACCATATATGTAAGAATAAAGTAAATGTTGGCCTATGTTTACCTATTTTTGAAGGTCGGGCTATAATGCTCGAAGATCATACCAAAGTGATAATTAACCCTAAATTTATCATTACAGCAATTTTGTCTAAGTTTAATGATAAATCTGGTTAAGTGAGTGTCTTGAGATTTATGTAAAGCAATAAAGAACACCTGCGCTTTTACGTGGTTCGATCGTTAATGAGATCTACGTCACGGAGGAATGATTCCTCAATACTTTTACTAGAGCTTTGAGTACAGAGTATTGGTTACAAGCCTTTTGCATTCGAAGAAATTGCCAACCCTCTAATGTCGGTTTCCTCCTATTTATACAACCCTAATCAATCGGCGCCGACCTCTCCATTGGTCGTGGCGTGACTCTTCCTCCGCATGCCTTCCATTGGCCGGGAGAGGACCTTCGCCTTATGTGCGCCACGTGGAGGTGGCGCGACCTGGTTACGGGCGTGTCTTCCATTGGCCAACGATGGAGGTTCGGAGGCTGGGTTTTAAGCAATGATTAGGGCTCGTCTTGGGCTCATTGCGTGGGCCCGCTATCAACGTTAGGCCCAGCTCGTTTGGGCTGTTTGTGGCCTAGTCGGTTGGGCCATATCCATCATAGCCCCCGAATAGCCGAGGGACGGCGATGCCGAGGTGGAGTGAAAGCTTCGCAGGGTGAGGTGTGGCTTGGTGAAGTTGTTCTTTGAGTTGTTGTCTTTTTAATGTGAGGTCTTACGGTGGCGGGCGAGTTGGGTGGTCTATTGTCCGTCGCCTGGAAAAAGATGTGGCATCGAAGGAAGTCGAGGTCCGACCTGGATATCGCGCCTCTGCGTTGGTTACGCCGAGGTGCGGTCTGAAATGGTGTTGCTCCTATGGCGGGTGCCGATGTCCGACCTGAGAGACCGCCCTTTTCGGGGATGCCGTGGTGTGTCCCGGGCCGCACCGAATCTGCGGCCTGGTTAGCCGAGGTCCGATCTGGATGTAGGCTTTCCCGTAAGGGCTGAAGCCGGCTGACAGGGCGCCGAGGTCCGATGTGGATTTCCTTGGTATTTGTGGGAAGGACGGGGTGCGACCTGAGGCGCCGCCATCTGGAGGATGCCGGGGTCCGTATGATGATTGCTAGGTCAGACTGGCGGTCCATCCTATCCTGGCGTACGTCATACGCGCCAGGCGGTAGTTGGGCACTCGAACCGCGTGCGCGCGTGTAACGCACATCCAATCACGTGTAGGCGCGTGTTGAATTTGAAACGGCAATTTGCAGGCGCCCCTAGTCTTATAAATAGGCGCAAAAGAGGCAACTGTTCACTTTCTTCTTCTTCGACACTTAAAAAATTCTGAGAGGAAAATTTCGAGAAATTCTCGACGATCCCGATCTTCTTGAAGGAGCCATATACTACTTTGAAAAGTAAGTATGCTTTCTTCATCTTCTTCTCGCTCGAAAGTTCCCTTCCGCCGGGTTCGGGCGTGAGTTCCCGTGAAGGGATTATATGTGCTACAATGGTTTGGGTAGGTCTATAGAAGGTCGAGCTCTAAGGTTCCGCCGGTATCCTCTGTATGGGATGGTTTGAGGGTGGGCGTGGCGAGGTCGGGTTTGACCTTGCAGAACTTTTGAAGTTGTGAGGAATACGGATCCGGGAGGCGCGGTGGTGTGCCGCATCCGGATGATAGGCGATGGCCCTCCGGAGGGTTTGTTCTTGTTTATGTAGATAGTTTGAGGCGGTCTTAGGTACCCTCGGCCCCGCTTATCTTAGCCTTCAAGAGTATTTCCGGATCCCATCGTCAATTGACCCGAATTCCATTAGGTCGTTGGTGGGTGGGGCTCTCTTGTTATGGCGTTCTTAGAGAGTTGTCCTTCGAGTCTTGATCGCTTTTTAGCGTGAAGACCATAGGAGGGTGTACTATCCGTCACCCGGCTGAAATTTAAGGTAGCCGTCCCTCCAATGTGTCCCGTTGGCGGAATAGGTATTTCTTCTGCGGGTGAGGGAGCGAGGTATGAGTGGGGTATCGACACTTGTTGGTGGACCGAAAATCAAGCCCTTGGGCCGTATGGAGGAGGAGTTGAGCACCTTGGTGAGATCTTATCCATAAGTTACACCGAGGACGACTGAAGAGAAAGCCGGTGAGTGTTTTGGTCGGAAGCGTCGGGACCGGTCCGGACGGGGTGAGGCATCCCTTTTCTTAGTCCTTATTCGCTTTATTTTTGTGCTAATGTGTCTTTCTCTTTCGACGCAGTGAAGTTGAGGATGAGGTGGGCCACCATCGCCGGCAAGGCGAGGCCAAGAAAAAGCAGAGGCGGTGGACCTAGTAGGGGCCCGAAGAAGGTGGGCAAGATGGGCCGGATGATGAGTGGGCTGAGCCGGGTCCGGCCGGCATCGAGTCTCGGCCTCGGGGGCCTGAGTACTGGTACCGCCCCAAGCTTGGCCGCATCCTTCCCCGAGGTACGTAGCTTCTTCACATTTAGATTTGTTTGCCGCAATCGGTTATTGACTTGTGCATCTCCTTTTCGGTGAGAGCTCGATGATGGGGCCTGCGGTGGCTTCTGGGGGCTGCAGTCGCCGCCGGCTTGCCACCGAGAGCTCGGCCCGGCAAGATCGTTGAACGGAGCTCAGCCGCTGGGGTGAGCCGAGACCGCGTCCGCCACGAGGGCGAAGCCGAGGCCGCCGTGGCTTCGAGGCGGGAGGGCTGGCTGCAAGCCGCCCCAGAAGAGGCACTGGCACCGGAGGCCGCCGGGAGGTCGAGGTGAAGGAGGAGCTGGCCGGGCGAAGAAGGAACTCGTGAGCGAGAGGGTGAGGTGGCACAACCGGGGACCCTGCGAGGGCCTTTGCCGGCGAGCTCATCGAGTCGGAGAGCTTCTCGCTTTATTGCCGATCTCGCCGCCGTCTTGGCCGAAGGTGGTGTCGATCACCTGGGGGCGGCCGCCATGCCCGACTTTGATAAGGTCAAGCATGGGTGGACCGAGGTCGACCCGAGAGAGTGGACAAAGCTTACGCCGGGTGATCTATGGGGTGACTCCTTCCGGTGTTGGAGGCTCGGCATCCAGCCCACCGCCCCGATCTGGCCGAGGTCGTCGCCCGGTCTGAGGAGGACGAAGATCGCGAGCCGGAGCTCCTTGCCGAGGCACGGGCGGCGAGGAGGAGGAGGAGGCGGGCGAGGAGGCGGGGGTGGAGCTCCGGTGGAGGTGGCCACCGCAGGAGCATCGAGGAGATCGTCGAGGCCGGCCATAGGCACGAGGTCGATGGACTGATGTAATAGTTGAGCTGCCGGGTCGATGGGACCACAGGTCTTTGTAATAATTTTCCCTTTTGAGTAATAAACGCGACTTTTTTAAGATTTTTGTTATCTTGTTTATTTACAGTACTCCACACCTGAATGGCTCGGACTTGATCATGAATTGTTGACCAAGTTAAAAGAGGTCCGAGGCGCCTTGGCTGAGAAGGACGAAGAGGTGCTTTCCTGGAGGAGCCGGTGCCTTGGTGACCCAGTTTTGCGATAGAGGTCAGCTCGGCTTCGTCTGCCGACCTGAAGAGGAAGTTGGACGAGGCTGATCGGGAGGTGGCCCGCCTCCTGGCTGAGAACGAGGCCCTAAAGTTGAGGGTCACACAGGACGGAGTCCAGGGGGCGGACTCATCTGCCGACGCTATCCATGGGCGTTTGATAGAGTGTGAGGAGCGACTCGAATTGATTGCGGAGAGGCTAGCACGGGTGTCGGAGGAGCATGCGAGTACGAGAGGCGGTCGCCAAGGTGGTGGAACTACCATATCCGTCGACGACCGAGTTCGAGCTTCTTGGCGGAGGCATGGTCTTGAGGATGAGGAGGGCCCAACAGCAGAAGTTCAAAGCTCGCGTCAACTCCGTCGTGAAGTTTATGGAGATGTATGATATCGTCCATAACGTCGCATGCCCGGCGCAGTAGCGATGCCACCAACGGGCTCCGTGACCGATCATAGAAGAACCCGCAGGAGGCGGCTACTCGATCATGCAAGTGCTCGGTTGATGGGTCGGCAGGGCAGATCATCCAGGCGATCCTCGGGAGCGGTCGGCGATCGAGGAGCTCAGTCGGCGGGGAGGCGGCGGGTGGGGGCGAGGTCGTGCTCCCGTGGGTGTCCGGTCGGGGGTGGGGCGTGACCTCGGGTGCGTCCCACCCCGGAATGCCAGTCTTGGCGCTGCGCCACTCGAAGTGTCGAGGCGGGTGAAGATGACCACGGTGTCGCCGCTCATTCGGGCTACCTCGAGCCCGCCGAGCGCCGAACAGCCGTGGTGATTCCGGCCTTATCGACCGGGTTGAAGGCACGAGTTCGTTCTGCATACACCGTCGGCCCGGAGATTTTGTAGAAAATTGGTGTGACTTCAGAGTCTGGCGGGGAGTCAGGAAGCCCGAATGAGGCTATGTATAGTGTAGAACTTTGTATGTAGATATAAATGTATTTAGACTCGTTTCAAGTGTATATTTCCTCTTAAGAGGTATAAACATAGCTTAGGACTTCGTTTTGGTCTTAAATGCATTTACATCAGATCTGAAGTGTGTATTTTCCCAAATAAAGGGTATGAACGAGCTCTAAGCTCGGTTGATTTGTATATGGCTTGGTACTTGGTTTATAGTCGTTAATGCATTTAGACTTTGTACCGGAGTGCATATCTTCCCAAATAAAGGGTATGAGTTGGCGAGATCGATGCGGATGTCGCGTGCATGTAGACGCCCAACTTAATGGGTAATCAGATGCTTTGCGTGTAGGCGCCCAACTTAATGGGTAATCATGACGCTTTGCGTGTGGGCGCCCAACTTAATGGGTAATCTGACGCTTTGCGTGTAGGCGCCCAACTTAATGGGTAATCTGACGCTTTGCATGTAGGCGCCCAACTTAATGGGTAATCTGTGATGCGCACCCTACTTGGTGGGATTTTCATCTTCGTAAGGCGTCCCCTTGTGAAGGTTTAAATGTGGTGTATCCAAACAGATGTTCACATATGTATGAGACGAAGTGAAATATTCATTATAAAAACAGGTGTTTTATTGAACATGTAATCAACATCGTACTTTGGCGAAACAATTAAGGAACTAACATGATGCCGACTTTAAATCGAAGCTATGTAAAATACCTCCTTAAATGCGTAATGTGCCAAGTTCGTGGGATAAGCGCACCGGACAAGTGGGCCAACTTGTAAGCCCCTTTGCCGAGGTCCTCGTGAACGCGGTATGGGCCTTCCCATGTCGGATCCAGCTTGTTAAGACGCTCACTCCCATCGGCTTCATTATTTCTTAGGACGAGGTCGCCTACTTGGAGCGCGGAGGCTTTGACCCTTTTGTTGTAGTACCGTGCGACCTGGGCCTTGTACTTGGCTTCGTTTATGAAGGCGAGCTCGCGCTTCTCCTCGAGGGCGTCAAGATTGGCCCGCAGGTCTTCCTCGCTCGGCACCGGTCGAAGTGAAGAGGCGAGGGCTTGGTGCGCCGATCTCGGCCGGTATGACGGCCTCGTGCCGTGAGACCGAGGCTAAAGGGGTCTCCCGTGCGCCGTCCGAGGTGTGGTCTGTGGGACCCGAGGACTTGAGGAGATTTTAGCCCGATCGCCTTTAGCTCGGTCCACCTCTTCTTCAATCCTTGTGACGATCGTGCGGTTCGTCACCCTCGGTCCGACCATTCGCTTGCGGGTGTGCGACCGAGGTGAGCGTTGATCGATCTGAAGCTCTTCGCATCACCCTCAAGTTTTTGTCGATGAATTGGGTGCCGTTGTCCGAGACCAGGATGTGCGGTATGCCGAAGCGGCAGACTATATTTTTCCACACGAAGGTCTGAATCCTTCTGCTCGTGAGGCTCGAAAGTGGCTCGGCTTCGACCCATTTTGTGAAGTAGTCTATGGCTACGACTAAGTATCGGCCGACCGGTGCTCGGTCGAACAGGCCAACGATGTCGATCCCCACCGCATGAAAGGCCATGGACTCGCAGTCGCTCAAATCGACCGGGGCGCTTTTTGACCGTGGAGTGAATCTGGCACTTCGGGCACTTCTTGACGAGCTCGGCCGAATCTTGCACGAGGGTGGGCCAGTAATATCCCGACCTCAGCGTCTTTTTGAGAGAGCTCGCGACCCGATGTGGCTTCCGCAAGACCCCGGTGAATTTCGTTGAGCACGTGGTCGGCTTCTTCCGCCCGAGGCACCTCGGGAGGGTTGAAGGTAAGATTTCGGTGAGAGCGCCTCATGCATGAGATACTCGGGATTTCGCCATCATCTTTTCGCTTCGAGCCGATCTTGGGCAAGGCGCCGTGTTCGTGTAGCCTTGAGGAGACATCCAATTTGGCTCTATCTCGGTGATGATGCCGACGTGGGACTCTGCGATGCTTCTGGAATGGACCTCCTCCACTGGTGGACTTGTTGACGACGCAGCCAATTTGCTGAGGATGTCACCACTATTTTCCTCGGGATTCGGTGGATCTTGAAGTACCGAACGAGGTCAAGATCTCCTTTGCCTTCTCGGTATTGTTTCATTCGGTCCTCTCGCCTCGTGTTGCCTAACACCTGGTTCACCACAACCTGGGAATCGCCGAAGACTTGGATCTTGTCCACCCTCAGCTCCGTGGCGAGGCGGAGTCCAGAGATTAGGGCCTCGTACTCCACCTCGTTGTTGGTGGTCGGGAAGGTAAACCGGAGGGCGTAGGTGACTTCTTGCTTATCTGGGCCGAGGAGGAGGATGCCCGCCCCGCTGCCCGTCTTGCACGAAGCTCCGTCCACGTACATCTGCCAGCAACCATCTGGTGGTGCTAGGACGGCTTCTTCCGCCGTCGTGGGCGGGGCTGGAGTTACCTCATTGGCGAGCCTACCTCGGTGAATTTGGCCTCGACCGGAAAGTCGGCGAGCTTGCCTTTATGGCGGCCTCGGTGAGTACGAGATGTCGTGCTCGCCGAGCTCCAGCCTCCCACTTAGCTATACGTCCGGATGACTCGTGTTTAACAAGACTTGTCTCGAGGTAAGTCAAGAAGCACCAGACGGAGTGAGCTTGGAAGTAGGGTCGGAGGCGTCGTTTGGCGTTCACCAGGGCTAGCGCTACTTTTTCGAGGCCGGTGTACCTTGTCTCCGGTCCTTTGAGAGCTCGGCTGATAAAATAGATGGGGAGTTGTCGTCCCACCTCATCTCGTACCAGTACCGCGCTGATGGCCTCGTCCGAGGCGGCCAAGTATAGAGAGAGGGATTCACCTTGCTTCGGGGCGGACAGAGTCGGCAGGTCGGCAAGGTACTCCTTCAGCTGTGTGAAGGCGGCCTGGTGTTCTTCCTGCCAGGCGAAGTCCGGGGCTCTCCTCAGGATCTTGAAGAATGGGAGCTGTTTCTCGGCGGCTCGAGACAGAAATCTGCTGAGGGCGGCTAGGCACCCGGTGAGTTTGTGGATCTCACGGATGGTCCTTGGCACCTGCATGTCGAGCACTGCCTTCACCTTGGTGGGATTGGCCTTCAGGCCCTCCTGAGAAACCCAGCATCCCAAGAACTTTCCGGTCTTCACCATAAATGTACATTTCTGGGGGTTGAGTTTGAGGTTGGCCGACCTGAGGAGTTGGAGGATGGTGCCGAGGTCATCGGCGCAGCTCTCCGTTTTCTGACTTTTGACTACTATGTCGTCGACGAGACCTCGACGATCTCCCGATGTGGTCTTTGAATGTTGCATCCACCATCCTCGGTAAGTAGCCCGGCGTTCTTGAGGCCGAAAGGCATCTTCGACGCAAAGACGCCAAGTCGGTGATGAATGCGGTCTTGATGCGTCCTCGGGGCTCATCAGACTTGGTGGTACCTTTGTATAGATCCGGAAAGCTGAACATCTCGTGGCCCACCAATGCCTCCACCTTCTTGTCGATATCGGGGAGGGTAGCAATCTTTAGGCGATGTTTGTTGAGGTCGGTATAATCGACGCATACGCGCCACCCTCCTCCACGGCTTCGGACCACGATCGGATTAGCCATCCGTCGGGTATTGACCTCGAACAAGATCTTGGCCTTGAGTTGAGTCACCCGTCCCTTATGACCGATCGCGATCCGCGCGAATATCCTTTTCTTCGCGGACCGGCTTGGTAGTCGCGTCGATGTTGAGGCGGTGAGTTATAAGCTCGGGTGACACTCGGTCATATCGCGGGGACCGAGCAAACACGCCCTATATTCTCTCGAAGTTGTATGACATGCCGCGGACGTCGGTGGGCCCCAGGTGCCGACTGGATGACCTCGAGGATCGTCGTCAGATAGTTGGAGGCCCCGGTCAGTCATCCCGGTGTCGGTCTTGAGGGCTCGGTAATTGCTATGCCTGGGGTGAGGCCGCATCTTGGGTTGACAGTCGTAGGCATTCTTTTGCTGCCGTTTGGTCCCCCTGGATGCTAAGCACTCCCACCGGGGTGGGAATCTTAACGGTGAGGTGGTAGACCGAACAGACGGCCTTGGTGGCGTACAGCCAATCTCTCCCCAGGATGATGTTGTACGGAGAGGGAGCTCGGACCAGGAAGAATCGGATGGCCTTTGTGACCGACCTGGGAGCTCGTCCTACCGTGACCGGAAGCGTAATGACCCCCTCGGGCTGGACTGCCTCTTGAGTGAAGCTCCGTGGCGGGAGGCGCGGAAGTACAGAATGCCTCCGACCTCAAGCTTATCCAGCAGCACGGAAGATGATGTCGACGGAGGCTCGATGTCGATATAGACCGGTGGACGTTTTGTTGCCCACCGCGCCACGAATGGTGATGGCGTCTGGTGCGGCATGATCTTGGGCACGGGTCCTCCTCGAGAACGTTATGTTCTCACCATCCCGAGTCGCTTGTTCTTGGCTCTTCGGGCCGGCCTCGGGCGTAGTTCTTGAGGACGACCTCGTCGTCCCGAGGCGATCCGGTAACAACATAGACCTGCTCCATAGCGTTGGGACCTTCGTCCTCGTCGTCTTCAGGTTGGGTCGCCGGCTGGGTCGGCCCGCGATTGTTCCGCCGCCCATTCCTTCGCTTCGCATTTCTCGGACCGGCTCGTCCGAGGTATTTCTGAGGGCTCCACCTTTAACGAGCTCGTCGATCCGTGAGCCTGTGTTTCGCAATCCTCGGTATCATGACCATATCCTTGGTGATAGTCACAATACTAAATCGTGGACCTCTTCTTGGATCCCCTTTCATGGGGCGGGCCGGAAGAGCTCGGCGTGGAGCTCGAATATTTCGCCCTTGATTTGAGCAGAGTAGGCGCTCGCCGCCGAGGGTTGGGCCGAGATCCGAGCCTGACTCAGTGGCCCTCTTTTGATTACGTCGAAGGCGCTCGCGATCGGCGCCCGACTTGATCATCCGCTTCTTTCTCGGACTTACGCCGTCCCATTTCCGCTTCTTCCGATCCGACTCGTCCTCGACGAAGTTGTCCACCAGTTCCAAAGCTTACTCGCCGTCTTTGGTTTCTCCTGGTGATTTCTTTGTTCAACGCACGGTCGGATCCCGTTTTGAACGCGTTGATGATGTAGAGGTCGTTCTTGTCGTCGATTTTGAGCGACTCTTTGATGAACCTCGAGACGAAGTTGGACATCGTCTCGCCCCGCCTGGCGGATTGTGAGCGGTCGGAGGAAAGGTCACGGGTGGCATCTTCGATGAAGCGCCATTTGAACCGATCCATGAGGTCCACAGGCGGTGTATCTTTGTTACGGCGGGCGAGGTGAACCAACGCCGTGCGTTGGAGATCAAGACTCGGGAAGATTTTGCACATGTGAAAATCTTCCATTCCTTGATTCGCCATGTTGGTGGTGTGGCGAAAAGGAAGTCGGAGGGTCTCGAGGCCATCGTGAGCCGCTATATTGGGTGCCCTGCATCACGGGCGGGCGTGTCTAGAATCTCCACGGAGAAAGGGAGATGATCCTCCGTGCACGGTCGAACCCCGGAGATTGTTGCCATCTCTTTCCGGAGGGTGGGGATCGATAGCGACGCCTATCATCCTCCGAGGGGTTCGACTCGCCTTTCTTCCTCCCTGTTTTGCTCGGCTCTCTGGTCGGCATGACGAGGTGGAGAAGCGGCCCGCGAACCGGCGAGGGGCGGCGGTGGTGGCGGCTCGCCTGTGGTGGCGGCCCGCGAATGAGGGTGGCGGCTCGGCCGCGGTGGCGGCTCCGCGTCGGGCGTGATGCGCGTTCTCGCCATCACGCCGAGGTAAGTCCGGCTGCTTCGGATAGGGGCGGCGGCGGCGGCCGTGGTGTTGATCCGGGGCCCTCGGGGCCCGCCTTGGTCCCGGTTGTTGAAGCTTTGAATTGGCAAGATTGGCGTGGAGGAACTCGGTCACGGCTCGGCCGAGGACCTCGTGGGACGAATGAGCTGTTTGCTCGTCCTCGTTGAGGTCGACATCTTCCCCTTCGTTGGGGAGGCGGTCCTGAGGGTGTATGGAAACATTTTCCATGTGGCCCTCAGGAGTGTGGGCGCTCGTGGCGTCTGCGATCTCCTTCCCGCGACGCTGAGTGACCACCCGGTCGTCCTCAGCACGGTTGTTGCCAGCGTGGGCGGCGGTTGTGCGTGTTCTTGCCATTTAGTTGTAGAGGGAAACGAAGCTTTCTTGTTCGACGTTCCCACAGACGGCGCCAATGATAAATCTGGTTAAGTGAGTGTGCGAGATTTATGTAAAGCAATAAAGAACACCCAGGCTTTTTACGTGGTTCGATCGTTAATGAGATCTACGTCCACGGAGGAATGATTCCTCAATACTTTTACTAGAGCTTTGAGTACAGAGAGTATTGGTTACAAGCATTTTGCATTCAGTAAATTGCCAACCCTCTAATGTCAGTTTTCCTCCTATTTATACAACCCTAATCAGAAGAATGGCGCCCGACCCTCCATTGGTCGTGGCGTGACTCTTCCTCCGGCATGCCTTCCATTGGTCGGGAGCAGGACCTTTCGCCTTATGTGCGCCACGTGGAGGTGGCGCGACCTGTTGCCTGGGCGTGTCTTCCATTGGCCGAGGATGGAGGTTACGGAGGCTAGGGTTTTAGGCAATGATTAGGGCTCGTCTTGGGCTCACCGTGGGCCTGCTATCAACGTTAGGCCCGGCTCGTTTGGGCTGTTTGTGGGCCTAGTCGGTTGGGCCATATCCCATCACTTAACTCTTAGTATTTTGAGAGTAATAAAGCATTGGAAACTACTTATCCAAAGTGTTTTGAAAAATTTAGTAAACATTAATGGTATCTCACTATTTTCCAAGAAAGTAAATAAATAAATAAAGGCATCTCACTTAATTTGTTTTTTTTTGTCAATTTAATACAGAAATTTAAAGATCACATCACGGTGTACTCGAACCCGAGACCTTTGGCTTCGGGCATTAACCACTAAGCCAACATACACACACAAATCTCACTTAATTTTGCTATCGAGATAAGTGTATTACGTCTTTTATAGGAAGTCTTAGTGCAAAATAATATTACAGGTTAAATTTTACAAGACGGTACGTAACAAAATTAGAAAATATATCAAAACATTATTTTTCACTAGTGTTAACTATTACAGAGAAAAGATGTAATAATAAAATTAAATAAAATATAAACATGTACACTAGTTATTATTTTAGTAAGATTCTAAAATTTTCATTTTAGACAGAATTTTACAATAAATTATAATTTTTAAAAATATATTCAACAACAGTGTACTTTGATTAGACTGCAGTAATCAGGATCCATGGACATGGAATGGTCGACCACAAGCAATAAAAATAACAGATAAAATGGGAGACCGTCCACAGTCTTGTGCTAATCGACCCCAACCTTTTTCTCTCTCTCCATAAGTTGAGATTTGTCACATCGCTATTGGTTTGTGAGATTTTTTGAATATTAATAAAATCATTATATCTTTTGTATATTAAATTTTTTAAAAATAACAAAACAACCATTTTTAAAATTCTCTATAAATATACACTAATATTGTCATAGTTATATACATAATACAATTTTCTTCTCTTATCTACATATAACATCGATTTTCACTTCAAAAGACTTCATTTTCTAGTTTTTCCTATGGTTTGTCATATTTTATACTTTTATTTCTTCTATGTACTTTTGAGTTGTTATGCTATAATACAAATTTATTTTTATTATAATTAATTATAAATAATATTATGATTGAATGGTTGGGTGGTTATTGATAAACCATCAAATATAAATATGGTTGGGTTGGATTGGGTTGGGTTGGTTGGATTGGGTTGAATAGTGATGATGTGGAATAAAGATAAATTAATTAAATAATAAAATGTTAGATGGTTGAATGGTTTGAATGGGTTGATAAACATAACTTAAGTTAGCCAATAGATGTTACACAATTAAGTGTAATTATATTAATTCAACATTATTGAGATTTCCCGTAATTAGTGAGACACTATGAAGACAATATTATCGAGAATTTGTATTATTGTTGTAATGCTATTGACTATGTAGCTTAAGTAGGGGTGAGCAAAATACCCGAAATCCGGATATCCGATCCGAACCAAATCGAAATTTAAAATTCGGTTCGGATCGGATGATATTTTTCAAAATTTTGGATTTTCGGATCGGATCGGATTGGATCGCTTTAATCCGAAAAAATCCGAAAATCTGAATTATATATAATTTATATATTATAATAATATTTTATTTAAATATTTTTAAATCTAATATAAATATATATAAGAATTAGCAAAAATTTGTTTCGGATTTTTCATAATTTCGGATTTTTCGGTTCGGTTCGGTTCGGATATTTTTATAAAATTTTTGGATTTTCGGATTTCGGATTTTCGGATATTCGGATCGGATTGTTTTTTCTCTCAAAATTCGGGTTTTCGGATCGGTTCGGATTAGGCAAAAATCCGAATCGAAATCCGAATGCTCACCCCTAAGCTTAAGATTGTTACCTCAAAGAATAAAAAAATAAAATGGGAAAAAAATGTCATGGAATGACAACCTAATTAATGGTGGTTTCCTATAAATGGGAGGTCAATGGCTTCTTGTTTTGAGTTGGAAGATGGGGTAATGGTATTTATACCTTGGTTATTTATCTTTATAAATGATGAATTTACTAAGCTCAAGTATAATAGAGTTTAAGTCTAGGATATGATCATATATGGTGATTTGCACTCATAGTGTCCTAAAAATATTATTTTCCAATAAGAATGAAAAATCTAACACTTCCAAATCAGATATTCATGTATAGAGATCATACAAAAATCTATACTACATTAAAGCATGAATCTCCATTTTGAAATTGATTTCAATGGAGATTTTGTATCTTCTTCAAGATTTAGTGGCTATTACTAATCAATGATAATTAGATTAAATCATGTTAATTAATTTTGCAATTAATTCATATATTTTGGCGAATTTTGTGTAGTGACTACATGATCACTTTTTTCTCAGTCATATTATTTCTAATTTTGTTGTTTTTTTGTTTATGAAAGTATATGCAATATGCATGTTGAATTAAAAATTGCGACAGTAAATTTTATTTGATATGTGACAAACGAAATTGAAATTGACAGGTTATAATCATTTAAATTAATAGAAAAAATAAATTATGACCGAAGTTCATGATTTAGATTAATCTATTAACCGTAATTTTAATATACACTAAATTGAATTAATATTTTTAATTTATATAAAAAAATAATCTTGAAATATTTACGTGCATCTTATGAGAGCAAATATGGTAAGTACTTACACTTTCGATCTCTAAAAAAAGTATTTAAATTTCACATTTATAATTACACAGCTGAAACATAGTTATGGTTTGATTTGATTGTCACGTTGTATTACATTGTAGTCAAGTTATCAGTCTGTTTATTTCAATTAAGATAATTGAAATCTAATTATGGTGTGTTTGACAAAACAAGAACTTAAATAATTTATAGATCTGAAAAAAAGACTTCAATTGCTTATAATTTATAAGTTCCTGAAAAACAAGTTCTTCAACTCTATTTTTGTTAATGATCTTTGTAAGTAATAATCCATTTACAAAAACAATCTTACTATATTTTGTTATTTTCAACAAATACTCTTCTCTTCTCATTTTATTTGATTTTATCGATTTTTTATCTCTAACAAATATTTTTATCTATAACTCACAATTTTCTGTAACTTATATTTCATTTATCCAAACTTTGACAACTTATAAGTTCTTGAGACACTACGTCTTATAAAATATTTGGATTTATTTATTTTGAAATACAAGATACATATCATATCATGAAATTGAGTATATATTACAAATACTCATTCAAATTAGTAAAACTGAAAAAAAAAAATCAAATCAAAATAACCAAGCTATAACAAAAAAGACTTTTTTTTTTAATCAAACTAGTACAAACTAAGCTACGTCCTAATAAAATGAAAATGTCGGTAGGCCTCGAACCAAAACTCTAAAGAGACCTTTTTTTTAATGCACAATTTTTTAAAGACTGTGTCACGGTGAACTCGAACCCGATATCTTGACATCGGGCAGGCTAACACACACACTCTAGAGAGACATTTTTTTTTTGGTCAATTTAATATAGAAATTTAAAGGCTGCGTTACGGTGAACTCGAACTCGAGACCTTTGGCATCGGACATTAACCACTCTACCACTAGGCCAACACATGTACACAAAGTATGAATTACTCTAGAGAGACTTTTTGTGTTTCAGCTTTGTCACTTAGTTTAGTACAAACTAAATCATATTCAAATTAATAACTAAAATAGTGCAGACTAGTCCATGTTCAAATAAAATGAAAATACAAGCCATGTGTCGGTGAAACAAAAAAAAAAAACTCTTATTTAGAGAGAGACTTTTAGTTCCTTAACTTTGCTATTTATACTAGACCCCATGGATTATTATATGTTGAACCTTATAAAATATCTAAAACAAGCTAAACCAAACATCCTCATAACTGTGCCTAATCGAATGCCCGTTTATGATGATTATGATAATAGTAAAACACAAAGTTTAGGGATTTAAATAAACTAAAATAAAATTATGGGACCTTTTATAGAGCATAGTGCAAACTTAAATTATTTAATTAAACCAAATTATAATTTGGAAAACTAATTACAAAATTAACATTTGAAGACATACTTATTTTATAATCCTATGTATAAATACATAATTATGACTAATGGTTACATCAACTGACCTTGTATTTTCATTCCAAATCAAAAGAAATTTAAAATATCATTCAACTAAACAAAGGTAAATACTAGGGGTGAGCAAAAAATACGAAAACCGAATATCCGATCCAACCAAACCCAAATTTAAAAGTCGGATTTTTCGGATTTTCGGATCGGATCGGATTGAAATTTCTTTAAATTTTGGATTTTCGGATCGGATCAGATTTTTTAAATCCAAAAATCCGAATTATATATAATTTATATATATCAATAATATTTTATTTAAATATTTTTAAATTTACTAAAAATATATATAAGAATTAGCAAAAATTGGTTTCAGATTTTTGGATTCGATTCGGATCGGATTTTTTATCTCTCAAAATTCGGATTTTCGGATTGATTCGGATTAGGCAAAAATTCGAACCGAAATCCGAATGCTCACCCCTAGTAAATACTACTTTAAATTCAAATTATATCATTTTTTTCAAAAATATTTTAAACTATAAAAAAATATTTATTTAAAGTACCAACTATCCATATTATCTCAAAAATGTTGTATTTCATTTTCCGAGCTTTGAAATCTTGACGTGACTCACCGAATACAACATGAAAATACCACACAATTTCATGTGTCATCTATATTATTTTAGTTTTTATCTTTTCAATATAGTACTCAACTAGTTACATCATGTCGAGATCGGAAAATAGACGTAAGATATTTGTTATATAAAATTGATAGTTGATGATTTTAATAATTTTTATGAAAGTTTGAAACATTTTTAATAAACAGATAAATAATATAAGGTTTAAAATGATAGTTATATGCTAAATAAATACTTCACCTGTCATGTTAATATCGGTTCATTATTTTTGGATACGTAGATTAAGAAGAATTATATTTTATATATAAAATAATATACAATACGAAATTTGAAATATTTTTTAATATAAAATTTTTTTTTAATATAATTTAACGAACAAACATTTGGCAAAAGAAAATGTCAAATGCACGAGTAAATCTGGCATAATTAAACCCAAAAAAGTTAGTAAACAACAAAAGGTCAAAGTTCACATTACGAGAAAATCAGCGTTTTTGGGCGGATTCTCTTCTCTCCGGCGAAGGTTAGTTCTGCGCTTCCGCCTTTCTCGCTCTCCTCTAGGGTTTTGTAGTACTACTTAGTTATTTTCACCGAATCTTGTATTTCAGTTTGACCTTGAGCGAAACGATCTGAACAGAAGGGTAAAACACCATAGAAAGAAATGGTGAGAGGATTGCTTGGGAAATTAGCTGGTCGCTCTCTCTCCGTCGCCGGAAAATGGCAGCAGCAACAACTCCGACGCCTCAACATACACGAGTATCAGGTGTTCCCTCTCTCTATCTCTAACACACACACACACACTCTTTGCACAAACCTGTCAATTTTCTCCGAAACTTATTTAACGTGTTTAGCAGTCCGTCTCGAGTTGTTTTAGTCCTTGTATTTGTTTATGTTTTAATCAAAGTTTTGATCAGAATTACGCTATTGTAGTTCGTGTTTGTTTTTCAAATGTGGGATGCGAATATTGGGGACGTAATTGGTGTTAGTGATACGTCAGTGCCCTAAGGCAGAAATGAATAAACCTTGAACCATTTCTAGGTGACTTTGGAACATTGCATTGTAACTTACCTGTCCAAAACGTGATGTACTTATGTCAGGGAGCTGAGCTGATGGGCAAGCATGGAATCAATGTCCCAAAAGGTGTGGCTGTTGGATCAGTTGATGAAGTCAGGAAGGCAATGCGTGAAGTATTTCCCAACCAAAGCGAGGTAGTGCCATTGATCTTTTCTCAGGTCTTTGGTTCTTTGGGTATGCAAGGGTGACTGAATATGTAGAGGCAAATCATGGTGTTGTAGGTGGTTGTGAAGGCTCAAATCCTTGCTGGTGGCAGAGGACTAGGAACATTTAAAAATGGTTTCCAAGGGGGAGTTCATATAGTAAAGGCTGACAAGGCTGAGGATGTAGCTGGTATATAATAAAACCTTTTGTTTTTCATATGGAAATCATATAAGCTTGCATAAATTTGTTGTGCTTTCATCCATATAGCAAAATTGAAATTCTCTAAGTCACTCCCAATCTGTTCAGTTATAATAGTAAAGGATGAACTCGAAATTTCTAAAAGTCTACACCATGATTTTTAAAGTAGTTCTGGTTGCTGCATCACAAAGTTCAGGTTTTTCTTACACGCCATGCCATTTCCGCTGCTTGGTTCTTTTCTCTCCTGCAAGAAACTATGTTAGGAAAAATCGCATAATTGCATGTTATTATCCGTTAGTGACTCATTAAAGTTGAGGGACACTATGATATCCCTTTATATCAACATAGCCACCCATTTCATGTTGGTTAGCATCATTCTAAAGGAAATGGTGAGGTATATGTTTATTTCTGAGAAAACACATGTTTGGGAAATTATTTTGATTGATCCCACTGTGTCCTTTAAAACAACTACTGCAACAAGTTAAATTTATGTTGTTTCAGGTAAAATGCTTGGGCAGATGCTTGTCACTAAGCAAACTGGACCTGAAGGAAAAATTGTCAGCAAGGTTTGACATCAATTGTGTACTTCCATAATAAAGATAATCATATATGTGGTCTTACAGTTGGGATGAAATCCATAACTATTATTTAAGTAATGTTTATTCTTGTCGAGATGCAGTTCCAATTCCCTTTTGCTAATGTAAAGGATCGTTAATATTCATTTCAATCGTGGGTATTTTGTATTATCAGTTGTATTTTCTTAATAATCAGTGTTTGCCAAGAACAGAGAAACTAATGGTTATGAAAAATTTAGCAATTGAGACAATGAGTGGAACTTTTGTGGCCTTCATATGCTTTTTGATTTAGCTTTTTCTTCATATACATTCTTGTCTTGAAAATAATTTTATCTTAGAAACAGGTAATATCATTACATTCGTTATCCTGGGATACATTTTCTGCTCAATGTCTTTGGAGCAAGTATGTATGGCCTTGGGAAAAGCAAGACTGACTTTCCCCATCTATTTGGCAGGTTTATTTGGCTGAGAAGTTATCCCTGGTCAATGAGATGTACTTTGCCATTACTCTTGATCGTATAACTGCTGGTCCAGTAAGTTCATATATTTAAGGATTCATCTCAGCAATATTTTATTGGATGTCCTCCATCCTATTTGCTTTAGTAATTCAGTTGTAAGTGGTGCAATTACTGTGTCACAGAGGAACACATGTTCTTACTTTCCTAAACAATTAGTTGGATTTTTTTTCTTATATCATGTATTAAGCTTGTGATTACGTCTGAAGTACCTGCTTTAATACCACAAACTATTCCATATAGAAAAGATATTCAAACCATAAGGCTGTGTTTTGGTGGTGTCAAATGTATATGTACCTGCTTGATTAACATGTGAAATTTAATACACTATCTATATAATGAGGCCTGTGTTCGTATCTATATCTTGCAGCTTATTATTTCCTGTAAAAAGGGGGGAACCAGTATCGAAGATCTTGCAGAACAACATCCAGAACTGATCGTAAAGGTTAGTCTCTCTTCCATGTATCCATCTGGTTGTTAATTGCACTTTCTGAATGTGGATCCTCCCTCGAATTGATATTTTGAATTATCTGTGCAACAGGTACCTATAAATGTTTTCACAGGAATTACTGATGAGGATGCTGCCAAGGTAGTGGATGGTTTATCCCCCAAGGTGGCCGATCGAAATGCTTCGATTGAACAAGTGAAGAAGTTGTATGAACTTTTCTGCAAATGTGACTGCACCTTATTAGAGGTAAGTGGTAACCAATATGATTTGCTTTCTCTCAGAATTTTCGGTAATTGTTCCAGAAATGCTTGTACTAGCTCAGCATAAAAGCCCTTATGACCATAATTTATCAAAAAATTCTTCAACAGATCAATCCTATTGCTGAGACTGCTGATAACCAGTTAGTAGCTGCTGATGCAAAACTAAATTTTGATGATAATGCTGCTTTCCGTCAGAAAGAGATATTTGCTCTTCGAGATCCAACTCAAGAAGATCCTCGTGAGGTACTCCTATTCCATTGTCTCTATAGTGGTCCTTCATACAAGGAATCTGATTAAACTCATTTGGTGGTCTTTATTAATTATTTAATGTTGTTTATGAATTTTCAGGTTGCTGCAGCTAAAGCTGACTTGAATTACATTGGTTTAGATGGAGAAATTGGTTGCATGGTGAATGGTGCTGGTTTGGCCATGGCCACAATGGATATCATCAAGTTACATGGAGGAACACCTGCTAATTTTCTTGATGTTGGGGGAAATGCTTCAGAAAACCAGGTTAGGATATTTCAATAGATTTCAGATTCTGCAAAGTTTTTCCTAATATCGTTGCATGCATGTTGAGTTCTGAAAATTAGTATTTGGGTCTGGGAATGTTGAGGGTAGCTTCAAATTTGAAGGTGGATGTGACGTTTGATGGATATTTTCCTCCTCCTTCCTACCGAGTGATTGGGTTATGATTTTCACCACTTCAGTTAAATTTATTCAACAGGTTGTGGAAGCTTTTAAAATTTTGACTTCAGACGACAAAGTGAAGGCTATTCTTGTGAACATTTTTGGAGGAATTATGAAGTGTGACGTAATAGCCGGTGGAATCGTGAATGCTGCGAAACAGGTGAACTATACACAAATTGAATCTTTCCTATGTGTAATGGCTGCCTTTTGATATATTATGACTGTTAATCTGAATGACCACACTGGTTCCTTTTGCTATGTCCTATTCCTATAACAGTTCAACCTGAAAATCATTTAAATTCACTCGTTAACATTTGCTCCTCTGATTCTAGTTGAATCTTCCTTCCTTCTTTCTCTAGGTCCAGGAGATAACCTTTTCATGTTTTTCTTTTTCAATATCTGGGCTATTTGCCTCCATGACCTAGAGTGGATTCTAGGTGTTTTGTAGGCCTCACTTGACCTAGTTAAGTATTCACTAGCCTGATGTTGGAAACACCATCCCGCAGACCTGCATGTTTTAAGCATGCTGCCTGAGTTTGTCCTCAGCAAGGACTGAACTCTCAATGCTCTGTTTGTTGGCTTTGTGCTTGCTCAGAGATATATCTCATATAATCATCCCTCCTCCCACACCAATCTGACTATTGATCTGTTCTCATAATCATATGCATGTTTGTTCTGGGGTCGGGAATCAAGTGGGTTCCCGTTCCATAAATTTGTCCTGGGGATTTTTGATACTTGGACTTCAAATCCAATCCAGGATTCTTCCTCCTACCTACTCCAATGATGAGATGTGTTCAGCATTGAGCCCCACTCTCTCTCTCTCTCTCTCTCTCTCTCTCCAGGTGTCTTCTGTCATGCCCTTCTTCATTGTAATTTTTCCAATTATTTTCCAGAATCATTTCCCCACTAACCTTGTATATGTAATCGATTATCATTTCATAATCTCAAATAAACTTACCAATATAATAATACAACAATAACGCTTTACTAGACATGATATGATATCTACAATATGGATTCTCTTCCAAAATTCGAATAGCCATGCTTTTCCCATCAATACATACTTAAACACCCAGTACTCTGAATCCAAGGACTCAATCCTCTCATGAGTAACGCAACCATTGGGTTTAGAGATAATGGTGCAAAGGAGACATTTCTGAGAACAAGGCAATACATCTTTAATCCACTATGGCCTCTTTTATGGGCTTTGTAATGTTAACGGAAACTGGCTGATTTGGTCTAAGAAGGCCAAAGCATGAATATTCCCTGATAGGGAAAAGGTTGCTTGTCTTTGATGAGAGCATGCACAGTTCTGACATATTTTTGGGCTACTGTTATAGGTTCAACTGAAGGTACCTGTTGTTGTCCGTCTTGAAGGCACAAATGTAGACCATGGAAAGAGAATTTTGAAGGTGAATTTGAAACATCTCTCATTCGAAACTTGGTTGGCTAAATAATGTGATATATATCACTAAAATTTTCTTGTTTACAGGAAAGTGGAATGACATTGATCACTGCGGAAGATCTGGATGATGCAGCTGAGAAAGCAGTGAAAGCCTCAGCAAAGTGAGAACATATTGTCCAGTCGGCCTGAACTTATTGAGGTCCTCTTTTTTTTTGAGTTAAATCTTTTGTATACCGATACATTATCTCTTTAGAAATTACTTTCGGTGACGTCCAAAGCTAATCTCCATTTGTCTGTGGAGAACGTTCATAATCATTCTTGATTTCTTGTCTTATTTTCTTATTTTCTTTTTTGGGTTTTCTAGCCTCGGATGAGTTTTTGTACTACCATGGTTTTGTTCTTATGCTGTGGGCATGGTTTTGTTCCACTTCAATATAAGAACAAGGACTTGTGCCGTGAAGGTGAAGAATAATTTGGATTTATCAGCAGAGAACACCCTAAGTACGTGTATTTTAGTCGAGATGGACAGAAGGCATGAATTGCAGCTTGACTTTGATTGAGCGTTTTTTGCACCTCGAGCTTCATTATTTATTGGAAAAAACTTGTGTGCATCCACCTTAATTAAATTCAATTAGAGTTTATAAATCCCTAATTATAATTTTTTAATGACAATTATGATTTAATTGGGTGGTGCATTGAAGGTGCCCCTTAATTATTTCCATACAAGAAGATACAAACTAGTCCAACAAACAAATTTTGTTAGAGATGCAGTAAGCAGCGGATTCAATAGTAACCATGGGATTGAAACCAATGGCTGTAGGCTGCATCTGATGTGCCAAAGCAGATCATTTTCTTTTTGGAAGGATTATAGTGAAATAAATTGAACAAAAAAAAAATAAAAAAATAAATTCAAGAGTCCAACATTTTGAAATATAACTTTGAAATTCAAGGGCCAATTATCTGGTTTTTACATTTTCATAAAATTGAATTCTCATTATATTCTTAGTTTTCTCATTTGTGGTTTAGTATTATTGTATTATTACCTTCATTTTTTTTCTTAGTTAGCCGCTACCTTTTTTAGTTTGTAAACGAACAGCTATTATTACTTATGGATGCGATGTGAATTATTTGAAGTTAGAAAAGTCTTACTTTTTTTTTTTTTTTTGTCAATTTAATACAGAAATTTAAAGGTCGACGTCACGGTGGACTCGAACCCGCGGGTATTAACCACTCTACCACTAGGCCAACACACGCACACAAAAAGTCATACTTATAATCTCCAAGTCACGACGTTACTCCACTCACTAAATTATATTCCAACAATTCTTTTCTCGATGCATTGTGAAACCAAAAATTTGCATAATGATAATTTCTTTTCAAAGTTTGTTTTAGATTTTCGGTTCATCGAAACAAGTTCGTGGAGATATACAATTTCAAGATAATTTGTTATATACTTCCTGATAAATCTAGTATGCGAGATTTATGAAAACTGTAAAGAACACCGGGGCTTTTACGTGGTTCGATCAAGAATAAGATCTACGTCACGGAGGTGATTCTCAATATATTTCACTATGGATTACAATGATTATATTGAAAAGCTCTCTAGACTCTAATAGTTCTTAACCCTTTACCGCCGACTTAACCCCTATTTATACATATTTGTGGATCTTCTAAAGACGATCGATCCCTTGATTTGTGGGATCCGATCTCTTTCCATAACGTGATCCTTGAATATCGCCCATATCTTGATCCTGAATACCGCTTTGACTTGGTCTTGATTAGGGTTTAGATCTTTGGCTTAACCGCGTGAGGCCGTTCATTAGGTCGACCCAAATTATTTGGGCTGCCAGCTACCAGCAGCGGTTGGGTCATATCCCATCACTTCCTGAATTAATCAAATTGAATTCGGAGGCTTTATGGTGAAAATTTGTTTTTTTTTTTTCGTTACGCTTGGATTCCGAGCATTCAATAAGTTGCTGAGATGGGAGCTCACTTTGATATATATTGTTGTTGGAAAGTCGATAATGTTGGTAGCATCTAATGTTTTATTTTTCAATTATTTGTTGGCAACTATTTTCAAGTATATAAATAACATTTTCGACTGAGAGACAAATATAGTTGGTTCTCTGTATTGTTTCTATCATTTTTATATACCATTTTTTCGTGGACCAAGTCGTGATTTAATTCGAATCTAGACAGTTAAACGTGATGTGATTTACCCTTCAGTTATAAATTCTTCACATAATACAGCACATTTTAGGAAGAAAAATAAAGTGAGATTTTAAGTTTTAGCCTTACCTTTTCACCCTGCCATCACTTTCTGTTTCAGCAAAATAAATCTAAAATTCAAAATTACACATCAAGCTAGCAAGACAAATTATCAAACAAGGGACAAGGGTGAAAGTGGAAAGAGGTGGTCTCCTGTGCGCGGGGCGCGCACAGTGAGACCACATTAATTAATTAATTAATCTTCATTAAGTAGTTAATTAATTTTAATTAATCTTAATTAATTAATATTAATTAATTAATTAAATTAAATCTAATTAAAATTAATTAATTTAATAAACTTTAATTGTAAATTAATAATATAATTTTAAATTAATATATCTTAATTTTGAATTAATAAATTTAATTTTCAATAATAAAGCCTAATTATAAATTAATAAACCCTAATTTTGAATTAATAAACCATAATTTGAATTAATAAACCCTATTTGGAATTAATAAACCCTAATTTTGAATTAATAAACCCTAATTTTGAATTAATAAAGCCTAATTGAAAATAATAAACCCTAATTTTGAATAATAAACCCTATTTGGAATTAATAAACCCTAATTATGAATTAATAAACCCTATTTGGAATTAATAAACCCTAATTGTTAATTAATAAACCCTAATTATGAATTAATAAACCCTAATTTTGAATAATAAACCATAATTTTGAATTAATAAACCATAATTGAAAATAATAAACCTTAATTATGAATTAATAAACCCTAATTATGAATTAATAAACCCTAATTAATAAACACTAATTATGAATTAATAAATAAAATATAAAATAATAAAATAAAACAAAAACTTGTGCGCGTCGCGTACGCGCGCGCGCACACAAGTTTTTGTCAAGTGGAAAATGCAGAAGGGTAAAAAGGTTTAAAAATTATAAATAAATAAAAGAGCAAAAATGGGTGAGGAAATGAAAATTCGCATGCTAAAAGACAGGATCCCCCGTACTTCTAACTCAACCAATGGGGGATCGACACGTGGAAATGGTAGTCAGAGCGGATTAAATAAAAGTGAAAAGATGCAAATAATTTTCCCCAAAGCCAAAAGGAGCCGTAGACTCTAGCGTGGACAAAAAGGACAGAATCCTCATTAACAAGAGCTGCAGCAAACGACAACATCCTATTCCTTGTTCCAAAGATAAACTCTCCCACCGGAAGTCTACACACCACAGTTCCATAAGAATGTGATAGAATAAATCATAATGATTCAGTGATTAACAAATTATGAGGATTTTAACTAGTGCTCATAAGGAATCACCTTAAAGAGATTGAAACTCTCATATCGATCATCGCGATTCTTGTGATTCGATTCTTGATCTTTATTCCAAATCTGCTAGCTCTTATCCATTTGAGTTAAGACCGTGAAGACAAACATCATATTCCTATATCATTTACTTGTCTCCTTTTCCTCCATTGTTGCGGCGGCGTCACCTCCATGTCCACTTTCACACGAGGCGGATTCTGGTGACACAGTTTCACCGGACTTAATTTCTTTGTTTGAATAGCTGTTTTTTCGTTTTACACAAATTTGAAGGTGAGAATCCTGATTTAATATTTTTCAGAACATCAAGTTTCTTGATTGGTTTCAACTTGTTTTAGCTTCAAATTTTAGTGGTTTCAACTTGTTTTAGCTTCAAATTTTAGTGGTTTCAACTTGTGGAGTTTCTTCATTTCGGTTTTAGCAAGTTTGGTAGTTTTGGGTTTCCTTTGATGTTTCTTATATTTGGATTTTAGTTGTTTGATTTTTAATATTTGTTAATACTTTATAGGAAACAATTCATTCGTGATTATATTTTTACGTTTTTATGTTTAAGTTTAGAATTTCGGAACTATGAAAAAGAAATTGGTGTAAGGAACGAGGAAAAACTCATTTTGTTGCCCATAGGGCATCCAACAATAATTTGGCGTGTTGTGAATAATTACTTCCTCCGTCCGTTCCATCCAAGACGACTCATTTCTTTTTGATACGGTTATTTAGAAAAATGATATAAATTGATTAAAGTGATAAAAAATAGATAGGTACCATAACTTTTGAAGAGATAATTATTTCATAAAAAGGAAACAAGTCATCTTGGATTGGATAGCCCAAAAATGAATATAGATCTTGGGTGGGATGGAGGGAGTAGATTTTAGAGCCAATTTACATAATAGCATTTAATATCACTAGTGTGAGATAAATAAAATGAATACAAGTATTGGGTGGGATGGAGGAAGTAGATTTTATAGCCAATTTACATAATAGCATTTAATATCACAAGTGTGAGATAAATATTCATGCTACTATATTTGAAAGATGGATTTAGTCGTCAAATTTAATGGTTTTCTATTTATAGAATATGTTGATGCTCCAACTAATTATCTTTTAAATATTTTTATCGTGTTCTCTATAAAGATGGTACGAATCAGAGCTTTCCATATCAAAAATATCTTTAACGGAAATAAATGATGACATGATTGTGATATTAACTAACGGAAATCAATGATAAGATGATCATGGAATTGATTGCTTTCACATAGTAAAAAGTGATTTGATGTTGAAACCAGAGTGGAAATTAATAGAGCAAATAAATCAAAATGAATCAAACAATAATGAGTAAGGTGTTTCTGTGAGTAAGGTCATTTTTTTTCGATCTAAAGCGATAAAATGAATTCATAATGAAGAGAGATCTTTAAATAACATCTTAGATTAGAGGATATCAAATAACCTTTACAATTATCCTTATCAACCTAAACTTCTTGCTAGAAACAATAGCATTATCTATTAGTACTATTCTCATTTTCTAATTAACTTTCTATATGAGAAAATTTTCAATATTTTTATACATATATGTAAAATATTGGCTAAATAAACAGTATGCTCAAATTATCATTATTTTCTCAATCCTAATTGAACTATTAACCTTATTAGTTAATACCAAAACTATAAAAAACTATTGAAATCTATCATCCGACGGATTTTCTGTATCTGAAAGTTGAATAGGATTGTCGTGAATTTGACATGACTTGACGTGTGTAAAATATTTTTTAATAACTCAAGCCACGTCAAATTTGTATAATCCTATTCAGTTTCAGGTATCGAAAAATCCGTATAATGATCGATTGTGTTGTTTTTCGTAATTTGAATTTTAATTGTTGAAAGTCAATAGTTTAGGATAAAATGAACATGGGATATGATTAACTATTTAGCCTAACATATTTATAATATATATATCATTTAACAAAATAGAGACATGGTCAAACCATCCTATTTTTAGTTGCTACTATTTAATTTTATCCAATTCCCACCTAAATTTTCGAGGGTGGAGTGGCTCTGTCTCAACAATTCATTGCCACTGAAAAATGAAAGGTTTATTTTGCACAAACCACCTTCGTCTTTCCCATTGTGGAATCCCTTTCTTTTTTTTTTTTTTTTCTACATACATTTATCCTTTTTTTATCCACTTCATACAAAAAGGGAATAAATTTTTTTGAGTCAAACCACCCTGAGAGGAAATTCAGATTTTTCAGTATTTTCTCTGATCTTCCTCGAGCTTCTTCTTTTGATCTTCATTAAAATTATTATTTTCATTATTACTTTCTGTATGAAGATCGTTTTCTGAGTGAATTTTCTCCTGTATTTACATGGGATAAAACTGGGTTTCCTCACAAAGAAGGGGTTGGTTTGGCTCATGTTTTAACTTTGAAAAATATCCAATATTTTTCTTGAATCAAACCACCAAGTCTATACATAAAACACAACGAAAAAAGCTGTAAATACATATTTAATTAGATACAGAGATGACGACGACGTCTAAGCCTAAGATGAAGGGAATCTTCAAGGGCTTTAAGTACATTTCCCAGATTTTTGGTCAGTACTTTTTGAAACATAACCATTTATTTTATTTTACATTATCACAATTTAGATTTTATTAACTTTTTTTGGGGTTTAATTCTTGTGGATGCAGAGGAAGAAAAAGAAGACGATATACAGATTGGTTTTCCCACAGATGTAAAGCATGTAGCTCATATTGGATGGGATGGACCTGCTGTTGATTCCCAAGCTGGGTATAATTATATTATACATTAATTTACAATAATATGGCATCATTATTGAAATAAAATATGAGATAATATTTTATTTTTATTTTGCAGATGAATCAGTTCAGTGGATCGCCAGGTCTGCATTCTGCACCTTTAGGTCCACCGACTGGTGGAGAAAAAGGGGAGCCTGAAATTAAATGGGTCTCTGAAGGTATTACTAATCATTACATATTTTTCATCATTGAATTCATTTCTGTTTTGCTCAAAATCTTTGATAGATTCAGACTCTGCTACTGCTGATGATGATGTTGGTAATTATATATTTTGGCCTATTATGTTATCACCGCTTAATTGGTTAAGTGATAGCAGATTTGAAAACAAGATTACACGTAGAATCCTCTATCTGACCTATTATGTTACAAACCGAGTTGAATTTAACAGTGTGCTAACACGCATCATCTCTTAACAGATGCAAACACCAAGAGAAGTGACAGAAGTGCAGACCTCCCCGACGTGCCGAGATCATCAAGGCGCAACCAGTTGGGCGAAGGCAATGGCGAGTCGTCTCCGAGGAAGCAGAGAGATCCCAACAGGGTAAAGCAGAGGAGAAACCAATCGAAGGACTCATCGGAAGGCAGCGTTAAGTCGAACCGGGATCCATCCGACCCGGGCGTCGTGGATCCCGCCCGAAAATCACGCAGAAAAAAGTCGAAGGAGTCGAACGGGGCAGGCGGGTCCACACGGCCACGGTCGAGGGCCAACGCTGATCCCCGCCCCGATGGTGAATCATCGATCAAGAATAACGAGTTGGATCCCAACCCAAGCAACTGACATGTTCCTCAACAATAATGTTTGTCTCTATTTTTGTGTTTTTTTTGATCCATTTACTTTATGTTTTGGCCATAGTTAGCTCAAATACACCGAGGGATAAAATTTCAACTTATCGATGGAACATGATGGATCCTTAGAAAATAAATTGTATTTTTTTTGTTTCTTTCTTTCTTTTTTCTTCTTTTTTTTTTGTATAATGGGGAATCGCAACCGTCACCTTAGTTTTTTTCTTTTTTTCTTAAAAAGTGATATGATTGGGAATGTTTCGACTGTTTCCTTAGATGTGACCAAGGGCTGCCAAAGAATATTGGAGACACCAACTAGTATATTTAGCATCATTTTTATAATGTAATTGACATTTTTTTTTGGCAGGGGTTCTTGATTAACACTGATCTCTTAACTGCTTTTGTCTTCTTTTTTTCGAGTGTGGAGATGTACACTATTTTTGAGGCCAAATATTAAAATATATATAGATTAAAGATATGGATGATGTTATTTCATACATAATGAAAGATGGTCTAAGGCATTGGTACAAATTCTTGGATCTTGATTGCACAAAAAGCTCTAAATTACTTGGAGCCTTTTTCTCTTTCTAGTTAAATGATTTCTCTATCGAGCTAAGCAAAAACCCTGGAAGCAACTTTGTACATTCTAGTGATTATGTAGCAAGTACTATGTTTCACATCAAAACCATAATTTCTGCTAAAACCCCCAAAACCAAAGCCATAAATGGCAAAGTTGGAGTTGGGCAAGAATTGTCATGGAAAAGGGCATTTTTGGAAACATAAGGGTTCCTACACACCTTCAGACGTCTGAGATCAACACTGACACTTGCAGACCTCAACCCCTCATCAATGCAAAGGTCCAAATTGCCCTGCAGCTTCAACTTTCCCCCTAATTTCGACAAGAAGCCTGCAGAAAATGGCAGCCTCCCACTCAAATTGTTGTTCTCCAAATTCAACTCACTCACAAACTCCAAATCACCAAGCTCCTGAGGTACAACCCCTTGAAGCATGTTGTTGTCAAGTCCTATGTAGCATGCATTCCTGAGGTGTACCCCCATTGATTTGGGGATCTTACCAACAAGCCCCATGTTAGACAGCCCAATTCCCATTATGCCCCTCAGTTTTACAAATATGTCAGGAATCTCCCCTCCAAGAAAATTGCCGCTCAGATACACTTCCTTCAAACTGGGCATCTCTGCCAAAACCAAAGGAAACCCAAAGCTACCAAAATTGTTGTAGCTCAAATCGAGAAACTCAACATTCTTCAAGCACGTGAGGTTCTCAGGAATTTTACCAGATAATCTGTTGTGGCTCAAATCAACCTTGAGCAGCGCAGTCGCATATCCGATGGATTCCGTCAGAGCTCCTGCAAAAGCATTGTCGCTCAAATCGAGAACCTTCAGCTTCTTCATGTTTTGAAAAGTGTTGATCGGAATCTCGCCGGAAAATTTGTTCCTCGATAGCGTAAGCTGCTCAAGATTGGCGAACTCGCCGATCCAATCAGAGATGCCGCCGGAGACGCCGGTTCCTGTCAGAACCAACCGCCGCAATCGTTTTAGATTGCTGATTCTGCCGTCCAGGGATCCGGTTAGAGCAGGATTTTCGATGAAGATGAGCTCCTCCAACAAAGAAGTGTGATTCAGCGTCGAGAAATTTGGAAACGGTGTTTCTTTCTGGGCGAAGCATTTGTAGAAAAGGAGTTTTCTGAGGCGGGAGAGCGGCGCGAGGAGGGAGGGGTTGAGGGTGGAGTTGGGGTTGCAGGGGGGATTGGCAGTGTAGTCGGAGACGTATCCGAAGCTGAGCTCGGTAACGTGCGGGGTGGCGGCGGCGGCGGCGGCGGAGAAGTAGTCGCAGGCGACGCCGTGTGGGGCAGAGGAGCAGAGGTCGTCGGGGAAGAGGGCGCGCCACGGGGTGCCGGGGCTGACGGATTCCAGGATCCGGTACACGGCCTCTTGCTCCGCCGGGTTGAGCGGCGGCGGCGGTGTTTGCGAAGCGACGGGACTGGGGGTGAAGGTGGCGGCGGCGAGAATGGAGAAAAAGGTGAGGTAGACACGCAAGTGCGCCATATCGAGGTTGAGAGAGTGAAGGTGCGAGATGAGGAATGGAGATTGAGGTGCGCAGTTTATACAGGGAGGGACGTGCGTAGGGTGGGGGTGGAAGTAAGAAAAGCAAGAAATCAAAGAGCAGGGTTGTTGTGCAGAGATTTGCTGGGCAGTTTTGCTGCAACTCTTGCAATTACCATTTTGTCCTTTCTCTCCATACTACCATTTTAAGTTTTAACATTGAGAATACTTAAAATTATAGTATCATAAAGTATCATCGACAAAACTCAAGATAATACAGATCCACACACATCATCCTCATGTAAAAATTGATTGTTTTGCTATGACTATAAACAAAAGACATAAGTGATATTTTGGAACATAACTAAAACCTATTTTCAACCATGGTCAATCACACATTGCAGCGTATATAAAATATTTTTCGTCGAAACTTGATAGGTTACCACAAGTTTTTTTATAAATGAACAAAGTGAAAACTTGTAGGTTCTTTTTGTAAATAAAAGGAGAGGTGCGTTGGTGTGAGGGAGCGAGGGGTAAAATAGACATTGAGAAGTAGTAGTAGTATTAGTGCATGGGGAATAGAGAGGTGACGAGTCCATCGCATCAACAGCACCTTTTATTCGATCAAAAAGGTCGAAGTGTCTGACGGCTGTGATTAATTATCCACCAGCCAATTAATTGATGCATAATTCAATTTTGTCGTATTAAATCAGCAAAAGTAGGTCTATAAGTATATGTAGCCTGCATTCCTATCACTCTTGCTGTTTGCTCTCAAAAAACAAACCAACTGCATTGGAAATGTGAATCTAACACAAATCCTCTCTCAATTTCGCATGCGCTTCCTTTTTTTTTTTCAATTAATACAGAAATTTTAAAGGCTACGTCACGATGGATTCGAACCCGAGACCTTTGACATCGGACATTAACCACTCTACCACTAGGCCAACACACACACACAATTTCGCATGCGCTTCACTATGTGTTTATATCACTACTTATTCTACCTCTACTTAGGGCATTGAGTGAGTGGATTACCAAATAATTTAGTTTTACAATAGATCATCATACACAAATATATATATATATATATATATATATATATAGGAGATGGATCAGGTAGGAAATATGAATGAATGTGGGCATTTGATTGACTGGATCAATGATTGAGATTTAATTTCGGTTGTGCTACAGTTTTGTGTTTTGTGTGCTACGCGGATTATTGTGCAACACTAGAACCTTCTTATGTTACGCTGCAATAAAAGATGTGCTAAACTAATATATTTATCACATATGCTACGAAAAGATTAAATATGTGCTAAACTAACATATGCAACATAGTAATTCTGATTGTGCTACACAAATATGAAAGATATGCTAGACTTACATATCTATTCCTATTTTCTACACTTATTTACATTCTCACATGAATCATCCCATATATATATATATATATATATATATATATATATATATATATAGGGAGGGTTAACGTGAGAACCATTTTTATTGTGAGAACGTGAGAACCAAAAACTGATGAATTCACTACGAAAGTTGATGAATCCGTTGGGAAAATTACTGAATTAAAAAAAATAGAATTTTCGCCTCTCATGGGATTCGAACCCGGGTGAAAAATTCTGAATTTCTGAATTTCTGAATTCATTAACTTTCTCAACGGATTCATCAACTTTCATAACGAATTCATTTGGTTCTTAGTTTTTAGGATAAAAATGGTTCTTATTTGAACCAAACTCTCTCTCTCTCTATATATATATATATATACACGTGTTGTTTAAAAAGGATTTATGTACGGATTGATAAGAGCATAGTATGAAAATTATCTCTTGATTTTACCTTCATTATATTTTTTACATTTTTAAAAATATAATGAATTGTACACTTAAAAATATCTTCAATTTTATGTCATATACTATTTTTTACTCTCTTCGCTCCATTATTGTTGGCTCGTTTTTCTTTTTGAGATGTCCACTTATGTTGACAAGTTCCAAAAAAGAAATAGTTTTACACTAAAAAATATCTCGAATTTCTTACCGCATATTACTTTACACACAAAACACAATTTTTTTAATTTACGTATAAAAAGAAAAGAGTCAATAATATGGGTATGGAAGAAGTACATAAAACATGGTCTTTCTTAGTCAATATGTTTAAAAGTAACGAACTAAAATAACGGGATAGAGAAATTATTAACTTTTTCCAAGGTGATGAATGAAAATTTGACCAAATCCCATTTTTTGGGATAATTCATAAATTACATAGAAAAAGTAGATTACTTTAAATTTATTAAACACGCCATGCATGACGACGAGCTCGATTTAAAAGAATTTGAGAGAATTTGAAGTACTGAATTTTTTATATGAGGAAGGAATTTTACTTTTTCTTGAAAACGAAAAACCAAAAAAGCAAGCCGATACTGGCAAAGCAACGGCGGAGACGACAGCAACACGCTGGCGGCGGCGGCCGTGCTGTCCCCTCTCCTCGACTGAGAAAGCGACGCCTAACGGCCAATGGTATCGTGTGACACGTGACGTGCTCCGATTGGATGGTCTTGGAGTACGAAGGATCCCGCAGAGCATGCGAATTCCATTTCCGGGTCTTGTATTCCTCGCTGTCATACGTATATATATGCATCTTACTGCCAATTTCGGTACCCATTTTTTGCGTTTTTACCCTTTTACCCTCCTTCCTTTTCCATTTTCACCGTCTTACCTTGTTTTATGATTTTGTCTTGCTTGACTGGAGTTTCAAATTTAGATTGATATTTTGTTCTCAAATAGAAAGTGGTGGCATGGGGATTTTTTTTAACCGCTGGTAAAAGTATGGGGGATCTTAATGTAAATTAACATTTTTCTATTGTTGTATTAGTGAAATCCAAAGAAAATATAACTTACTCTACCTTTCCTTAATAAAATAAGTTAAAATGTAGTCTATTTCTTTGTTTCTTTCTTTCTTTCCTGAATTTGTTTTTAGATTCACCATCCGGAATTAAAACTTATATTTTGAGTTATGTAACTCGAGCCATTAAATTAATATAGATGATCCTCAATAATAATTTGTAATTTCATTTTAACTCAAGTATGCTTAGGCAAAGGAATAATAGAACTGAGAGTGAATATAAATATCACAGCTTTATCTAACTGGAAAAATGTCTTCCATACGTTTTTAAAGGTGTAATTGTGTCGAATTTACTTGAGAAAATCGTGTTTGAAACGAGTTTATAATAAGTATTGTATATAATTTCAAAAATGATATATGTTTGCCATTTTTTGTCAAAATTTCGGGAAAATATGCTCATAATTAAGGAGTTTGGGATTTATAAGATCAAAGTACTACTCGAAAAAATTCGAAGGCGAAAAAGTGCACAAATTGGAGCTCAAATGAGGAAGGACGAGCCAAAATGAGAAAGTCGTGCAGGAGCACTGCATGCGGCACATACAATATTTTAATCGATGTACAGAAGTGCAAGAGTTACATACGCAGCGGACAGTGTCGTGGCCGCATCAGAGGTTGGTTTTCATGCTCACACGCCATGGACGTACCCTGTATAGGTCGTGGTCACTGCATTTTTGGTGAGATTTTTCGAATGGTCACGGCATTTTCGGTGAGATTTTTCGAATTTTCATATTTCATCCGTTTTTCTTATTTCTTGTGTAGTTTTTTGATCCATAATTTGACATGATTTTTTTCTCCATCTTTAGATACAAATTCCACGAACATTGTTTGGATTCTCATATCATTATTCGTAGCTTATGTTTCACTCGCTTCGTACATCAAAAGTTTGCTTTTGATTTCTTTTTTGATTCATCTACCAAAAGCTCGCATTTTTCATTTTTTAAAAACATTAACTACTCTCAATCTATCTATTTATTTACAAAAAAAAAAAAAAACTATACATGGTCCACCTTTTATTCCCATTATCCATTAATATATTCATTTATTATCTTAATTCTATTAACACTCATTACAATTTATTAAAACTCGTGTCATTAAAAGCAATGCAAGCTTTTGATGGACGGATATTTTTGAACTTTTGGAGCAAAGGGGAGGAAGCGAAAGATAACGGAATTCAAGTTGAAGACAAAGATTGAAAGCAACCAATAAATGATATTTTTGATCTGCAAGTTGAGTTCAACATATTGTCAAAGTATCATATGATTCGTGTAATTAATTTTTTTGACTTTATGTTATTGAAAGATATACTTTTTGATGTATGGTTTGTCAATTTTGGTTGAGTAACAAGGGAGAATTTCACCAAATAAGATGATTTCACGATCAACTTTAAAAGTGGTGTTGAAAATTAGAAAATGAGTCATAGTTCGTGATTCATTTAGCAACTTTCCTATCTGTAAGATATCGAAGACACATTTACATTAATTAGCATTGTTATGTTTATAGTTAAGTGGTAACTTATGTCTCCAACTTTAGAGGTTGTTTGAAAAACGTCCCTACTTGCATTTTCACTTTACAAACCATAATTTTGGAAATGGTTCAATTTATACCTCGCATTATAAAATCCGACGATAGAATGATGAATAACTTTACTGAATTCTTATGTGGATTATATGTAGATTTTATTCCCACCTAAGCATCAAGAGCTTTGATGCTTAGATTGATTTTAAAAAAAAATCAACAATCAATTTATCTATCTCTTTCTTTCACTATATATCTCTCTATTTCTCTTTGTCAATCTCCATCTTATTCTCGATAATCACCACTAATCGTCATCCCCCCACCGACAAGATTTCAAATTTTTTTTCCATCTAAACATCAAAACGCCACAAATAGTTTATCTAAGAATTTGGTGATGTGATTCATTATCATATCGTTGAATTATGTAATACGTGATATAAATCTATTTTAAATTTTTTCAAATTTGTGGTTTTAAAAATGAAATATGTAAATTGAGGATATTTTTCTATTGACCTTTAAAATCAGAAACACAAAATATAATTAATCCTGGTTAAATTGATTTACAAATTATCCTGAATCTAAACTTTACCAACCACAAATTTGTCGGCTAAGACATCTGGGTCTAGATCATTGATTGAATAATAACAATCAATCTGTAAAGTAAGAATTACTATTATTTTTGGGACGCATGCACCTATACCCATATCTCATAAGACATATGCATATATACCCAATGAGATAAAAACATGCGAAATCAGGTAGATTTATATTGTATGGACAAATATACCCTCAAATGTGGACAAAAGCTGTCTTTGTTTTCTGTGTAAAATAACGAACTACGCCCGGAATCCGAAATATTTGAGCTCGGATACGATCGGATTCATAAGACGGTCGGATTCGATCGGAATCGATCGAACCGGTCGGATTCCGATCGGAACGATCGGATTCCATATAGTTTAGTTAGGAATCCGATCGGATCCGATGGGTAGCGAAGAATCCGATCGAATCCGATCGTCCGATCGGATTCCACACTCAGTCAAGATTCCGAGCATTGGCGTTGCTTTTTCAGCTTTAAGTCAACTCGTTCCTCAGCTTTAGTCGTTCGGAGATCAGACAATGTTTTTTTAAGGCTATTTGGGTATCTCTTCCTAATTTTGCATGTTTTTATAACGTATGGGTATTTGTTCATACACTTTATGAGATTTGTGTAGTTTTACCTATTAACACATTATTTTTTACGGCCTAAACTTTCAATCAAGTTGAAAAAATGCCCCGACAATTAAATTATGGCACAAGAAGTCTTTAATCGAAACTGTAAAAGTGGCATATGTGCGAATTTTTAGCATTAAATGCTGTCTTGGAACAAATCCCAAAAACAATTCTATCGTATTTCCACAATCAAGAACGATAAATAGCGTTGTGTATAAAGCAAGAAAAAGATATAGAATAAGTCTCTACTTTTTAAGTGTTTTTTTGTTTTTGTTTTTGTTTTAATAAATGTCATAATTCTTAATTTAAAAATAAAATTATAATAAATTTCTTATTTATCTTTATTTAATACTATTAGAATTTAATAATTAGTCAGATGAATGTATTTATCATGGTAATTAATGAAGTTACAAATATAAATTTATCAATTTTTTTGGTCTGTACGATTTAATGATAAGGGACACCTAAAAAAGGAGGAAATAGTTCAAGCGTCGATCACTTGGGGCCAGGCCTCAAATATTTAGAGTATCTCAATTCAAATAATAGAGTATCAATATAAGCGTCTCGAGTTTGATTTGACATTAATAAATTTGTCAATTGCATCAAATTATAAAATTATTAATTTGACATTTAATTTATTTTTTCTTAATGTATGATATTTAAATTAATTATCCAATTATCCTTACTTGTTACAAGAAAAAAAAAGAATTTTAACAAGTATACTTTTTAGAAGGCCTAATCACCCTGACAAATTGAAAATCTTTGAGATTTAAGCCATTTGTCAATACAATCATGATTGTGACAACTAGTGTAAAAAATGGATTATTGAATATTTTTGTTTTTCACAAAAAATAGTACTCATCTGTCCACTAAATATGTTAGTTTAATTTCATTTTGGCCAGTCTATAAAACATATTTACTTTCATTTTGAAAACATCAACTTAACATTTTTACCCTAAATCTATCCACTTATTTATAAAAAACATACTAACGACCCACTTTTTTACACCCATATCTATTAATATATTTATTTATTATATTCATGGCTCACATCTTTACATCCATTTATTTTATATTTATTATAATTTATTAAAACTCGTGTCACCAAAATAAATGAATGAATTTGATGGACGAAGACAGTAATAACTTTCATATAAAAATAAGAGGATTGAAAAAATAACGCATAAAATCACCCTTCTCAATTTTATCGAAAATATGTGTGTATATATTATCCATGTGTTTTATGATCCAATTTTTATTGAGAGAAGTTTTTATGATCCAATATGACTATACGAGAAGGAGAAAAAGCTACTTCGGTTTTTTTTTTTTTTTTTAATATCAAGGCCTCACAGCTGTCCAAATATGTGTTGCTCCAATTAGCTCACTATTTTGTTTAAAATACATAATCAGATAATATGATCTAAATTACAGAAAATGACTGTAGACCCAATCCCACACGCCAAAACCTAAATTATGTGGGAGTGATTCGATTGAGATCAAAATCTCAACAAATCAGCAATCATCAACGATACAAGAATACACACCAACAACAGTATTGATCTGACGAGCAATGCATCGGCTAAACTTGTGTTCGACATGAAAATTTATATTCGAAGTTCGTCTTCTACGAAACTGGAGGCAGGAGCTCGGAATTTGTTAACCACACAAATCCATCTCCAGTTCATCAAACCTCCAATCTTTTTTATCTCTCACCGGATTGCCTGCTGATTGTAATGGTTCTTCCCCTTCTCTTTGGCGGTCGCCACTTCTGTGCTCCTTGCTGCAGCCGCGTTCGATTTCTTCTTCTTAGCAGAAGCCACCTGCTTGAACTAATGAGTTTCGGAGTACATTGAGGTAATGAGTCTTGAACTTCATAGCCCGTTTATCGGGGTTCCGCTTAATTGTACTACGTTTGAAGCTAGAAACAATCGAGATTATGCTTACCTGACACGTAAACCATCCAGAAAAGGTCTATCATGTAAATGTGCAAAAAAAATTGATTTTGTCTTCTATGGTAACAAATTGAAGCACTTTTGTGGGAAAAATGCTGAGCTACTTTGGAAGAAGTTGGAAGTGCAGAGTGGTCGAGTGATCAATTCTGTGAGGGAGCCAATCGTGCGGAATGAGAGTCTTGTCAAATTTGTGACTCCGGTATGGGAAGAGGGTTTATTTCTGTTCAGGTGCTCCGTCTTCTTTTCTGTGATATCGGGGGTGTGCTTATTGGTTTGGTACGGGCAGTCGAAAGCAAAAATATATGTCGAAGCCAATTTGCTGCCATCGGTTTGTACACTATTGAGCGGTCATCTCCAGAGAGAGCTTGATTTTGGTAAGGTTCGCAGAATCTCACCTTTAAGCATTACTTTGGAGTCGTGCTCAATTGGGCCTCACAGTGAAGAGTTCTCTTGTGGCGAGGTTCCCACTGTCAAGCTGCGTATTCGTCCGTTTGCAAGCCTCAGAAGGGGGAAAATAGTTATTGATGCTGTTTTGTCCAGTCCAAGTTTATTGGTAGCACAGAAAAAGAACTATACTTGGTTGGGAATACCCTATTCAGAAGGCATTCCCCAGAGGCACTTGTCCGCTGAAGAGGGAATTGATCATCGTACAAGAAAAAGGAGGCTTGCAAGGGAGGGAGCCATGGTTCGGTGGGAAAGGGAAAGAGATGATGCAGCTAAACTATCTGCTGAGAACGGTTATATCATTTCAGAGTGCGAATCTGTACTGCCTGAGGATCAATCTCTCAAGGAGCATATGTCTCGACCGACAAGGACAAGGCTAGGGACTCTCGATACTTTCCCTTATACAGATGAGAAGTTGCAGTGGAGAGACCATCACTGTATGGATGCTGGTGCAGAGTATGATTTGAAGCACGCTGATTTAGAGAGATCATTTGGTGCAAAAGTTTCAAGCCTTGAAACCAGCATCTGGTCCAGGATAATGCCTGGGTCTATGAGGCATAGATTTAAGAGGAAGGCTAACGGTAGGGATTTATCTACGAGTGATATTGCTTCTAAAAGGCGACTTCTTGAGTTCAGTGCATTTGCAGCTCGTTCATTTTTCGAAGGGCAATCACTGGAAAAGTCAGGAAGCTGTACCAATGGATCTGTATGCTTTGATTCTCGTAAGATGGATTCTTCTATTAGAAGCAGTGATGATGCTGGTGCTTCTTATTCTGCCGGGACCCAGTCCGAAGGAGATAAGAGAGCTGTGTATCAGGGTCTAAAGGTTGACACTAGTGTTGGTGATAGAAACGTTGAAGTTGTTGAAAATTTACTGACAAACAAAGATATCTTGGGGGCAGACAACAAATTGAAGACTGATTTTGTTTCTAAAGCAATTTTGGTAGTTCCATCTAGAAAGGATAGAGCTCGAGATCCGTTTCTCTTCACTTTGGAGAGAATTAATAAATTTAGAAACTCCAATGATAAATTTTCATCAACGAAAGGTGTTAGAGGAATAAGAGACACCATTAATCGTGACACAAATAATGAATATCTTGAAGGTGATGATACCATTAAAACCGATGTCAGATCGGTGAAGGAGGTGAAGAATGTTGAAGGTGGCATTTCAGATACTCAATCTGCTGCCTATAGTAGTTCTAGTCTTACTGAGGTTGAGTCTTCAAGTTCGTTTAGCTTTTTGACAAAATTTGCACCATTGAGTTCACAATTAGGCCTGTTCTCTGCTTTTAAAAACTTCAGAGAAATGTGGTCTCTTTTACTTGTCAATCCTTGGCAAAGGCTGAAGTCTGAGCTCAGGGAGGGATTTGAAACTATATCCACAGAAATAGGCGACGAGATTGGTGAAGAAAATACTTCAGGCATAGAGAAAATGATTCCTGTAGTTCTCGACTCCGTACATTTTAAAGGCGGTACTCTTATGCTGCTTGCATATGGTGATGCAGAACCAAGGTAGCAATATGCTGCTTAAAAGATCAAATTAAATTCTCCTTTGCTGCCTAGGCTATTTCCTTGAATTGACCAAGAGTCCAAGACTATAGTATCTTAATGTTCTTTGTAACCTATGATGCTTGGCCTTACTTGTCTGAAACTATACTTTTTTTGTCAAAGCTTTCAAAATTCTAATATCTTTTTAGGATAAGTGGTTGTGCTTAACTTCTTCAATCGAAAATACTTTCTTAAGAAAAAAATTGAAACGTTAATTATACATTTGTTTATCCTCTGTTTGAGTACGGTTATACATTTATAGCCATGTCTTATGCTGATTTTCTTACAGATGCGGAATTCCTTACTCCAAGTATTTGGTTGTGATTGTTGTTCCTTTTATAGAGAAATGGAAGTTGCCAGCGGGCATGTGAAGTTTCAGAATAACTACGGGCGTGTACATGTGCAGCTTAGTGGAAATTGTAAGATGTGGAGATCAGATTTGATGTCTGAAGATGGTGGATGGTTGTCTACTGATGTTTATGTCGATATCATTGAGCAGAAATGGCATGCCAATATGAAAATTGCAAATCTCTTTGTTCCGGTAAGTCCATTGAGAATGTGAACTCATAGCTTCATTTACTTTTGACATATATATGCTGTCCCCATCTAAATCAGATGATCCGAATATCTATGTCTATGTTTTGCAGCTTTTTGAGAGGATATTAGACCTTCCACTTTCATGGTCTAAAGGAAGAGCTAGTGGCGAGGTGCTTCTCCGACTTCATATTTTCTCTTGTAAATTGAATCTAGTTACATGTGATAATCACTTCAACGTGATGCTGTATTTGGGCCAATAAGTATTTTTTTTGTTATTTTCATATAGAAATTTGTAGAGCCATCTTATAAATCCATAATTATGTTTGATGTTGCATTTTAGTTTTGCATGTAAAAAGTCAAAATTATTGATACAGTTAACTCATAATTTCTCATGATTCAGTTTCTTGGAACAAATGAAGTTTTCCACTTTCTCTTTCTGTTTGATACATAATGTTTGTTGGTGGAGTGGTTTCAAGCCATAAAGTAGCACTACCGGGTGGTTGGCCTAGGATAAGGTTGGTTACTTGTTAAAAATTGTAAGAAACTGAGGATAACTGATTTGGAGCTATTGCCTAGTAAAAGTTTATATGAGAGTTTCCCCTGGTCAATGGAGTACTTGGATTTATATTAAAACAGAAGTTTGGTGTTCTTCCTGGTAATTGATAAGGTTGTCATGCTCAAGTTAAGTTTATATTTGGGTATGCTATGAAAATCATTGTCTCATTGGTCCATTTACTAAAAGTAAGCTGTATACCAAAGTGGGTTGAGTTCATCTTATTGCAGTGCCGAATGTTTTAGTCCTTTTCCTATCAATTGTCAAAGCCAAGTATATGCCTACTTATGCACTGCCTGGACATCCAGTACTTTTCTGTTTTTCCTGTATCAACTAGCAGACAATTATAAGGACATGTATGCTTGAGAGCTCTTCAGAAGTAACATAACACCAGATTGTCTTAAAGTTCATTCCTGAATGTCACGTCAAAAGATATTTAAGGTTACTTTTGTTTATTTGTATTATTTGGATTGCTAGTTATGATGTCCTGCCTTTACATTTCTCCCATCTGGTTCAATATTTTAAGTTTTTCTGAGAAATTAAAGTTCTTCCCCCAGATATGATAAAATCTGGTGGATGATATCTGAGCTTGTACTTCTGTTGTTAACAGGTTCACATATGCATGTCGAGAGGAGAAAGCTTTCCTAATCTTCATGGACAACTTGATGTAACTGGGTTGGCCTTTCAGATATATGACGCTCCATCATCGTTTTCTGTATGTTGCTACTGTTGATCCCCGTCTTATATTATTCTCTTCTCATGGACTATTTCCAGATTCTGTATCTGTTCATCAGATTAATAAAACTCCTTACAGCTGTGTTACGGTGCCCAGTGGTGGTCAGGACTCATGAAAAATTGTTGCATTTGCAGTCAGTTGCATGATCAGCCTTCTTTCATTCTCGATCTTGTGATAAGTACCTGTGATAAGTAGTTACTATGAAATCAATTGCATCATGTCTTCCAAGAGGAATTTTATGGTTTTGATGAGTTGAAGCTTGTCGTTTCGTAGAATTGATCTTTGTAAATAGCCTCTCATAGATAGAGCCTTGATTGTTTTGTTATAATAGAGAAATATCTACCATCTACTGATATTTGTAAACAATAAAATTAACCTACTATGTAACATTGCGTTTTACATCTATGTGATTAGTGGTCAGGCCACATTGTCTGTTTAAATAGAAAATTAATAGAAAGAACTTTGAATTGGGGGTGTAACATTTGACCTGCAGTGTTTGAATATCATCGTAAAAATGGAAAGTAGCACCACAAGATCAACCTGCTACAACTTGAACTTCATGAGTGATGCTCATACTCCCAATTCTTGTAGATCTCTCACATTACATCTCAAGATGTAGCTGAAAATATTAGTTACTATCTCAACTATCTTCCTAGCATTCTGCATTACATGAAATATGATATGTGACATATGAATGATTCCTGCATTGAGATTGAATAACTAATAGTACCTCATGGCTGACAATTTCTTTTTGTAAGTACATCTATTGACCTGGTATTTTTTATGATTGCCTATTCCATAATAAAGAAGAAGCAGAAGAGAAATTGTAGTTGCTTCACTGCTTAAGTTTCAATGATTGTCCTTCTGTTAGGTTCAAGTATATTTTTCCTACTTGCACTGTGGATTTTCTAAAGGTTATAGGCCACCTTGTGTACAGGATGTTTATGCAAGCTTGTATTTTCGAGCCCAGCGGATATTTTTGCATAATGCCAGGGGATGGTTTGGTGATATTCCTTTGGAAGCATCTGGGGATTTCGGTATTGATCCAGAGCAAGGAGAATATCACGTAATGTGTCAGGTATATCAATGTTTTTGTTCATCAGATACAGTGTTAATCTGATTGATTCACATTTGAAAAAAACTGTGTTAGGGTTTGATTCTCTAAAGTGGTATTTATGTGCTTCCCTCTGGAAAGCAGATATTCTTGACATTCTGATGCTTGTATCGCAGGTTCCATCTGTAGAAGTGAATGCCTTGATGAAAACATTCAAGATGAAGCCTCTGTTGTTTCCGGTATGGGTCTCAATTTTCGTCTAGATGATTAAATTCAATGAGTCTTTTGAATTTTGATGCCTTTCTCCTTTCTATTTGTCTTGCTAAATATCTGTTCGTTTGCACAACCACTAATTACTATGAAAAGCTCGTTCTGAGTTCTGAATTTCCAGAGTAGAGCAAGTTATATGATTGGCAAGAAGTTTCCAACCTGGTAGGCTTTGCTAAAATTCCAGCAATTCACTGATGGAGTGTAATTATGATGCTGTTAAGTATATATGGCTGGTAAATGCAAAGCATTTACTCTTTAATGCTTGTATTTTTGTTTGGATCTTTCAATTTCTAAACAGAAATTTCCTAGATCATCAATATTTGTTATGAAGAGTGTGGAACAAATCAACACTGACTACTTTTACAATATTCTGGATTATATTCATGGCAATGTTAGGTTGTGCTTATTCCGCTTATGGTGTCATATCTTAGAGATGTAGCTTGTGTATGTGATTCTAGGTCTCTGAAAGTGAACACTGAACCCTAGAACCAGGTTGCTGTCCCTACCACTACAACTAAATACTCCGTGTTGTTACCTCCATCAGAATAAGCAACTGTGACACCACTGCCAACCACTACCCCATTTGCCTTTTCAAATGAGGCTCCAAAATCATATTAAACTATCTCCAGTATGCTCTTTATCAATATCATCACAAACCTAACTATTGCTACTTCAATTTTATTACCACGATCATTTCTGGAAAAAATTACTAGGATTTGAAGAACACACATCCTATGTCTTTGTTTAACAAAAACTGACCGTTTCAATCATTTTGCCAAAACTAGGTTAAAGTTCTGACATAGTTCCCGTTCAAGTACGTATACATAGTCCTGAAGTGCAGGCATAACCTTTTATGCATATATTTGGTTTATGGACACATGTATCTGTCTTCTGTTTGTTTTCATGCATTCTTTACTATCTTTTGCCTAAATTGTTCACATTTTAGATACTCCTGGATTGATTTGGAAAGTGGATTTTACATTGAGAATTATTTCTTGATCTGTTTTCATTTTCCTGTGCCCCTCTATTGTGGTTGGCTTTCTCGTTTCCAAAACTAACATAATGAGTTTCAACCATTCACTTCAGCTGGCAGGATCAGTAACAGCTGTGTTCAACTGTCAAGGCCCGTTGGATGCTCCTGTTTTTGTTGGGAGTGCACTTGTCTCGAGGAAAATTATCAATTTATCTGCTGATACACCCCAATCAGCTGCGCATGAGGCAATGGTGAATAACAAAGAGGCTGGTGCCGTGGCAGCCATCGACCATGTTCCACTCTCTTATGTTTCTGCTAACTTTACCTTTAACACTGATAATTGTGTGAGTAATTATTTATTATTTAATAGTAATCCATGGTTCACATTCCGACAAAGTTTTCTATAACAACACATGCTTATTTTTCCGCTTACATGTGGCAGGTCGCTGATCTGTATGGAATCAGAGCTACACTTGTTGATGGTGGTGAGATTCGTGGAGCCGGGAATGCTTGGATTTGTCCTGAGGTGTTAATTTACCTAGAAGAAGTACAATTGATTGTATATATAAATAAGCTGCATTAGTAAATTCGGTAACTTTGGTGCATGAAATTCTTGTTCTAGCACCATCAAATGATGCTTGAGAAAGAGCATATCTCGTTTTTAGTTAGTTCTGCGCTTCATCCAATATTCTAGCTTCTTGAGTTCTTATGGTCAGTGGTCGGTCAATAAGCCCGATATATTAATCATGCTACAGCCCACAGCTTGAGTACACTGTTTATTTATGTTAATATACTGTTCCCAAGACATCTAGGAGAAGTTATAATGCTAAAAATGGCATTCAGTTTATGTATGGAGAAATGAATCTGTAGACATACTGATATAAGATTGCCTTTATAGACATACTAATTTAATATATCCTAACAATCCTCAAAAATATGATATGAACTTCAGAGAAGCAATTTGTAAAATCTTTTATTTTCTTTGGTATCAGTTTCTTTTTCTTCCTTAAATTACATATAGGTGTTTCTGGTTAGATCTGATGTTAATCAGCTTATTATTGTAGGGTGAGGTTGATGACACAGCAATGGACGTTAATTTTTCAGGCAACTTGTGCTTTGACAAAATTATGCATCGCTATGTTCCTGGTTACCTTCAAACTATGCCATTTAAGTTAGGGGATCTGAATGGGGAAACAAAAGTTTCTGGCTCATTGTTAAGACCGTAAGATTTTGTGTTTGTCTTTTGATAAGTTAATGGACTGAGTTGTCTTGTTCAGATGGATTGGATTGATATTTCCTGGAGATGTTTGCTCACAGATTTTGTTAATGAGAAATGTCTTTATTGATGTAGGAGATTTGATATCAAATGGACTGCACCGAAAGCTGAGGGGTCACTTTCTGACGCTCGTGGAGATGTGATTATCTCACACGATCACATTTGTGTTAATTCTTCATCTGCTGCTTTTGAGTTATACACAAGAGTGTTAACATCATATCCTGATGAAAACTGGTTATACTGGAGAGAGTGTAAGAAAGTAGTTGCCATGCCTTTCTCTGTGGAAGGAGTTGAATTGGATCTACGAATGCGCAACTTTGAATTTTGCAACTTGGTTTCTTCCTATACCTTTGATTCTCTGAGGCCCATCCATTTGAAAGCAACGGGAAAAATTAAGTTTCAAGGAAAGGTCAACAAGAATTCATGCAGCCAAGTTTCTCAATCTGATACAAACTCAGAAATGACCCCAGAAGAAGGTGTTGAAGATGAAAAAAGTATCTCTGGTGATATTTCAATCTCAGGTCTAAAACTCAATCAATTGATGCTGGCTCCTCAACTAGCTGGAGTGCTCAACATAACATCTAAGGGTATGAAGGTTTGTCTCACATCCCTTTGCTTGGTGAATAGTTATTTCGTATTAGTCATCCTTGAAGACATAATATTTTGGCCCTAGCATGCCTAAAGTAGGAAGCTAAAGTTGCTATGATTCTTTGTGGTTTCTTGTTCTATAAAGGTTTAATGATGGAGATAAAAATGTAGTATGCTATCAGAAATGCCCACTAAATGCATCGTATCATTTGTATCTTTTCCCTTTAGTGCAGGGCAATAAGGCCCTACAATAACTTATAACTATTACTGGGACTACTTTACTAATTAAGTGCACCAATAAATTGTTTCTTCTTCATAATTGAAGCCAAAAATACCTATAGATCTTCCAGCATCTCCTTTGTTTTTTTTCCTGGTAATGCAGTTGGATGCTACTGGTCGGCCAGATGAAAGTCTTGCAGTTGAACTTGTAGGACCTTTGCAATCTGCTTCTGAAGAAAATCTTGCGGGAAAATTGCTATCTTTTTCTCTGCAGAAAGGTCAACTGAAAGCTAATGCCTGTTATCGACCACTACACTCAACTACCTTAGAGGTACATTCCTCTCTTTCTAGTAACTTCCTTTGCTTTTAACTTCTATTTCTTTTTGCCTTTTTACTATGTGCCACTTTCTTTGATACTTATATACAATATGTGTTTTTCCTTGTGCTATCAGGTTCGTCATTTGCCACTGGATGAGCTGGAGCTAGCATCACTGCGTGGAGCAATTTCAAGAGTAAACTTCCTGTTGCTGTGCTAAATATTATTTTTGGTGCCTGCCCCTGGTTATAAAATGTTTTCAACTTATTATTATTATTGTTTATTATTATTATTATTATTATTATTATTATTAAACTCATTACTTTGTATTGTTATCTTTTTTTGTTTGCACATTAGCTTTTCCTTGACTTGCTTAGGCAATTGGTTTTTTCTTTTATTTGCTTAACCGTGTTAGTGAAAAATGTTTGTTAGATTTGGCTTCATAAACAATTGTCTCAAAGCACCGAGTGGAGAGCTGCTTTATGCCCTGAATAACTTCAAGTAGTTTTATATGTTTCCATCCATTTACAACGTGGCTTTTAACAGTAGATGAATATTGTGTTTGTTGCTGCAAAAGGTCTACTTCCATCTAAGGAGAACCCAATGAACAATGAAATAATTTTGACATCATTATGAAGTATTTCTTGTATACTGTTAAGCAGAACCTCTTATTTTTATTTTTATGTTCTGTTTCCCCTTCTTAGGCAGAGCTGCAGTTGAATTTTCAAAAACGAAGGGGCCATGGTGTATTATCTGTTCTTCGACCAAAATTCAGTGGTGTGTTGGGTGAAGCTCTAGATGTGGCTGCCAGATGGAGTGGAGATGTGGTCAGTACCTTTTTCATATGTATTTCAGATTCTCTGGTTTTTGTTTCAGATGTTTGCTTCAAATAGGACTAGCAACAGTTTCATGATTTATTGCAACTTTTGGTTAAGGATATTACCGATGACAATAGGTACACTGACGACATTTGGCTGTTGTAGTATTTTATTATAGGTTCAATTTTAAGATATCAAAACTCCATCTTAAACAAGGTGGAACTTTTAAGAGTGGAACTTTCAACAAGGTGGAACTTTTAAGAGTTTGCTGTTATCTTCTTAATGGATAATGTAATTACCTTCCGTCACGATAAGACAAGGTATAGAGTTTTGCTCATGTATTGAGAAATTTTGTGAAAATAAAATTGTGACTGATCGTGTAAATACTTTTCTTATTTCTTCGTGAGGTTACAAGTTTCTCTCTTTGAAAAACTGAGAATAGTGCAAACCTCATTTATGTTTACAAGGTTAAGGTTGGGCGGCAACAAGTTGCATTTTGAATTTTTCCTTGAGGCAGATTGGTTTCTCACTAACAGGAGCATAGTAACTCATGAACTCCTCATTTGTGGCAACATAATATAATTGTATATAAGGCATAGGTTCTGCCTTACGTGTATCCTTGGGCTAATTGATGTAGTTGAATCGTTTGGCTTTGAACTATACATCGTACTGGTTGTATTGGTTGGTTGATTGACAAATCTCATTTTACATAGCTGGAGGAAGAATTGTGCTGTTTTTTTGGTCTACATAAATAGAATAATATGGTTGATCATGTTTGTTGCTGGTATATTCATATTTTTGATAGATCACAGTTGAACAAGCAATCTTGGAGCAAAGCAATAGCAAATATGAACTACAAGGGGAGTATGTCTTGCCTGGTTCCAGGGACCGAAGCCCGGCTGGAAAGGAAAAAGGCAGCCTGTTTCAGAAAGTAATGACCGGTCATCTTGGGAATATGATCTCTTCTATGGGTAGATGGAGAATGAGATTAGAGGTCCCTAATGCTGAGATTGCTGAGATGCTTCCGCTTGCTAGGCTTCTTTCTCGAAGTTCAGATCCTGCTGTTCAATCTAGATCGAAGGTTGTGGCTACTTTTGTGATATCTCAAAAGATTAATTTGTGTTAAACTGTCTTACTGCTAACTGTGAGACCAGCCCTGGCATCTCTGACAGAAACTTCATTTATTTATATGGCAATTGCATTGCCATAAACTCGTTTAACATTGATGTAGTCATGTTAACTGTATTTGGATACCTGAAGTTACGTATTGCTTGTACTGATTTTGAGTTGCCTCTGGATTTAGGGCTTCAGATTATTTATCAATCTTAGTTTTTCTCGTGGTTTCTATTGAATTGCACTCATCTAAAAGCTTAACAGTGTTATTTAGTTTTTGTTATCTTCAAAACACCCTGTGTGCAGACAAGTTACTTTTTATTAGTCTTTGCACATGGAAATCATTATTAATCGGTAGCAGTTAGACTTTGAGACAGGGCTTTTTGCTTGGCATTGAATGATCACCTCATCTAGAAAGCTCTTAAATTGTTAGAGAGGTGTACCATTTTATATTTGTTCTCTTCAACTGTTTCAATAGATATCAAATGAAAATATCAGTATCCATGGACACGGTATTAAACATGGCATTTTAAGCCTGTTTACTGAGATGATAACTGTAAACTGATATGTTCTCTTGAAGTTGACTCTTTGCTGTTATTTGAATCTTTTGGAAGAGTTGCTTGGTCTCATGATACTTTTGCAAGCCTCGATTATGAAATAACGGGTCTAGCATTTCCCTATAGTAGCAAAATTATCCCTTTTCCATTTTCCCTATTGATTCTATTTCCTATTTTGTTCCCATTCCTTCTTTTTTTCTTCAGTCTAATGATATAGACTTGATGAGTCGCACGCCTTTTAATTTGTGCTGCCTTTTCTTATACAGGATCTTTTCATACAAAGTTTGCAGTCAGCTGGAATATGTGCAGAAAATCTTAAAAAGCTGCTCGAGGTATGTTTAACTTGCAAATAGTTTAAGCTTCTACCAACGGGAATATCTAAGGGCCTGAATTTGGAATTACTTAAATGGTGTTAGCTTGCTCCTGTTTCTTTTTCTCAAATTTATCTGATATTGTGAAACCTTAAAAGGAATTTCATGGTCATTGTGCCACATCGTATGAAGTTGTACTGGACGATTCCGATCTTCCCGGTTTAGCTGAACTCAAAGGTTGTTGGCGTGGCTCTTTGGACGCAAGTGGGGGAGGCAATGGAGATACAATGGTAATATCCCTGACAATTTCCACCTTGTTCTGTGGATTATACTTATTCCAAGAGATTAGGAGATGCTTATGCTGGAGATGATTATTCTGAAAACCTATTTTGCTGTTTAATGCTTATATATCTTGATTATCTTCATAAATGTATTGGTGAATCTTAACTTTCATGTGTGTGATAACTGTGTATGAAGTTCCTTTCTTCATTTAGGCTTTCCATCTAAGTTCGTACTAAGAGCTTCTTCTTGTCACTGTTCAGCTCAGAAGCATATATTCTTCATTGATCTTCACTCTCCTAATTCCTTCTCAACCAATCTGATAATTAAATTAACCTCAATTTCCATTATCAAAAGATCTTGTAATTCTGTTTCCATGCATCCTCATCAGTCATGGGTCTCTTTCTTTCCATATAACAAATCTCTAGTGACTATTGAGCATAATTGAAGGAAGTTCACGAGGAACTAACTCCCATAAGATTCCTTTCTCCCAGATTGAGCCATGCCAAATTTAACCTGTTGATTGATTTCTGCTTCCTGGCTACTTCAGGCGGAATTTGACTTTCATGGAGAGGAATGGGAGTGGGGAACATATAAAACCCAGCGTATTCTAGCAGCTGGTATGTACAGCAACACTGACGGTTTGCGTCTTGAGAAAATCTTCATCCAGAGGGACAAGGCCACGGTTCATGCAGATGGGACGCTACTGGGCCCAAAGACAAATTTGCATTTTGCTGTTCTAAATTTTCCTGTCAGCTTGGTTCCAACTTTCCTTCAGGTCATTGAGAATTCAGCTACCGAAGCTGTTCATTCTCTTAGGCAGTTATTAGCACCGATCAGAGGCATCCTTCATATGGAAGGTGATCTTAAAGGCAATCTTGCAAAACCAGAATGTGACGTCCAAGTAAGGCTCCTGGATGGGGCAGTTGGGGGAATCGAACTCGGGAGGGCTGAAGTTGTTGCCTCTCTAACCCCAACCACCCGCTTCCTATTTAATGCAAAATTTGAACCCATTGTTCAAAATGGCCACGTACATATTCAAGGAAGCATTCCTCTGTCTCTTGTACAGAGTAATACGCTGGAGGAAGAAAGTGTGGAAAGGGATAGAAATGAAGCCTCATGGATGCGAGATTGGGACAAGGAGAGAAGTAAAGCATCTAGTGATGAGCCGAATGATCGAAAGGGATCCAGAGACAAAAGTCAAGATGTTTGGGATACACAATTGGCAGAAAGCCTCAGAGGTCTAAACTGGAACTTGCTGGATGCAGGAGAAGTTAGGATTGATGCTGATATCAAAGATGGTGGCATGATGTTACTTACAGCTTTATCTCCTTATGCTAATTGGCTCCATGGCAATGCTGAAGTTATGCTTCAGGTTGATAAAGTTGTTCATAATTTTTGTTTATTTAACAGAATACTAGCAGCATTTAATATCTTTATATTGATTGACTTTTCACCTTATTTAGGTGAGAGGCACTGTAGAACAACCATTACTAGATGGCTCTGCCTATTTTCACAGAGCAACTGTGTCTTCACCTGTGCTCCGGAAACCAGTAACCAATTTCGGAGGAACAGTTCTTGTAAATTCAAATAGACTGCGAATTCGCTCATTGGAGGGTAAAGTTAGCAGAAAGGGAAAACTGTCACTAAAAGGGAATCTTCCCCTGCGTACAAGTGAAGCATCTCATGGTGATAGACTTGACCTAAAATGTGAGGTTCTGGAAGTGCGTGCCAGGAATATCTTGAGGTATTTTCTGTTCCGAAAGAGAGAACTTCTTCTTGCACTTCAGTTTCAGTAGGAAATTTATGAGTGCATATTTGTGTGTTCTTTTCCCTTTATCTGAACTTGGAAACTCGTGTATCAAAGTGGTCAGGTTGACTCTCAACTGCAAATAAGTGGGTCCATTATGCAACCAAACATATCTGGAAAGATAAAGATAAGCCAAGGAGAAGTTTATCTGCCACATGACAAGGGTAGTGGAGCTGCACCCTTCATCAATGATACAACATATGAACCAAGGCCTCCAGCTGGTGCTTATGGTCGCATGGTTGCTACAAAATATGTTTCACGTTTTCTCAACCTAATACCAGCAACATTAAATAGCCCTTTCCAGCTTTCACCTGGTAAGTTTTAGTAATAAGATTTTGTAGCTGGGATTTCAGAATTTTGAAGCAGGGTAATTTGTGGTTTTATTTAAGCCAAAAGAGTTCCAATAACCATAATTGATAGATAAAGTTGCTGCTGACTATTGATCACAAGGAAATGAATGAATTTTGCTCATGCATAGCATATAAGTGTAAACTGATAATATACTGAACGGTCCTGTGTTATGTGTCAGTGTTTGTTGACATTATACCAATGTTAAGGTCTTGAAGATGCCAGTCAGTCTGATCTCCTATATTTAAGTGATAGAACTCAGTATTATCTGTAGGAGAGTAGAAAGTAAGCAATCATTGGCCTATTAATAGATGGAGCAACAGTCCTTGAACTGTTTTCCTTTAATTGCTGGGGATACTATTTCTTGGCCTTCTCCATTGTGAGCTATTGACAATAGCATTGCATTGAGATGTTATATTTTATCTCTTAGTAATATAAAATTCAAAGAACCATGACTTTGGCACTTATATCATGCTGTATCAAAGTTATTGGCAAGTGAATAAAGTACTCTCTTTAAAGCTGAATCAAAGTTATTGGCAAGGCATAAACTACTCTCTTCAAAGCTGTTACATCCTGATGCTTTGACAAACTTTGACTGTTTGCAGCCGAACATGATGAAGCTGAAAAGGAGATGGTGCAGGTAAATGGTAAGCCGAAGCTAGATATTCGCCTTTCGGACTTAAGGATTGCTCTTGGGCCTGAACTGAGGATAGTTTATCCTTTGATACTTAATTTTGCTATTAGTGGAGAGCTTGAATTAAATGGCCCAGCTAATCCCAAATGGATAAAACCAAAAGGGGTTTTAACATTTGAGAACGGCGATGTGAATCTTGTCGCGACACAGGTAATCTTCACATACTTGTGAAAGTCATTGGAATAGTTCGATGGCCTTTTTTTGCTCCCACGAATGATATTATTGAAATGTTTTGATGTGATTATTTTATTTTTTCTGTCCCAAATCTAGGTGAGGCTTAAGCGAGAGCATCTTAATGTAGCAAAATTTGAGCCTGACAATGGACTTGATCCTACTTTGGATCTAGCCCTGGTAGGATCAGAGTGGCAATTTAGAATTCAAAGTCGAGCTAGCAAGTGGCAGGAAAAACTGGTGGTGACTTCAACACGGTCAGTGGAGCAAGATCTCCTTTCAACAACTGAGGTAAATTTGATGCCAAAATTTCAAGTTCTCGTGAAAGCTTGTAATTAGCAGATAATCAGCATATAACGTAAGTTGTATTGCACTTTCTGTGTGAATAGATGGCTACCATACTTAAAAATGTCTGATGTGCTTGATATGCTATTAACATGTGCATGTAGATGTGTGTGGATGACTAATTTCTGTGTGCTGTCACTTTCTTAACTTTCACGGACATACAGCTTGACCTATCGTGCACTAATATGGTATACACTGTTTGTTCTAAGTGCTTTTTTATACCTCGTGCTCTGCATCATCTGCCAGTTTTTCTTGATGCCAACTTCATTGCTATGCACTTTTCATCAACCACGTTTATCTTTTGCTGCCTTCGATTATTTATGCTGAACTATAGACATATTTTGTCAGCATCTGAGAAACTTAGCTTTTGTGTCTGATTGAACAGGCTGCTAGAGTATTTGAGAGTCAATTAGCTGAATCAATATTGGAAGGTGACGGCCAGCTTGCATTTAAGAAGCTTGCTACTGCAACACTCGAGACATTAATGCCAAGGATAGAGGGCAAGGGAGAATTTGGACATGCACGGTGGAGACTGGTGTACTCTCCTCAGATCCCCAGCTTGCTCTCCGTTGACCCCACAGTCGATCCTCTCAGGTCTCTAGCTAGCAACATTTCATTTGGGACGGAAGTTGAAATTCAGCTGGGAAAGCGTCTTCAGGTTGGTTTCACTTTCTCAAAATAAAAATACATATGCTATGCAACACGGATTCTTTTGCTGTTTGTATCAAGGATTTACTAATGTGTTTGAATGCAGGCCTCTGTAGTTAGGCAGATGAAAGATTCGGAGATGGCTATGCAGTGGACGTTGATCTACCAGCTGACAAGCCGTCTACGGGTACTTCTACAATCAGCTCCATCCAAACGTCTTTTGTTTGAATATTCTACAACTTCACAGGACTAGGATAGTACATTAGATGCAAATTAAGTAGAATTCTGGGAGGGGAAGTAGGCCTTCAGCTCCAAAGCTGGAGAATTGTGCATTTTTAGTCTGATTCTTTGACCCCGTATATTCATTTCTTGTAAATATTGGTTCTTTGCTCAAATGGAATGAATTGTTTATAACCTATTTTTATTATTTTTTGCAATTTCTTATTACGTTTTATTCGCCTCATCAATAATCATTTAATTCAGGTCGGACTATGTCTAACCATTTAATTTAGTGTTCAGATCTGAAAACTTACTTAGCATGATGGTTCTAAAATTCACTCTCATTCCATATTTGGAGATTCGGTGAAACATTGGCGACTTTCAACATAAAGAGGATTTAGTGAAACTTCAATGCAGGCAAAACTACATAAAGGTGTTAAAGGCAGAGACAAAAATATGCCACATGCTGGATGAGATTATACATTCATTCATGCAAAAATTAAACTAAGATTCAAGACTATAACTGAAATACCATATTTTCACATTAAACTAGATTTTCAAATAAACAAATCCACGTACAGAACTTCCACGCACAAGATGTAGTTTTTGTTTAGAATTTATTAGCATTCATACAGCAATATTAGCCGCAGGGTGACAACTTTCCTCAGCCATCATCTAAGATGCCTTAAGATCATCCAAGCCAACGGTAGCCTGTTAAAGGGAGAACAAAATAAGTTAACATTCTAATTTGCGCATATGGTTTCAGTTTGACTAACAATATTCAACAACAATTATCGAAGAGAGAAAAATGAACCTAATCGAACGCTACAAACATGTAAGAGAGATACTCCAAGTTTCTTTGAAATATTTTAATATATATTTCACAGCCAGAGATCATACCAAGAAATTGTGGTTCTCCTCAAGAAATGGTGAAAAAGTGGCGCAAAATTTCTCGATATCACTATTAGCATCACCAGTTCCAGCAACAACATCTAAGAACTTTTTCCTATCAGGAGCGAGCTTCATAGCAACCTGAAATTTTGGTCCAAAATAAGCATTTGTTAGGGTGCAATGGAACTTAGAAGATTAACAACATGCAATCTAGACAACTGTTTCTACAGCTCAAAAAATTTGAATGTTAACATTGAGAAAAAAATATCAGGAATTGAATTATCTGGTTTCTGAGTTGATACAATAACAGCTTCCAGTGCCAAGCAATGACATTCTCAGATTCTTTGGACTCTATATGGTGTTGACTCGTAAGAAAGTGTAGAGTTCTTACAGAAAAGCTTGAACTAGCCAGCCAACCATGCCACTTTTTCAGAGTCTTCCCGTAGGCATCAGAACAGGCTTGAGACATAGACCAGTCTTGATGATGAATTAAATTTCGGAATAACTCTACCAAGAAATCCATTGCCCTACAAGTTACAGAATTCTAATTTAAGTCTGTTTTCAAGCTAAATAAGTAACAAGAGATTACATGTGTGTATGTATATTCAAGAAAGTGAAGTTACAAAGGAACACTAGCAAGTCAATTAGGAAATAATGAGAAGAGAAAGTGATTGATTCTGTATCATATCTACCTTGTCAACCACAGGAGGCCATTGGTGCAACTAGATGAGCCTTTAGCAGTCTTAGCATCAACTTCTTCTTGTACCATAGTGTATAAATGGACATACTTTGTTGGGCTGGACAAATATTTGTTCTCTAGCCTCTATAGTACAAGAGATGAAGGTGTGATTTCATATAAGAAAACATCCATAGTCCTCTGATAGTGGCAGTTAAGTATGTAAACTATAGAGGAAAATGATCTCACAGTTATATTGCCCCCAATGTCAGATTTGACAATTGCCATAGCAGCTCCAAACTTTTCTGCAGACATTCACGGCTAGTTACATCTTATTCGTCAATTCCTTCCCATCACAGTAACATGATGAAAAACCATACAAGAAGGCAGGAACATTTATATTCCAAGACATTTTAGAGCTGACGAGAAACTAAAAAATGTTGATATGAGTGACTACCACTGAAACTTTGAAAATGAGGCTCGCCTCGAGGTGAGGCGTTTAGATATGCCGTGAGGCTTGCTCATTACATCACCAGTGCTAAGCGCCTCGAGGCTTCTCGAGGCTTAAGCCTCGCAAATTTCAGTCTTTTACGAATTTCAAGTGTTTTGGGCTAATTTTAGAACTCAAATAAAATTAAACAAAATTTCATACTTGTTAAGTCTTAATTTTAAAACCCAATACTCAATTAAACATTCAACCTTAGCAATAATTATATTTAAAAGACAAAATAGATAATCCTCGTTTTATATTTTATGAACATTTTATGCCTTTAGTTTGATATTCTTGAATTATAAATTATTAAATTTGATGTTTGGCTTGCTATTTAATGTTTTTATGGAAAAATAGTTCGAAGCTTACGCCCGCCTCGCCAAGACAAAACGCCTCATTTACGCGTTAAGTTTTTACAACAATTTACAATTTGCTTCATGGTAAATTGACTGGAAATATGTACCTAAAAGTCTGTTCATGTTGAGAGCCATAATTCAATGTAGAGTGAAGTCCCCTTTAATTCATCTATTTTTGTCACAAATTGAATATTGGTTTAGATCCAAGATGGCTATCAACCACTAGCCATTTAAAGAGAATTTTACGAATAGTACATATCAACTATTTTAAATGATTGTCTGCATATATTTATATAGTTGACAAGGGATCAAGTGGCAACCATCTAAAGGTATGCTTAAAAAAATCCTCAATCTCATGCAACAGATCACAAACCATTAGGGAGAGACAACTGCACCAGAGAAGTGGCAGTGCAGTTGTCGGGGTTCAAACTTGTAACCTCAGCTCAAGTTTTCTACAGTGCTACACCACAATGCCAACACTAGACCTCAGCCTCAACTCTCAACATTTGATATGGAATGTTGACAGATCAGAATTACATAAATAAGGATTCAAACATCTGACAGCAGACTTATAAACAATAAATGCTGGCAGCACACAGCTAAAGCAAAAAGATTACGATAATGAACTATAGTCTGCAAGTCATGTATAAACAAACAAATGAATATCTCCTAGAGCATTAAAGCGTTCAAAACTCAAAATGCACATTGGTTCCTGTATAAACTCGAGAGAATTACCGATCACAGGTAAGATAAGCTTGCATACATCCAAGAATGGCTTAGTTAGCATCACTCCATCTTCTGACTTAACATGCTTCATTCCTTCCAATGCAGGACTGAACACCGTGCCTTCCATTTTGTCCTTTACTGCACAGGATGAACAATGTTGCCTTATAAAGTACAGGGAAAAAGAAAAGCGAGGCAATGTGCTCTGCAATCCTGGATCCCACAGACTAACAAGAAACTGATCAGCCTAATTTTACATTCATCTTGAACAATCTAAATAACTCATAACCGAATTAACTGCTTCTGATATTAACTAGCTCCCAGATCTCCGAACTCTAAATAACTGAACTGCCGAAGAAATAACTAGATCAATCACACACGAATCCCAATTCATCTGCCGTAAAATTGAAATGTCATTGATGCCTATGGTTCAGAAGAAATGATCGACCAAATTGTTCTCAAAATCTTCTCAGTGTTAACTAAAACATAAATTGGTCAACATCAGTTAGCTAAAAATTAGAGAAGGAATCGCGATCGTTCACAACAAGACAATTAAGCATATAATCAAATTAAAGAGGAGAGGAATAAGCAAACTAGATCACATTAAAAACAGCAAAAATACAAGAATAAATCGGTGAAGAAAATGCAAGAGACTATAGATCCGAGGCACACCTGAGAGATTAAGGAGAAAGTAGCTCGGAGCAGTATCGTTTGCGACTAGCTTTGAAGAAACGCGGCTTCCATCCCTTTTATTCTACGGATCTGCGTGTTTTTTTATATATTTTGTTGCGGCCAAAAATATCCGCAAAATAAATCAATACTTCCGAAATAAACGGGAGATAAAATGAATGTTCAAAGATGGGAATAAAAGGCAAAATCTTGGCACGTCTACTTAGTACGTACTACGTAGTAGTCAACCACTATATATTGTTTAACAGCTTATTTGTATAATTGGGATTAAAAAAATAATTTATTGTGTCGTGTAGTAACTAGTAAGATATGAGTTGTCGCATGTATGTTATTCATAATTAGAAATAATAAATTTTGAATGAGAATTTAATTACGTAACAATGTAAGTAAAACTATCCCTCGTAAATAGGACTGTCTATTCAGTACGGGTCGGGTACACTACCCGAAAAAATCGGGTACCCGACCCCAGTTTTACATAAAAAGTGATACCCGATCCGATTTTATAAATCGGGTACCCGAATACCCGACTCAGTTATTTTTTTAAAATTTTTATATAAAAATCTATATATTTATTGTAAGTATTAGTTTATTAGAATTAATAATATTAAATAATAAAAGAAATTGTTCCAACATGCACTTTTTGTTTTTGTTTTTTTGTATTTATTTATTTTATTTTTATATTTGTATATAAATCAATATATATGTTGTATTGTTACTAATAACTATGTTAGCTATATATTTGGATATTCCCAAGGTGTTATGATAACATTTTTTTTCTTTGTGTTTATTATTTTGTTTTTATTTTTCTACATAATTTTAGATATATAATGTTAGCTATATACTCTCATTTGCCAAGTTAAGATAGCATATCACGTATTTAAATGTATATGTTATTTTTAATATTAAGTTATCATTTATAAATTTCACATATTAAAATTAAGAATAATAAAACTATATTTACAATATATTAATTATATATATTAAATATAAAAAATATAAATATTTAAAAAAATCGGGTATCGGGTAATACCCGACTACCCGTCGGGTATACCCGATACCCGATCTCACCTAAATAGTCTACCCGATCCCCGACACCCGATTTTTGGGTAATCGGGTACCCAATACCCGACAGCCATGTTCCCAATTTCATCGTTGGACGTCTGACAACAAAGTAATTGAATCGAAAAGTTGACGGATGGAACTAGAATCTGCCATGATACAATACATGCACTAACCAGGGTGTGATAATATTAGTGAAATCCAAGTAGGGTCTGCCAAGACATGTCGAATCATGATCATCTAATATATCTTGATTTATCAAACTTAAATACAATAACGAACTAGAGTTGCTTGCATGTAAGCTTTAAATAAATAAATACACCCTCTCATGCTTCCATTTGACACTTGCATAAAACTAATGGAAATTTTTAATTTGGGAGTTGAAGAGGCGCGATAGTTGTTGCATGATGTCTAGGTTGTATTTAATTAACTTTTTGATCTTCTGTTTGGCAGAAATAGCAACAGAATATATATTTAGAAACTGCATTTTGAATAAAGTAATTTAGAATATTTATATTCTCATAATCGATTTCAGATAAATGAACTGCTAATTCATAAAGTGAATGATTGATCTTATTTTCGTTGGGGTAATAAATGCATAAAGAACACGAGGAATTAACGTGGTTCGATCTATTGAAATAGATCTACGTCCACGGAGCAAGAGTGAATATCTCTATTAAGTATGTAAGGAGCGATTACAAAAATGTCGATGATGCTTCTCTTCTAGTCTAGCCTCTATTTATATACTATCATATTGAGTTTGAGTATAATACAAAGTCTTATTTCATAAGGATTCTTTTAGATATTCATTCGAATCTTCTACGTCTCCAATTGCGATTAGAGTTGTAGTTGGCTGAAGAGTCTTCTTGGACCGAACTCACATAGGCCGAGCTTAATGTCGGAGCTCATTTATATTGGGCCTGATGCTTGGGCCTAGTAGTTGGGCCGTATCCTATCAGTGAACATACTGAATGACGATTTGTTGGGTATGAACGTATGCAATATTAATCGTTGGATTATGATATTCATGAAAAGCCACGATCTAATGGTATAGATTTTCAGAAAACAAATATTTTTATATTTTCAGTAATGAGCACATATCTTAAACTATTACTCTCTCCGTCCATCAAAAACGTGCATCGATTTTGATGGCACGGGTTTTAAGAAAATTGTAATGAGTGTAAAGTAAATGTGTATAAAAAGGTGTATCATAGAGATAATAAATGAATATATTAATGGATTGTGAGTGTAAAAATGTGGGCCATGAGTGTTTTTTTGTAAATAAGTGGATAAGTTGAGGGTAAAAATGTAAAGTTAGTGTTTCTAAAAAATGAAAGTACATATTTTTGGTGGACGGACCGAAAAGGAATTAAATGCACGTTTATAATGGACAGAGGGAGTATATAACAAGGCGGTTTTTAAAGGACCAATTTTCCAACAAAAACTCGGCAATGGGATCTTCATAAGCTATAAACATTTTGCCTTAGGAAAAATTGGGACACAAAAATTCAGACGTTTTAATCCCAATCAGATTTTGAATTAGTTGTATTATATTTAACAAACTAAAATCGGAAAAGTTTGATGCTTTTTAGAAATTCTTATAAAGTCGTGCATAACATTATTGCATTCTGCTAAACCTCAAATTATGCCGAAATTCCTGAAAATTATCGGGTATCATAATTCACATTTAATTTGTTGCTGGTGCATTCCACTGTTCCATAATCTGAAAAGAAGAATGCACAGACAAATACAATCAACTTAAAAACATAAACTATTATGATGAGACAGTTCGACATGGCTGACTACCGGCAGCCGGGCTCACTTTCATTACTATCATCATCATCATCAAATTCTTTTTGACGTCTTTAATAGAAGTGTGACTAGGACTAACGAATTTTTAAGTCGACTGTTAATTTTTTCACGTAACACCAACTGAGTAAACATGACGTGGTTTATGATTCTTTTTTTTATATACAAATTGTACCTTAATTGACATCAACCCCTAGGTTCAAATAACATCTTAATTGACCACCAATTTGTCAATAAAACCGAAATAAAAAAAAAAACATGTTAGAAACCTTACATCGAGCCTGTCGATTTGAGTGGTCTAGGCTGTCGAAGTTGGTGGGAATCAGCCTTGAAAGGTTATTGCTCAGTCTATATTAATGTATGTTCATCACCAAAATTACACTTGAATATGTCACCAAATGTCAGCCTATTAGATTCTACACCCATATGGCTTTCCAACGACATGCAACTCATCAACATCCGATCACCAGTGTGGTTGGAATCGAGTCTGAAAATTGGAGAAAAATAGCAAGACATAAATGTATTAATAGAGTAAATGTCATGCAGTTCTTTTAATTTTTCAAATATCCAATCATAAAGTAATTATACTAACAATAAATTGAATTGCATGTAAATAATAACCCAAAAATATATGCTATATAAATAAGAAGCAGTATAGGCTTACCAATTAAAATATCCAAATAGCCTGTGCTGCCTCAGCGCAATTTAAAACACTAATGCAGGTCCATTACAATTTAATAGCTACTCAAATATTCTTTTAATTAGTTATTAACATTAAAATATAATACAAAATCGAATTATCTTAAAAATGGGAAAGGCACCATACATCCGATATGATCAATGGATAAAACTTATGACTAAGTATTTGAAAGTTAGATAGTTGATCAAACAAATTAATGCAAAATTAATTAATCATCAAAATAAATGATAAGTTAATTTGTATTAATTTTTTATCTATTTATTATATCATCCAAAATAAACATCTCTGTAGACAGGACACTTTTATTTAGCCTCGTTTCTTTTAATATATATTCCCTTTGTCATATTCTAAAAGGTTCATTGCTTTTTGAACACGTAGATTAAAAAATATTGTGTTTTGTATGTAAATTAGTATGATTCACGAAACTCGATACACTTTTACTTGTAAAAATGATTTCATCTATTGGTATGGGTCACTTAGAATAAGGCAACCTATAGAGAAATACGAATAACTCAGAACGGGACAGAGGTGGTATATGATAAACTTAATTTATTTTAATGAAACAATTAAAGTTCATATCCTGGACATTTAACAAAAATATATTGAACCGTTAATAATTACCATAAAATATATGAATTATTAGAAAACTAATAAAATGTCAAACCTTTAATAATTACTTAAAATACACAAATTATAAAAAAAACTAACAAAAATACCTCGTTATTCGATTTTTGGTGAATTATTCTAAGTCGCTTGACAACTTTTTTATTTTTAGTATACATGTCATATTATTGAAAAAAAAAATCAGATTTGAAATTCCATGCTGGAGATCGATAGGACACATTAGAAATCAGTCAATTGTGTGCGTGTGTTGGCCTAGTGGTAGAGTGGTTAATGTCCGAAACCAAAGGTCTCGGGTTCGAGTCCACCGTGACGTGGCCTTTAAAATTTCTGTATTTAATTGACCAAAAAAGTACCAAATCTTTGTGTGTGTGTGTTGGCCTAGTGGTAGAGTGGTTAATGCCCGAGGCCAAAGGTCTCGGGTTCGAGTCCACCGTGACGCAACTTTTAAAATTTCTGTATTAATTGACAAAAAAAAAAAAAATCAGTCAGTCAAAAATTGAACCATGGGACAATTTTATTAATTTTGATATAGTTCGTATATTTTATTGCAATTATCCATAGTTATAAATATTTTTATTAATTTCAGATAATTTATGTATTTTATTGTGTTTCAAATAGTTAGAGTATTTTTTAAGTTGCCAACAATTTTTGCTTTAAACTAAATTTTTCTTAATCTAATTAACCTGAATAGCAACAAGCTTGTCTCCAGTTTATAAATAATAAACCAACTGTTCGTCTGTTTCTATACCTCATAGTGTTATAAATGGGCCGAGCTTCAAAATTATAACCCCAAATTCAAAAGCCCAACCACCACACAGAAAAACCCTAACCCTAATCCCCTTCACAAAACCTTCACTTTCAACACAACCTTTCTCTCTCCACACCCCGCCTCTCCTCCTCCACGCAGACGGACGCTCCTACACATCGCCGCTATCATGGTCAGTCTCTCTCTCTCTCTCTCTCCTAAGATGTGTGCATAGCAATCGTGAGCATCATGAATATTGATCTGATTATCTTTCTGTGTAGCCGTTCAAGAGGTACGTGGAGATCGGAAGGGTGGCACTCGTCAATTACGGCGAGGACTACGGTAAGCTTGTCGTCATTGTCGATGTCATCGATCAGAACCGGGTATGTCTTCCTTTTTCCATTCTTTGTTTTTTTAAGCATTGTTTTAATTTTGTTTTCTAAGTTCATTTTTCCTGTTATTATCGTTAGGAACTTCACAAGTCAGTTTTCGTATTCGCATTTTTAAGATTTATTATCTACGTTTCTGTTGATAACCTGTATTCATTTGCTCATGATCATTTATTAGTACTTGTACTTTATTTCTTAGTTTCTTCAGTTAGATTTTGTGCTTAATATATTTCAGCGTATAAAATATATAATAGCATTCGTTCGATTGCAGTCTGTATCGACAGCTACTGGAGGATTATATATTTTTTATTCAAATGAAGCCTAATGATTCATACATTAGCATCCTTCTATCCCTATTTGATCCTGGATATGCTGTATGCTGTCTACATGACTGTATCATTCACTTTTGTTGCAATCTGGTTTGATGCCATTCTGATTATTTATTGATGTCTGCCCTCAAGTGCACCTGATGAAGAATGTGTTGATTCCTTGCATCAATGATGTAGTGTCTTTGCTCATCATCTGTTTACATAATTAACAGGCCCTTGTCGATTCCCCTGACATGGTACGTAGCCAGATGAACTTCAAGAGACTTTCTCTTACAGACATCAAGATTGACATCAAAAGAGTTCCAAAGAAGAAAACTCTTGTTGCTGCTATGGAGGCTGCTGGTGTGTATTCAATAATATAACCTTACCTCACTTTTATCCATTGATTAGAATCACTAATGTTATGATTGCTCTTGCAGATGTCAAAGGCAAATGGGAAAAGAGCTCATGGGGAAGGAAGCTCATTGTTCAGAAGAGAAGAGCCTCTCTCAATGACTTTGACCGCTTCAAGCTGATGCTGGCCAAAATCAAGGTTTGAATACATTATTATATTATGCACATTTCATGTCGAGTTTTGTTTACTATGCACATCAAGCTTAAACTGAATAGTGATTATGAATTAGAATAAGGGAAATGTAGAAGTTGACTAACATTTAATTTTGAATCCTCCTGACAGCAAGTAATGTCATATCTTACAAATTTTAATTTCTGTGACTGATGTTGCTATCTATTTGAGCACAACCTCAAAATAGGAATTTGTTTTTATCATATTTATATATATTTTTTGTACCATCTTTACTTCAATATTCTTAGACATCTACCACTGAAGATTGTAGATTTCTTACATATTTGTTTTTTATGGCTTTTGCAGAAGGCCGGTGTTGTCAGACAGGAGCTTGCAAAACTTAAGAAAGAGACCGCATCTTAGAAAGTATAATTTCTGTGGTTTTCAACTATTTAGCTTCGGATTTTGGAAATTGTTCTTGAATACATTGCAATTTGCAACAGTAAGGATTCTCCAATTTTGCCTGTTTATGTTTGAACTTGAAAAGTTTATACTTTTGTTGGTTGAATTGGGCGTCAAGCACTCTCTTCCATTGGCAGTGTATTGATTTTTTTCCAAATACCTATTTCCACAAGTTCTATGATTCAAGAAAATTGCTGGAGTAATTAATATTGTGATGGTCTTATGGTAGATTTGGTAATCCATAATTAGGTAGCATCATTGATATTAGTAATATAGGGCTCTCAATTGTTTGTGGATAGTGCTTTTATGTGTTTTACTAAATTTAGTGTTTATATGGACTATTTAGAAGAGTGTCCAAATTTGTTAGTTTTGTGACTGTTGGTTACAGCTTTGATTGTAATTAGAACTTAGAGTATAGCAAAAATGTGTATTGAAGGCTGCTGGTGCACCACACATTAGAGAAAGATAGTATATAACTTAATAATTATCACTTGGCCCAAATGAAATTATGTTACAGACCATGGTAACCTGAAATGAGTATGATTTTTTGACAAGAACTGAACTAGTTGATTTTTTACGTATATAAAATTTAGATACTTGTACTTTCTATTCCCACCCTCGTGAATTTTCAATATCTTTGAGAATTTTCAATATAGCACGATCATGAATTTGTTTAATTCTATCATACTAGCATTTTCCATCGATAGAAACATTACATAGCGTTCTAGAAACCTATCATTTCATGCTAGAGGCCTAGACTAAATGCTATTTTACTTGAGAATTATAAATATGTGGAAATATTAAATCTATTTCTATAATTTTTGGGTCAAATATTTCTGGTGTCGGATGCTTGCTTTGATGATATCGATAGGTTTTGAAATGAAGATTGAAAGTTAGGGTTATTTTTAATATTTTTGAATGATGGGGAATGTAATCATTTTATTTTTAAGGGTTTGGTTATAATGTTGATATGGTTGATGGAAAAATATATGTACATGTTAAATTTCGTCCTTTTCAAATTTCATTTTTAATATTTTGATACCCTAAATTTTGTTATAATGTAACCATGTCTTTGTCCAATTTCTTTGTTGTTCCAACTTGAATTGAAATCCTTTTACCTTCTAGATTTCTTTGGAAGATATCACCTGTTTTAAAATTGGCATTCTTTGAAATTGAAATTTACTCTTGTTAATGGAGTCATCATTTCTAAAGATGGGATAATAATTAATATCAACACCCATGAGTTTATTAATCCTATTGATTTTTTTTATTGGTAATTGATTTTATAGTATATGCTTCTAAAAATAAATATAACCATTAAAATTGATATTTCGTTAGTTTTATTAGACAAAATATGAAAATAACCAGAATATATATGAAGTATAAATAATCGTTTAGCACCTGCTTTATGATCATGCAAACTGATTTTGCAAAACGTCAGAATATCGCCCGCACAAAAAAGATGAGGAAAGTAAATTCAACAACTACGTTATAGAATTCAACATACCATCCCACGGGCTTAAATCGAGCATAAAAATTGCCGGGAAGAACACCAAGGATTTGCCTTAACCATCATCCATCCTTCTCTTATAGTTCAAACATTGACGAACTTGAAAAGAGGCTTGAATTACGGTGGTGTTTCCTACGATTGCCATTTGGTATCATAGTTATCCCGTCATGGATTAATGTAACATCTCTGATTTAGTTTACGATAAAGATAACAATTAGCTCTTTACCACCTTAAATGCAGAGACCCTACAATTTGCGTACAATCAAAATCCCATTCAGTTGGACATTTCTAATACATTTTATGTATTATGAATATGAAATAGGACGCCATTTAGTTTCTTCATGCCTGAAACAGTGTGAACAAGGAAAGTAACCCACTCCATTTCCTTATTGAACACATAGACAAACAGAAATGCCTGATATTTTCTGTAATGGCAAATTATAGGCAAAGCCAAACTTCCTTTTTTCTGCAACTGTTATGAAAAATAGAATTTGGCTATATGCATGTCTACAATTTTGATATCAAGGGCTAATCAGGAAGTTTTAGTAGAAAATTCAGGATTAGTCGATATAAGAATATTGAAACAAGTATAGAGGTAAACACTTATTATAGCTACAATTTTGTCTTGTGAAAATAGAAAAGTGCCGCACATTGAACTCATCAATTCCTTGGATGAGCATACACATTGTGTTATAGCATAAAATAACTCTGCACAAAAAAACATACTCAAATGGGAGGATGGATGAGCATCAACAATGGTCAACAACACATTTCACATTTACAAGGGTTAGATAACGCGAAGGGTCCTGTAAATAGGCGGCATTTGTCAACTTCAGATTACCTTTCAAAATGACCATTCATGTTACTTCCTGATAGATAGGAACTCAAAGCTCCGTAAGGGATCATCGCGAGTGCCTTTAGCTGTGCGAGAGAAAGCTGATGGTTTATGCTCAGCACCAGATTGAATTCTTTGTGTGGTAGATATACGACCACCACTCGGGACCAATCTGCCAGTGCGGCCATCAATGGCTTCTCCAGATGAGCTCGGCCTGCTGCTTGAAACGGCTGCTCTCTTTGAAGAGCTACCATTTCGCGAAGTGCGGCCTTTATCTGAATCTGGTTGCTGCATTTGAGGAAACATAAAAACAACTCTCAGAACAAATCCAAAAATTAACGTGGCCTGTGCAACTATTGCTTGCATTTGAAAATTGCATATGATGGATAGATTTGATTCTATCATTTGACATAAATTAATATACTACAATAGGTGATAGCAGTTAAGCATAACAGGTAGGTAAGCAGCTGCAGAGCATGTTTGACCATTATAAATCAGATTCAGCCTTCCTAATTTATTTATTCCTATTAGACCACCCTGCTGCCTGGGGGCAGGGAGTGGAACGAAACAACTTTTAGGAATCAAAACATGCAAGCAAACACAAGTTCAATTACAGCTGTTTTTTCGTGAAATAGGAAAGAAAAGTACCACATCCTTTGATGAAGGTACATCTTCAGATGTCCTGTGTCTAGACTGTTCACCATACCGACCAGTACTGGTAGCATTTCTTCTAGAGAAAGCTTCGACTGCACCTGAGAATTTATCCCGAAGATCCTGCCCTACTGAACAATACAGCCAAACCAGAGACAATTTAATAGAATTTCTACCAGCAATGCAAAATATAAAAATTCATGAGAAGCTGATAATAATTAATCAACGTGATAGCCAAGATGTAATTCAGGCTCATCATCAACTCTCTTCATCCAACATCATTCATTTTAATTGACTTAGTCTGCAATGTCTACTACATAATGAAGATTCCGACGACTATATACTAATTGATAGGTAAATTCTGCATTGAGGCAGCACTTAATTTTATGATAAAAAAGAAAATAGGTATATAAAAATGGGTGGGTATATCTAAGCAAGCTATCACATTTAATCTTCTTTTATATGAAAAATAGAAACATGAGATAACAGGTTCAATTCAAATATTCCTCATACATCCTCAGCATGATAACAAAAGGTTTGTGCACATTTTCTAGCATCTGGGAAGACTTGTGACAGGATTTTACTTTCTGATCTTCTGTTTAAGAGGATGTCGAGTTTAATTCAGTAAGTTTATTCGACAGTATATCACAATGTTGCGAGATTTCTCTTTAGTATCATATTTGTCAATTTGCTCAAGTCATTTAGAAGTTCATTATCAATTCAGAGATCGGAAGACGTGCCCTATGTTCCATGAAATCTAAATCTTGGTTTCTTATTTTGACTAATGAGAGACATACCACTGTCCCACCATAAGTGTTTTTTGAATCAAATTCTGCAAAATTGACACTCATTATTGGATGGATGGAGCGTACCTGATGTTCTACCTGGTCTTTCACCAGAGGGTCCAGCAACAGCATTACCAGTGATATTCTGTATGCAAGTCAATAAACTATTAGGCTCAACCATGAAGTACACAAAGCAAGGATGTAAAAAGCCACCAACAACATACCCTGGTTCTGGAACTTGAACCAATTTGTGGATACTTCAACATAGTCCAATCAAATACATAGTCAAATTGGTAACCTGCATAAATGTTTTCAGTAAGTGCATGCTGAATTACAAGTTACTCAAGGTGGAAGTGACAAGATAAATAACACGAAAACTTCTCAACAAGAAAAAATTGGAGAACAAAAATCACAAGACAATTAGAGTATTCATTACCTTCACGAATAAATAGGTCCCGGAAAAGCCTCTTCAAATAGGAATAATTTGGCTTGTCCTCAAATCTTAATGACCGACAATAATGAAAGTAAGATATGAATTCTGATGGATATGATTTGCACAGCACCTGTGGTAATTATAAATCAAATTGAACTTTCAGGGACTGATTAAGTGATTGTAGTTTGTAACAATAACATGCTTAAATCATCTAATCTCAAGGCGACTTAGCCCACAACATCAAACCCAAACTAGATAAAAATTTAGTACTTAGATTTTTTTACACCATATAGCACAAAAGAAAACTCATCATCCCTTTTCTGCTTCTTTCATGCATGATATGCACAACCTCGTACATATTCAAGGTTTATAAAGGCGTTTGTGGGTCGCGCCTCCATGCGAGGCGCCGAGTAAGCACCTCTGAGGCGACGCCTCACCCCTTGCGAATGAGGCGGATGCCTCACGTTTTGACCTAAATTTCAATGTTTTTTCTTCTGTTTTTTGAGCTTTCATTATTTTTTGCATGGACTTTTATCATTTTTTGTTTTAATTTCTAATGGGCTGTTAAAAACGGCTCTAATTGAGTGAAACCAAACCTAATTCTGCCACTCTCCCTACCCCTGTCTGTCCTCGCTCTTCCTCGCTCTCTGGCAGCAGTTGGCAGCAAGGTATGTTTGATTTTAGACATTAGATTATGACTAATAATTATTAGACTTGAGTTTAAGATTTTAAAGACTTGTAAGTACTTGATTATGAACTTATGTTTTTTATTATATGTTTTTATATATTTGTTATGTTTTTATGTGTTTTTATTATATTAGTTATAATTTTAATTTATTTTTGTGATTAACGCCTCGGACTGTCTAGGGGCTTACAACACATATAAACCTTGTACGTGTTATGTAGTTTTCGACAATTAAAATACTACTGTGAAATGAAATCTATTGAGCAGACGCACAAAAAGAAACAGGGAGGTCATACAACTCAAGAGCATCTGAAAACATGGGAGTAAGGTTTCACAACAGAAAGATTAGATGATAGAGTTAAGAGCATGTTTAGTTATGTGACCAGGCTAGACTGATAGCAATATCCGACCTAATGACATGTTTAGTTAACATGATGAAGGCCCATGGTGAAGCAAGGCAGGTTGGTTGTAGATTTTTTAGCTTCGTTTAGCTGGTTATAGGATGTTGAGTGATTATTTTGGCCAATATGGAGTTGATACACATCCCATGGGTCGAGCACTAATATGTTTGGTTGGGCTGATAAATCCACCAGATATCTCCTTGACCATTATTTAGATGTTTGGTTATTGCATTGATGTGTCACGACATTAGCGACACATACATTATAACCTCACTTTGTTTTTTTCCTATCAATTGACAACTTTCCCTAATATCTTATTTGAATGAAGTCAAAGTAGAATAGGTAACTACCATTTCATGTTATTACTCAACTTAGAATACTAGCATACGCAGCAAAACATGCACAACTGAGAAAAAAAATGTGAACAGAGCAGTGAATATAGACCTCTATAGGAGTTAACACTTTTTTCTCACTGATCTTGTCATATTTCTGCTTTTTGGTGCCAGCTTTTAACCCCTGCCAAGGGAGACTGAACAAAAAAAGGATCCAGAGTAAGGAAAGGAAGTAGAATTAGAAACAATTGTTAGATAGCAATTCAAAACAAGGAAGGCAAAATGAAAAGAAGATATAATAATAATTATGATATACTATTATTATTATTATAATCAAAAAGTTGCACGAGCTACAGTAATACACATATCACCAACCTGCCTCTCAGGAAGTACATTAAAACATAGCCCAGAGATTCCAAGTCGTCCCTCCGGCTTTGTTCTGAAAGCATAAATAAATTGTATAACACTTACGGAAATTTTGTCAAGTCTAGAAGAAGGAATAACCATTGTAAAGCAATACATTACTCACCAACACCAAGATGTGTATTGACACTGGCATAGCGTGCCGTACCAGTGAGATTCTTGTTTTCCCTGGAATGAAATATTAAAGCAGGAAATATTAAGTACGTGGAGGCAAATATTAAATTGCAGAAATGGTCAATCGCCAAAAATAACTTGTGATAAAAACAACACTCTTAGTAAGTTGCCATAGCCATTTAAGGGTCAGCAAGGCTGCCAAGGCAAAAACCCCCAACAAAAGAAAGTGCTAACAGACTTTAAAGATGTACATCATGATTCAACCTACGTATCTAATTTATCATCACGACAGAAAGTGTGAAATTTGAAATGAAGAAATCCAAGTTTCAACCTTTCAGATCATCATTTCCCCAAACTATAAAAGCTTATTTTATTTTACCAAGGTTTCTGGAATACTTTGAAATCTATTTTCTTGGCTCTACCAACTGAGCCATGTGCAAAAAAATTAATATCAAATGAGCCGAATGAGCTCACTTGTTGTGCCAAGCCCGAAAACTCACTTTATCATCAAATTTAAAAAAATCTTTTTTTGAAGCATGGGCTTTATTATTATTTATTAATTTCTAATGGGCTGATAAAAATAGCCTTAATTGATTGAATCACGACCTAATTTCTCCTTCACTCTATCACTCTCTTCTCTCCTCTCGCTCTTTCTGCTCTGCACCGCTCTCTCTTCTCCTCTCTTACTCTCTCTGCTGTGCATCGCTCTCTCCTGCTCTCTCGCTTCCTCTCGGCGGTCTCTACGATTTCAAGCTGTTTTTGCAATACTACCTTTGTTTGCAGTTCGGCAGCAGTTCTGCCTTTATTCAGTTTATTATTTTAGTAATTTGTAATTAGTTATGTAATTGGTTGTACAATCTGAGGTTGAAGTTCTCCATAGTCTCGCTTTATACTTTTGATTATGGTGAATAATTATTTGACTTAGTTTTCAACTAGTCTTCAAATTCCCCTCATGCTTGCACTTTACATAAACTAATTTTAGGGCTCAAGGATTAACATGAACAGTTCCAGGCTTCCAGCAAATTAAGTGGAGCCACTTTATCAATAAGAGTGTACAGAACATATGCATACTATAATGCTGCACAAATTGGTACAATGGAAAGATATGTGAAGGTACCTATAGGGTATGTGCTTATGAGTCTGAAGATCCCTATACTTTTTGGCAAGACCAAAGTCAATGATATAAACCTGCAATAAATACCAAAATTGTAACAAGCAGATGCCACAACCATGGAGATAACAATTAGGCAGAAGCCACTTAGTGTACTCTATCAATTAGAGATTTCAGCCCACATTTCTTATCATGAAAAATGAAAAAGAATAAGATATCCAGAAAGATGGAAACTCTGCTTTTAATCATAGGAAACAGTAACACCCTTAATTAGCAAAGAATAAGATAAACTAAAAACTTGCACCAACAAAATGAACTTAATATAAGATATTCCATTATAGAGTGAAACTATTATATACTGTGATACAAAGCCAAATTAGGTTTCTCCAATATACAAAAGGTTTCATACTTTTTCAAGAGTGAGTTCATTTTGTAGCCACTTCTTGTTCCAAGTCTAAAATCAAAATCTAATGTCGTATTGTGTGCCATACAGCCAGGTGACGCCAGATTCAATTTTCCTCCAAAATTTTAGATAAGGAGCCGAACAATACATACTTAATTCTTCTAGAAGGAGTTTTAAAAATTGTGATACTTTATAATAACAATTTTTGAATTTGTCAATAAAACCAAATTTCAAAGAGGTGGTTCTAACCATATTTTTATATTACATTAAATTAAGAAAGCACATTTGGAAAACAAGGTCCAGTTAAGGAAGTGAAACCTATCCAGAAATTGCAAAACGGAAACATGAGCAACAGGGTGGGGGAGCATTAGCACGGCTAAAGTATGTAACTTATGATATTTTCGTTCTTATTCTTGATTTTGTATTTAAAATTGCAAAAAGGGATAGAACCCAACCACTGTGATCAAACTTAACAGAGAAAATTGTTCCTTGACGGTAACAGCTTAGATTTGCACACTCAGAAGTAATTTCACAAACCATTCATCAAATGTCTTTCCTACCTACCAGCGACATTTTACTAGCACAGACATGTTACTTCTCAACCAATATAATTAAAAAAGGAAAATTAATCGCTTCCTCAGAAGTATATGCTCGTGCAAACACTCATATAAACTGGAGACTGAAGGAGCACCTTATATGGTAGCAGTACAAGAAAACATACTTTGGGTTCTATTTGAATCTAAGGGATGCAGTGGAGAAGAAAACTGGAGTAATATAAAATTTAAATGATCCTTGGAGATGAGGGGTGAGTAACACAATGTAACAACAGTCTTTGAAATAAGTAAAAAATAACAAAACAGAGGGAATCACTTTAGCACTAATATAAATAAAAATATGATGCCTAAACTAATAGAAAGGCATACCTGATTTGCTTTGCGACCCAAGCCCATCAAAAAATTATCAGGCTTTATATCCCGGTGAAGGAATCCTCTTGAGTGCATGTACTCGACTCTATTAATCTACAAAAGAAAACAAGTTTAGATTTTACAATAAAGCGGATATCCAAAAATCAGAGCTGATGAATAGGCTTTAAAGTCCCAATCACTTACGAGTTGATCTGCAAGCATTAACACTGTTTTCAAGGAAAACTTCCGGTTACAATAGTTGAAGAGATCTTCCAGACTTGGCCCCAGAAGGTCTATCACCATAATACTATATTCGCCCTCAACTCCAAACCATTTCAAGTTGGGAATGCCAGCTATAAATAGGAGAGAGCAAAATCTTTAAATTCATGTTCACATTAACTTCACTAAATTCTCACAAAAAAGAAGAGGAACCCAAGAGCCTGATTTCTCACTTGCATGCACTAATCAAAGTATTTAAAGAATAATTTTGAACTCACTAAAAAACCATGCATAAAAGCAAATAATTTTCATATTATGAAGTGTGCAACATCCAACTTCAGAAATAATATCCTACCACTCTCCAAACCAAGGAATTCAGCAGGACTACATACAGTCAGAATAAGATATGCCTTCTTGAAGAGGAGGCATGATATTGTGGCGCATCATTGCCTCAATTGACCATACTTATAAAAAGCCAAATGACAATCAACTTAATTGCTATAGTTTACGAAAATATGCTGGATGAAATGAATGTATAATAATGAAGCTGGAGGAAATAGTAATACAGTTTAAGTAAAATCATGGATAAAAATTCATAACCAAATCAAAGTTCATGGTTGATAAGGACACATTTTAAGTTTAACCAACATATCTATCTGTCTGTGCAATAGCCTGTGCTTAACATAGAGTGTGTCAAAGGAGATAAGAAAGAGAAAGAAACTCACTTCCTCCTTGGAGAAGCATATAAATTTTTGATTCATAGTGAAGCTGAGGGTGCTTGGTCTTCACTGATTCCTGCCAACAGCAGCAAAAAAAAACCATATATTTAGTAATACTTATACAACATTCAGTGTATTAATAACAAATCAAATCAATGGTGGCCGTACGAATACGACACAACTTCTCAACATCAATAAAAGTACTAGATAAAAACCTAAATGCACAAAGAAACAATAGAACTTCACAGTATCAGAGATAAGTAAACACAGTCACGAGGCTATCCATGCACATAAATGAAATCAAACCTGCTACTAATCAGGTACATTTGTCAAAGTTAACAAGTATAAGTCACTAATGTCGTTACATAAATCTTAGTAAATCCAATATCTAGTACTGCTGAGTGTGAGATGTATCCTAGTAGCTTTGTTTTAGCACTTAATAGACAAGCAAGCACTTGGTATTTAAGTTAATGTACTATGTGTATTCTCCTTGAGACATGGGCAAAAACATATTGTGCATCCCTCTAACCTAGATTTCAAACTCCCAGTTTTTTAAGTATCAACTAAGGAGAGACAATAAAAGATAATGAGTAGAATAAGTACCCTATAGATAAAATTGATGATCACAAAAGGTTTCAATAGATGAAATGGCAAGCCAAAAAACCAAGCTCAAAAATGGATTATCACAAAAGGTTTCAATATATGAAATGGTAAGTCAAAAAATATATTGCGCAGAGAAATAAATGAAAAACAATACGTTCATCACTTAAACAAAGTCAAAAACTTCAAGAAAATTATGGACAATCTAAAGGAACAATACCAGCTTGATGGCTACTTCTTCTCCACTCTGTATGTTCACGCCTATATAAAGAAATATATATTAGTATATGTTTTGTCTATAAAAAAAACATAGAAGCAGTTACAGTAATCCAACAAGAGCAAACAAAGGAGTGAACTGAACGATGAATGGAGGAGTACCTAAAAAGAGTTCACCAAATGAACCACACCCAATTTTCCTCCCAAGCTTAAATTTTCCACCCAACACATGATCCATGGCAACTGGCCGGATTAAGACAAAAACCCGAATTCCACAATTTCACCAGAACTCCAGAAATTACTCGACTACGCCTTCAATCGGGATTTTAAGAAAAACCCGAATCCGAGGCAGAAACGTCCAAAAATAACGCAACAAAAAATGCCAAAGCCGGCTCCCCACAATTCAATCAATAAATGAGAAAAAAGTTATCGATCAAGGCCTCCTTCCTCGAACTACATCGTCGGAAAGACGAAACCCTAAATCACGAACTCATAATCACTCGTCATTGATCTCATTGATCAAAACCCAGAATACAACCGATCAAAATAAACACGGAGTAAGCTTTCTCTATGATGATTATTATAGCAAATGAACGAATCTAAAAACTATGATAGTAATGATGATAACAAACAATCCAAAGAGGAGACAGATGAGCGAGAATTGAGGAAATAGAGGAGGAAAAAAGGAGGGGGGCGGGGCAAATAGTTTAGGGAGATCAAAACAATGGAATTCGTGCGTGTGTGTGTGCTGTGTGTGAGAGGAAAAGCGAAATCAGGAGAGAGAGAGAGAGTCTGGAAAAAGGTTGATTGATTATTGGGGTGAGCGGTGGGTGTTAGAAAAGAGAGCGCTAATTTTGTAAGCTTCGTTCTTAATTCCTTCTCCGTTTCACGTAATTTGCTTTGCCTTTTACTTTATTTTATTGCTCAAATTGTAACTATTTTTAGGAACAATTATGATATATTTTTCTCAAAATAAAATAAAATTGAGTATGATATATGTAAAAATTATTCTTATATAAAATATTTGACGATAACTAATTTCAATAATTTATACATAATACATAATTTATCTCCTAGCATTATACAATATGCATGACAGGCTAAACCCAAATTGTTGATTAACACCTAAAAATAAATACAAAAGGTTCAACGTTTTCAGTTATAGGATCATATATTTTGATTTTATATCAGGTGACTTGTTTGTCAATGTAAAAATTTAAAATTATCAAAACTAAAATTCATTTTAGTTTTAATTTGAAGACTTTAATACAGTATAAAAGTATATAATTGTAACTAGGGTAATAATTCGTTCATTCCTCAGGTTGGCATAGTGGTTGAGTGAGTTTTTAATGATTAAAGATCATAAATTTGAATTTCATTAAAAAAATTCAATAGATTTGTTTGTCACATTTAGTTTTTCAAGTGTACTTTATAAGTATTATAGTATATAAACGTGAGTTTATCTAATGCATATTGAATATGACACTTACGATTTTTCCAAACTCAAAATAAAATAAAATAAAATAAAATAAAATAGTGACTCACCCATTAAACTTATTCCATAGAAGTACAACACTTGTCAAATATGTGTAAGTGAATGATTACATCATTTTGATCTATACATTGGAGTTAATTACACTCGTTTTTTAATTATAATTTACCTTTTTGAGTATTAATTAAAGACTATTACATAAGAACATAAATTCATTCGACACACATCAAAAATCGTGGGTTGTTGATTCTCATGATATCAAAAAATTATATTCTCTCCGTCCATCAAAAATGCGATTTAATTCATTTTCGGTCCGTCCACCAAAAATGTGTACTTTCTTTTTTTAGAAATACCAACTTTACATTTTTACCCTCAACTTATCTACTTATTTACAAAAAAAACACTCATGGTCCACCTTTTTATACTCACAATCCATTAATATATTCATTTATTATCTCAATGACACACCTTTTTATACATATTTACTTTACACTCATTACGGTTTTCTTAAAATCCATGCCACCAAAAACGATGTACGTTTTTGGTGGACGAGGAGTATCATTTTGGATACAATTATATTATTAAAATAACTAGTGAATAATTTTCATAAATAACTTTTTGATGTAGCGACAAATATGTATTGAATAATTAAAAGAACGAATGATTCTTGAAAACGTGTGATGGTATGTAGTTTCCACCCACAAACGTGCATGCCCCTACTAATCAAAGATGTATTACCATCTCATTATTTTTTAATCCTTTGTATGCGAATGTAGATTAGTTTAATGTGTTTTTACAATGATAGCATATTATAGCATATCATATAATTTTGTCTCCCAATGCTTTAACTAATCATAACAAATATTATATTTTTACTGGAGTTGGTGGGGTAGATATCAAACTGATTATATTCTACATTCTCTTTTATTTTATTTTATTTTATATGATATCGAAAATGACCATAATGTCCTCATTAATTTTCACCAACATCAATTATACTCCAAGGATTCGTCTCTTTTCACCATAATATCCTCATTAATTTTCACCAACATCAATAATAAATATTATTTTTACTCATTTTTTTTGTTTATCATACGAGTTCTAGAGAATGGCTGGTAGGGTAGGAATGAAATGACTATGCATATATTCATTCCTCCTACTTCCATAACTGGTATAAATGAGAATCATTCCTATAGAATCAGTAATCTCATCAGAAGAGGATTAGTCGTTCCTTCATTCTCATGGGAATTGCAATTCATTATTTTAAGAATGAATTTATCTATTATTTTGACAAAAATAATCTCGTTTATTTTTTTTGTTTCAATAAATTAACCAATTCTTCCATCTTCCTTGGATATTGTCAGAGATATCAAATTTATTGGGTTGTATCGGGCTAATTTAAGCCCATCAAATCCACAATCTATTCAGGCCAGCACTTGCTTGCTTCTAGTCAATTTAATTTGTGAGTTGGGCTCGAGCTTATAGATGTATCATATATTGTTTGGCTCATCAATTTTATCCGTGCGGTCAACTAGGCCGATCCAGCCCTAACGATACAATTTGAGAAATCGAAGTGTGCTGATTGATAGGGATGAGCAAAAAATCCGAAAACCGAATATCCGATCCGAAACAAATCAAAATTTAAAATTCGGTTTTTTTGGATTTTCAGATTGGATTGAAAATTTTCAAAATTTTGGATTTTCGGATTCGGATCGGATTGGATTTTTTAAATCCCAAAAAATCCGAAAAATCGAAATATATATAATTTATATATAAAAATAATATTTTATTTAAATATTTTTAAATTTAATATAAATATATATAATAATTAACAAAAACTGGATTCGGATTTTTGATTTTTCATAATTTTGGATTTTCGGTTCGGATCGGTTCGGATCAGATTTTTTATCTCTCAAAATTCAAATTTTTGGATCGACGGAAATCCGAATCCTCACCCTTACTGACTGAAACACTCATTGAATTGTTTCTTCTAGGTGTATAGGCTTCTCACAAAATGAGTTCACTAATTTGAGCCACCCATGACGCGAGCCTACGTTATCTATTAGTCAGGTCGAACGGTCAGAAGTTTGTTGGGTGTATAACAAGATGGTCAAATTCGTTCAAAAATTGGGTCGCGTTGCCGCGTTGGTCATCCCATGTTTGACAACTCTAAATACTATATAATTATTTTTAAATATGTTGCTAAATTATTTAAACCCAGCATAGTTTAGTTTCAAATAATTTTTTATTTTGAAGTTCTAATTATATTTTGTTGTAGTTATTGCATAATTTGAATCGTATTAATTTCCTTAAAGTTATAATTTTTTTATAGTTAATTACAATTTTAATTAATAATTGATTATTAGGGTTAATTATTTCAATATTAGGGTATATATTATTTAAAATCTCATTTTTTAGTAATAAATGTTAATTAGAATCCATTATATAATATAATTTTTATTTTTGTAATAAATATTATTAAAATAATAAAATTAACAATAAAGATGTGCAGCCACATTATGGCTGGCCACACGGAGGTATTTTAATAATTACCCATATAATTAATTAACAAAATAATAATATTAAATTAATGTGTTAATCATTTTTACATAAATACTATTTTTTCACATATTCTGAAAAGTATTAAATTTATTAATTTTAAATTTAAATTTAAATTTAAATTTTTCATTCGATAGGGACAAAATTGTATTTCCATAAGATATTTTAATGTGAAACCAAATTTTTAATATGTCAAATATTAAATAAACGATTTTTTCATTCAATAAAGCTGATTATGGCTGGCCACATTATGACCGAATAGCATCACTCTAAAATTAATAGTGAGGATACAGAAAATTGTGGACAGAGAATCCAATCCAAGAAAATAGACACCACGCTGCGATCTTTGCGCCTACTACTCTGTCAGCACTGCGCAGCAAAACACAGGGATGAAATAGCCATTGTTTCATCAGACGAAAGTATAGTCCTTAAAAAAAAATCTGCCACACATTTCTAAGCCAGTTTGAAGCCCCGATATAAATACACATGCACTGTGTTTAATTTGTGGCCAAATCAATACGTTGCTGTATTGTACTAGTATAGTAACAAATCGTAATACAGTATTAATTTTAGGTATTAGAGTCGTGCATGCATTTGATGATGATGATAAAGGGTGAAAAATGACTATCTAAAATGATGATTGGGTGAAGTCCAAGCTGACGCAGTGTACAAGCTGGTATCCTTCCATCCAAGGCTCAACGTTCCATCTCCCTGCACTAGGCTGTACCCACGCGCCGGCGGGAACATGTTGAGTATCAGCTGCGCCTGTGCCATCGCGTTCCCGCTCATCGCCATCTGCACGAACCCGTTCCCAGCCAGCTCGCTCCTCCAGCTCCGGAACTTCTCCTCCCCGCTCCGCGCCGGGCCCCCCACCGCCAGCACGTTGTTCATCTCCCTGTGCATGACCCACTGCTCCACCCGGTGCCTCCCCGGGTCCTCCCCGGGGAGGAACGCCCCCAGGGAGTCGAACAGGGTGGAGTAGTAGTGGAGCGACGCCACGAACCTGTCCAGGAACGAACCCCCGTGGGCGATCTCCTGCTCCACTAACGTGACTACCCTCGGCCCCAGCCCCCGCAGGAGCCGCATCGTCTTCCAGTCGGGTCCCGTCGCGTCGTACAGGGAATGCTGGAGCCAGTGCACCGCCAACATGTCGCCCCGCCTGATGTGGAGGGCCGACACGTCGGCCACGTCCCCGAACTTCCTCTCGACGGCGTGGAATTCAAACTGCATTCCCAACCGTCGGGCAAAGCTGGAGAGCTGCTTCCCGGTCTCGAGTAGTAGCTCTAATGAGCTGCCCAGCCCGGTCATCCGGACTTGGGGGGCCCCCTCCGCACGGGTGGCCAGGATGTGGAACAGGGCCGGCCACTGCAAGCCCTGCATGATGTCTAGATCTACTATATGCACCCGAGGGTGGCGGCTGCAGGCTTCCAGGATCGCCTGGTTGGAGGTGAAGTGCGCGAATTTGACGAAGGGGGACACGTTGTTGTACACGTGGAAGGCCGAGTGGACGGCCCTGAAATCGATGTGGATTGGGGCGCAGACCCCGATCCACGAGTTGACGACCCGGCTCAACATCGCTTTGGCGAAGTAGGCCACCACCCGCTCAGCGGACGACGCGCTGTAGGGTGACGCCGTCTGCGATAGCTCCAGCAGTATGCGGTGGGCCTCGCCGAGGTTGTCGAGCGAGATCGCGACGGCGCACTCGAACAACAGCGTCAGCAGGCCCATCGCCGCCTCATCCGCCGCCGCCGGTTTCTTGTCGCAGTGGGGGTTGTTTTGATTGTCCGAGCTCCACTGGTTCAGGAGAGTGGAGCCCGGGCTGTCGTCGGAGCTCTTCCTGGCGGCCTTTCTCATAGGGCTGAGCTCGCCGAGCAGCGCGGCGACAGCGGCGCCGCTACCGCCTTCGTCGTCGGTTTCGGGCAGGTCTTCTATGAGTTGCTTGGTGACGTGTTCGACCCATTGGGAGAGCTGATCGCTTCTGTCCGAACTCTTATGAATGAGATGTTCGGAAAATAAATTGCCAGAGTAGTTCAACTGCTCTTGAGGTTGCATTACATGAAAACATAAAAAATCAAGAATTATATTTTTTAATATATATAAATAAATTGTACGAAGAAATTAAACTGAAAGTGAGAAGTGAAATAATGGGAGAGGTGGAAATGTGGCGTGCAGGCGTGTATTTAAAGAAGAGAGAATATGAAGGGAATAAGGGAGATAGAATAAGGAGGATAGTTTTGGCCGGCATAGTAAGACAGAGGGAAGAAGTTGATGGGAAAATGCCAACAAAAACACGTCGGTTTGGTAGTGATTTTTGTGTAATAATTACAAGCTTTCATTAAATTGGAATAATTTAAAGACTTATGTTCTATTTGAAGAAACCTTTGATGTTACTTGCTACCCAGGGTGCAAGAGCGTATTAATCAGAAGATGATATGGAAACGAAAGACTGACTTCATGTTTACCTAATCCGAACAGGATATTGTCCCCAAAATCATATCTCAAATTCTGTTCTATACTTAAAATGCTGTAGTTTTGAATTTAACCTATTTTAATTACGCTTATAGGATATAGAGTGGGTAGTTTTGAATTTAATCTCTTCAATATCTTTAATCTCTTTTAATTATGCTTATAGGACATAGAGTGGGATAGAGAATCCAATCTGTACCTAATCATATGCTTCTGTTGATAACTTGATATATTTAATATCTTAATTTCTCATTTAGTTAAGATATGCACTCTGCTACTACCACTAGTACCTAATCATAAATAATTAAATGACATCATTTGGAGTAATAAGATTTGAATCAAGGGCGTGGAAATTAAAGATGAAGCACCGTTTATAAGAAATCCAATACAATTTTTTTGAAATTATACTGCGAGTCTACATTCCAAGTAGAATAAAGATAGAAATCTATAGCCATAAAAATTAACAACAACATATACGTAATGGGGCCATTCACTTTTTTATTTGCAGCTGCTACTTAATTAGAAGAATGTTGAGCTGAATTAATATTTGTTTGACAAGCTGCACTAGCTAAATAGGCAAACCAGGATCTTTTGTAACAAATGCTTATTCCATTTGAACCATGAGAATTTTGGCTCTCGAAACCGACGCGAATAAGTAACAGTAATCAAAATATAAAAAACACTAATGCAATTTGTCAACTTTTTATAGAGTTTCAATAAGAAATTGGTAATTTTATATTGTTCATGCAATACGCTGTGGTTTCCAAAGAAGTTTACAAGAAGAAAAAAAAGTTCCTACAAATGAGTCAATGATCCTGCATTGTGTATTGGTTAGAAAGAAAATGTTGAGGGCAGTTTCTCCAAATCAAGCAATTCAGTTGCAGATCCACAGAAACGAGCCAGTCGAAATCTTTTTCACTCTCTGGAACGTAACAAACTCTATATTCGTTGAAGACGAAAGAGCACCAACCCGAACTTGAGCAGATCCACATCCACCGAGCGCATGCTGAGGCAACACAAGAGAGAGAGAGAGATAAACTACATTAGTCTGTTTTGTCATGCCATTTCTTTGAGAAATGCCGGAATGGGATGGTAAAACATACATTTTATTGGCTGCCACCGGTCTCAGATGCTCCCGACTCATCATCTGTTGGAAAAAGTCACAACAAATAAGATGATAAGAAGTCACCAATATATGGTAGCTGAAAAGTTAAAAGACAAGAAAATAAATTAGAGGCTTGATCCGAAACTAGAGTATGTGGCTACAGAGTATTTGAAACAGATAATACTGTTTCAGAATCTCCATTAGTTCACCTACAAGGTACAGAAGTTACTAAGGTCTAAGCCTCGAATGGATAATGAAGCAATATTGAGGAAGTCATTACATATTTATAAACAATGAGATCATTACACTGGGGGAGTAGTTGAGAATGAAGTTTAAGAAAACTAGTCCTTTCTCTCAAAATTTCAATTTCTTTCCATTCATTAAACGCCTTTTCGTTTGGCCCTAATTTCAGAACAATCCGTAATAGAGGAGGCTCAAACTGCAAACAATTAGCCAGGAATCTCAAATTACTTGGTCTATATCATTCACTCTATGATTGAGAGTTCATAACAAAAACTACCCTTGAGGTCTAACCGATTTACAAAAAAGAACCCAAAAAATTTGTTTTAAATTAGAAGCCGCCTCTCAAAGTCATTGCACCAATTGAGAGAGTATTTGTATGACAAATTTATATCTCAATGACTTGTACTTCAAGGGAATCAATAATTCATCAACATATTGGTTTTTGCTTACATAGGCCAAACATCATGTGGATACTTCTGGTAGCTAATGCAACAAATTAATAGCATATTTGGTCAAACAAGAGGATGCTATCAAAGAAGAAAATATAAGAGACCTACCAAAAAGTGATTTGATTGTTGGCCTCTTTGACTTGGTATTTTTCTTCTTCAATTCAGCTGTTGAAGAACATAAAAGTAACAAAATAAAAGAGATCTAGTATCAGTAACCATGAAAGCATGAGACATAATTTAGAAGCATATGCAACCGCTGATATCATCAGCTACTCCATAGTTTAATTAGCATATTAAATTGAGTATTTGTGAGAGTTTCACAAAAACTGGTATGAACAAACAACAAATGCTCGCATAAAATGCGAACATGAGAGTAAGTGCATAAAGCATGCACAATGTAAAACCAAGAGAGAGAGAGAGAGAGAGAGAGAGAGAGAGAGATACCCATTCCAGGAACTTGGTAGTCATTCACAATTTCAAAGTTCTTGTACGTGTACCCAACAAAGTTGATGTCTTTGGATGAAAGCATCTGCTGTTAAAATGAAAAGAAAAACTTAAGAGACAAAAAAAAACCCCTCATACTATGACAGTAATAGCAATAGAAATAAAAAAACCCACTGGAATGGCAGTGTAAATCAGACAGGAAAATTAATAGATAGATATGGACTTCATCAAACAAAGTTTGCAGTAAAAGTTGACACTTTTCAGGTCAAGTGTTCAACAAACACGCATCTGTTGTTCTGAATATTTAAGATATTGTGAACTATTGTGGACATTTAATGGATATTCTCGCTTTTCAGGAGAGCAATATGGATATTTTGCTATAATATCAAGAAATGTCAAAAGATAGTGGTATTGATATCAAATTTCAGTATATTTATAGCACAAAGTATCCAAATATCAAGAAAAATAGTGAGTATATCACAAAAAATCGAAAAAATATTGACAAATATATGTCATTTTAAATCTACATTTCAACTTGTTCAGAAATTCAAAAGGTGAAAAATAAATTTCAAAAAGTTACAATTAATTGGACTACTGATAACAGTTTTCATTATACACTCAGCCAAATGTCACGTGGAGATCCAAGCATCTACCAACATCATGGTAATTGGGTCCATCCAAAATATCCCATCCTTGGCGGAACAGTTAATAGATACAAAAATATACAATTGACGTATGTGATATGTGTAATTACCAGAATAATCCCTCTAACTTGATGACCTAACATCTATATTGTTTAAAAATAGATAGTATTTCATCTTATATATTTGACCTCATTAATGATCATTTTGGTGTTAGTATTCTCTATGGGTTAACTGCCGGAAATAACAGAACTTTTAACCATTGCGATTACAACACCACCTTTTTAGTTTAATTTTTTCCCTATCCCAATTTTCACATCAAAGTTTGTCCAATATGTACAACTAAAATGACGTTTTTCCGTAGATCTCACAGATTGCAATGAGGAAGCAACAAAATAGGCAAAGATGTAGAAACTGGCAAAAAACGCTGCAGAATATATGGTTATAATACGGGTATAACATATATAGACAAGTAGCAGTTTCTCTCCAAATTACATTCAAAAACTAGAATCAGAAATAATACCTTTCTCCATGGACCAGATTTTGATGAAGTTGAAGTGTGGTGTTCAGACTGCAGCAGAAAAGAGTTCTGATTAGCTATACCTTTTAAAGATTTTAAGAAGACATTAAAAACTTTATTGGACAGAGAGGGATACCTCTTCAAACTTCTCAAAATTCTGGGTATCCAACTCATCTTTGACCTCTGGAATAAATGCTGCTTCCATATTGTATATGTTATCCCAATCAACTCTGTTAAACCAAGGATGTACCTAAACAAACAGATGATCAACCCATTTCTCACCAACTTGAGTAAGCCCAAAGAACATGCCATAGCACACTGTACAACACCTTTATTTCATCTGCGCCATTTGAACCAAGCCTCTGATTAACACTACAAAGTAGTTTGCTTATCAGGTCTTTTGCTTCAAAAGAAAGTGTAGCTTCCTCCGGAAACTTTAGATGTGATTTCCAGTTCACTATCTGCAAATGAGAGCAATAGGTCTAAAAATGAATTTAAAATTACTTCATTTATCTTGACCCATTTTTATAAGGATTACAAAGGAACTAGTAGTTCCCGCAACTGCAAGGTAAGGATGTTAACATGACAGCAATTAGAACTGGTGGATATGCCAAAATTGCTCAGAGGATGGCATATTAAAGCATGGCGATGCTTTCTTATCATAGCAAAAATCAGTATTTTAGAGATCCAACTAATCCAACTTCAATAATTATCAGTAGAACAGGCCTGAGAAGAAGGAGCAAAGACATTTCCTTCAGCAACCTTGGTGCTGAAAAAAACCAAGTGAACGCCCACATAGATCGATAATGTCCCAAGCCTCTAATTATCGGAAGCTGGAAGTAAAAACTCAAGCCCATGAGCCCATTGAGATTATTGAATTGACAGTAGAACATAGGATTAATCCCTTTCATAACTGGATATAAATTTTAGTGCAAAACACACCAGTTGAATCATTCATATAATAACTTTGAGCAGAATTAAGGTCCACCGCCGAAAATTTAGTGCAAAACACACCAGTTGAATCATTCATTTATTACTTTATCTTTTTAGTGATCCTTGAAGTGGAGTGGTACAACCAACATACACATATAAGAGGGACATCAAACTCCATAACAGAGCAAAACATAAAACTATGAATTTTTGCCACATTAGAGGCAATCGTTGTCTTACCTTCCGGCATGTTGACATAGGATCATCAGAATAGAAGGGAGGATAACCCACAAGCATTTCAAACATGATAGCACCAAGGGACCACCTACATAACAAGGAAAAACCTCATTTTACAGTAATGGGTGAAAGAAAAGTACTCCCCTGCTTATTAACCTCCCCAATTAAGTATGGGTGTCGGTTTGAGACGAGAACTTTGATAATAATGCAGATGGCAGGAGAGAAGATGTTGAAATGGGAAGGAGCAAGCAAAAATTATTTACAAGAATGTATAAGCTATTTGTAAAGGTGATTGTTCAGAATGTGAGCAGGATAGCCAAAAACTGAGTAAAACTAAAAATTTCAATGGGTATATATAAACTAACAGGATACCAAAAAACTAAGTAAAATTAAAAAATGCAGTCGGTAAATATAAACTAACCAATCACATTCCATTCCATAACCTTTCTTTAACAGAACTTCTGGAGCAATATAATCGGGTGTACCAACAGTCGAATAAGCCTGCAATCAGCGAATTTGAGATAAGAAAAAGGTTAACTCACCAAGTATTTTTACAGTCCGAAGAACAATATCGTGACAATTTAAGTGTACATCATTCCTAATGTTCTGCAGGAATGAAGCACATAGCATAGCTAACTAACCAAACCACTATCAGTTACCAACCATTCAATGCAAAGAAAAAACAGAAGAGCTTTTTGTTTAACTTACAAGCATTCTCCTATTTTTCTGCCAATGTTGCAATTGCTCTTGTTGCGTGCGCTTTGGAGCTGAGCTATCCTCACTTCTTGAATTTCCACTAAGGCCATCTCCAACTGAAAAATCTTCTTTTAGAGTACTACAGTCTAGAGGCTTGCACAGGCCAAAATCTGATAATCTTAAGTGACCATGTCTATCAAGTAGTAAGTTATCAGGCTTAATGTCTCTGCATGCAATCAGATGTAAGGGGAAAAGGAAGTCAGACATTGAGGTAGCAGAATGGCATGCAGAAATACAGCATGCTCGAAAGAAAATATGCATTCAAAACCGGCCATCTACAGACCTATGTATATAGTGGTGTTTATGAATAGATTCAATAGCCAACACCGTCTCTGCTACATAAAATCTGGCCTCATCCTCAGTCAATGTATCTTTCCTCATCAATAAAGTCATCACATCTCCACCCGGTAGATATTCCATGATAAGATACAAATATTCATCATCTTGGAAAGAGCAGTACAATTTGACAATGCAATTGCTATCCACCTCTGCAAGCAGATTCCTTTCAGCTTTCACATGTTCAACCTAGAAAATACAGAATCGAAAGACAAATGACATAATAAACACAATCAAATCAAGTCAACTGAAGATCAATAATCAGATACCTGGCCTCTACGAAGCATTTCTGATTTCTTAAGTTTTTTCATTGCATACGCGCAACCTGTTGTCTTCTCCCTACAGACTCTAACCTGTATAGTATAACCACTTATTAGGATGTTATCTTTCAGTCTTATAGTAACCAGAAGGCATTTAGAAATCCATTGACATCTGATACATTAAATCCACTCAAATAGCACCTTGTTGTATGCAATGATCTAGAAAAAACCATGCCAAACCAACTCAACATTCCCATGACAATTCTCATTAGCAAGTTAAAACATAGAAGTCAATAACCTCTAAGATAATGTCACGATGGATCATATATTCAATCATTTAAATTACATTATAAGATATAAAGAAGACGCCTGTCCAAGTCCTAAATGACCACTGGATCAGCTTCCACAGTTACACAAGAAAACATGCTATATGCATCCATCAGTGCCCCATCATTCTCGATATTCTTTGTCACATTAGCCTCCTTCCTGCCACGGTCTCCCCCTTCCCCTATCTTCCAACCTAAGGCAATGACACCCCAAGTTTAAATTACCATCACAAAGTGTTTTATATCTCTACTTAACTGCTCCATCATCAATCACATTCCCCTGCCTCAGTCCTCACTGTTATTAATGTCCTCTCCATGCAGCTAACCCAGTCACTGGTCCTATCTCCCCTGCACCTACCAATACCATACCACTGGTGCCATTACCAGGCACCCACGCAATCGCTTGAACAGAGTCATTACTTCCTATTGTTTTAGAAACTTTCTAACTCTTTTCTCTGACCCGTGGATCTAGGGACAGAGTTCATAGGATGAAACTCAATTGTGGAAAGTGATAAAGAAGAAATTAGGATGGCTTTTCATTTCACCATAATTTGTGCATATGGACAAAAATATATACATATACAATTGCAATTATCTGTCAATTTTCAGCTCTGCAACCGTTTTTATTCATTACGGGCCATGATTGAATAAAATCAACTCCTTCAATAATATAAGGCTAATATAAATAGAGACAGCAGTAGAACATAAAAACTATTTCTTCAATTTAGTGATCACAATCCCACTTTACACTAAGTTATAGCAGGCTAGAGGGTATTGCAAAGTCAATCCAGTTCCTTTTTCCGTTAACAATTGCCCTCACAATCCATTGTAGCAAACCAGAAGTCGCCCCACATAAGAATGAAACCATGTAATGCCAGCCAGAACCCATAATGATTGGCATGTTTAACTCTAGTAAAGACTAAATAGGGGTATCAGTGCTTGCATCTGGAATGGAGGATTTGAAAAAAGGAAAATAAGTAAAAATCTTGAGTAGAAATAGCTAAAAGTTTATTACCTAGTCATTCCAAGAGTACATATAGGATGTAATATAAAAGATGGCACACATTAACAGCTAATTTTTATTGATACTGATATGAATCAGCCATGATCGGGGAACTGTATAGAGCTATTCTATAAATTGGTGTTTTATTACATTAAGTTCCTAGTTTTATTTCCTTTTGGGCCAATCTTGTATTGGACTTTCTAGGACCATATTTAGTTAGTTTTTATATAGCATGACTCGTTAGTTAGGATTAAGAACATTATTTTTTAGTTTAGCGGCAGATTTTAGGCACAATTATTTCCTTTATTTCTTTTCATTTCCTTTTAATTCAAGTATCATTTTGTATCAATTTTTTATTGATCTTGTTAACTTCTTGTCACAAGTTACCTTGACTCTATCAAATGCTTCCAATTTTAATCTTAAAAGGAAAACTAACCTCTGATTATATGGAATTTACCACAATGTTCAATTCAACTTTGCTATAAAAGTTATGAAATGAAAAAAAAAAGTATAATTATGAATTGCTACCATTTTCAAGTCTGTGGAAATATAAGCATCAATAATATGAGCGGATTATAAATATACTACCTACTTTTACTAGAAAAGTAATTGCTAAACGGTGAAAGCTAGAATGCATGGACATGCACTCTACAATTGGACAGAGCTGAAGTAATTAGGAGCTAAACAAATTGAGGTCCAGATACAAATCAAATATAGGAAACTTGATGTACAGAATTTCAACTGAAGCCAGTAATAAAAACCAAGATAGCTATATTAGTTGTAGTAACCTTTTACCTCCCCAAAAGCACCCTTCCCAATCATAGTCAGTAACTCAAAATCATCAACACCCATTTTGTGCCTCTGAAGGCGCATGTATTCAGTTTCTTTCTTCTCCAAAAATTTTAATAAGTTATTTTGATCTTCCTCGGATACATCAGCATCAGCTAGCTTCTTTTCAAGTAAATTTCGCCTGTTAACATTCAAATGTAAGATAGTAACTTCTCATCAGTTTATGAGAAGTGGCATTTCCTACCCCATAAATCCAACACATGATGTGGTCAAAGAAGTTAAAGTAAATGAAGAAGTTTGCTGCTCATGTACTTAGGATGACAAATAAAAATAGGTTCAAGTAAATTCTCTTTTTCACAGCATATTGATTTAGTGATAACAAACTAGTAAAAGAGAATGCGATCTAGAAAGTATATTCTGGACCCTAAATAAACTTTTCTTCTTCCAGTTTCAAACAACTAAAACTAAGTAATGAACCTAACTTTAGAAGTTAATTTCCAGAGATGTTAACAATCATGATTAAATATGATTTAATCCAATTACCTGGTCTTATGCAACAGCTCAACTATCTATAGTTGATATATTATGATGGGGGGAAAAATATCAAGAGTGACTAAGCCAGATTTCTCAACCACATTCCAGGAAGTAAAACCTTTTTAACTTTTTCTATCATATAAAAGAATATTTACCAATAAGAAAAAGATTTCAATTGTATAATACATATGACCTTAATCAGTTAATCTCCTTTCAGGAAGAAAACCATTTTGGATATTGCAGTCGTATAAGAGAACATATACTGATATACCAATAAATAAAAATAAATATATGTATAATGCTTATGAACTTACACAAAGCAAGTTTAGAATAGTTCTGCTATTGGAAATAGGTAGCATTGAACTAATGATATTTGAGTTTCACATGGGCCCACACTGAAGTACAACTTTCACTTATGAGACCTTACAAATGTGGAAAATTTGTACATATTCAACGAAGCTGAGGGCTCATCCACTTTATATTATTAATACCTAATGCTCAAATAGTTATTACTAAACCCAGAGGGCTATATATAGTGGCTAGAGGATGCCAAAAAGACATTTATTTTTTTATGATAGTGTTCCAGGTCAATCACAATTGTTGAATTTCTAATCTTGGAATAATTACAGTAAACACACTGATCATAATTAATTTTTTATGCAATATAGATGCTTGAATGGAAATAAAAGAATCTAACGCAGAGGTGTATAGAAGAAAGTTTCTTCAAAAATAATTAAGCCAAAACAAGTTTAGGTAATATACTATACCGCTGCCTCCTTTCCTGAAGATTCCGCATTTGCTCCTTGTAATGATTTTCAATATACTGCTTTGCAGCAGCCACCCTCTGTTTTGTGAGAGTTGAGGCTTCCTCATCGGCAAGTAAGTCTGCCGGTGGTTCTTCTCTTGCACTACCCATTGAGTCTTTCTTCCTAGTAAATGTCCTCAATGTCCTCAAACGGTCTCTTTGTTGAAACTTTTGGAACCAACTTTTGGCTGAATCCATCAAGTAGTTTTCCTCTGCTTAAGAGGTAATCTACACGTAACTTCCTGGCCAACTTCCATTATACCGACACCATAATTTCACCTTCCAAACATCTAAGAATGACAGAAAGATTATTTAGAATAAGTTTCACCCTGAACTGAATATTCATATGACTCACGGCAGGTGGATGAAAATGGTTACCTTGTGAAAAAATGTGTGTTACCTTGGGATAATGTATACTTGTAAACAATTCTGTATTACACTAGTTAGAAACTTCTATTCCTGTCCTGTGAAAATGGCAAAAACGTTACCAATTTTAGAACATCACTCAAATTCCCAACGAATCATACACTAGTGCTACTCAAAACACAAAAACACCCCGATTCGCAAACGGAAATGTGATTCAGCACAGAACAAGGAAAATGATCAAAAATTGGACCATATAAGTTAGTTTTGACACACACAGAGACAATAGTCTAATCCTTACACACTTCAATAAATGACTATGAATTACAGCGTAAGCGGAAACCGAACCAAAAAACAACATGAGCAGAAATACGAAAACATAATTTGGAATGATCGCGGCGATACCTTGATTCCGGAATTGCTAAAACGTCAAAAACTCGCCGACGCTGATGAAAACCTACTTTTTTTTTAAAAGTCGGCGAATCGAAATTCCTCGAATTACATATTTCATTAACATGCAACACAAATCGAGGACACGAGATTCATGTAAACCAAATGCAATTCCCAGACGATGGCGGAACTAAAAATAAAAAGCAAATTCACAATGCACCTTAACAAAAAAACAAAATAAATTCAGAAAATTTGAAAATAAGCAGAGCAACAGGCAGAAAAGATCGGCTTACCGCCAAATCTTTTAGAGATAGAGAGAGAAAACCGATCAGGGAAAATACAGCCGCGCACGTATACACATTTATATGCATATAGTCAATTAATCATGTAGTTATATTTTGAAATGTCCGAATTGATTGATTGACTACGACTGCATATATAGTGTTCCGAAAACAAATTCACCATTTTCGCTGCTTTGGGAAACAAAGCTCACCTCGCATGATCTAACGTTTTCTCCACTATTTATATTGTCAACTTTTTGGAGGAAAAGGAAAAGGAAAAGGAAAAGAGAAACAAATTTTATTATGTAATCAGGAAATCTACAATGACTTATTAAACAAAAAGGAAAATGGGGGTTTGTTTTTAATGGTTGTGATAAAAAAAACAATAGTACAATTCTTGTAAGCAATAACTAGAGTTAATTAACTTAACGACAAATATAAGAGTAATTATCGATTATGCAATTATGGTAGACAAAAGCTTGGGTGAGCTCCGTCTCACCGTGAGCTCACCTTTGTTTTTTGTTAAAATAATTATATATTAATTATGGTGAGTAAAGATAAATAGATTTTGTTAATATATAAATAAATTTATTAATTTTAATTATAATTTTTAATTCAAAATTAGAATTAATTAATTCGTAATTATGGTTTATTAATTTATAATTAAGATTTATTAATTCGTAATTGAGGTTTATTAATTCATAATTAGTGTTATTAATTCATATTTAGGGTTTATTAATTCAAAGTTAGGGTTTACTAATTCACAATTAGGGTTTATTATTCAAAATTATGGATTATTATTTTCAATTAGGGTTTATTAATTCAAAATTAGGTTTATTATTCAAAATTAGGGTTTATAAAATTCAAATCTGGTTTACTAATTCAAAATTAGAGTTTATTAATTCACGATTAGATGTTATTAATTCAAAATTAAGATATATTAATTCAAATTATTATTTATTAATTTACAATTAAATTTTATTAAATTAATTAATTTTAATTAAAATTAATTTAGTTAATTAATTAATTAATTAAAACTAATTTAATTAAGATTAATTAATTAAGGGTGGTTTCACTGTGGCGCGCACAGGAGACCACCCTTATGGTAATACTTTCAATTACTAATTAAAAATCGATTTCTGTATCTAGAAACAAAATATAACGAGCACATAATTAATTTGTCGACAACATTATTTCATCGTTGATTAATCTAGTACATCTTTTAAGACATCAATTTGCTAAATCTGTTAAGGAATTTCATATATTTCAAATTTGGATCGATCCTCCAGCTCTTATAGTTGGTCTTCCCTTTTTATTCTTGCTAATAATATCTTCTCACTAACTTTCAATTTTATTAAAAAAAAAAAAAAAAAAACAAAACAAAACAATAGCATCACTTGTTACCCAATTTATCCATAATCAAAATGAAACTTTTTGATGACATTTAAAATTTTAAATTTCTTATAGTTTTCCTCTACTAGGTGATTTGTAGGTTATTGGAAAGAATACGTATTATCTAATACATATTGAACAATAGCTGCGATTTTCTTTGTCATTAAAGAAAAAAGGAAAAGTTAAAATTAAATTCCTAATTTTATGCATTTTTTTCTAAGTCGTGCGGATTTTAAATATTTTTCATCAATAAACATCAAATAAATTTTGTGACTATAAAATATTTTTTAGGAGTTACATTTAGAAACATTAAGTAACTTTAAAAACGGTGGCCTTTTTTTTTTGAGAAAAATTACTATAGATTGCAAATGCATGGAAAATGAAAGAAGACATCCACAAGATGAAGGTTCATCCCAAACATACATTATAAAACATCTACAGATCTTTCAAGAAATCTATGAGCTAGTTCATAATCATCTCAACGAACTAGCTAAATGGCCAATCATGTTTCATCCTTCCAATAACGCACGACCATCAACAATGAACTCACCAAAGAGGGAAAAAACCCTCAACAAGGCCACGGCTCTCAACAAATGAGAGAAAACAAAGGTTCTCAACAAAGGAGAGACAACAAACTCTCACAAAGGAGACAACAAAAACGATGGAGAAAAACAAAACCGAATCTCAGAGCACCGAGCTAAAAAAAGGCATAGATCTAGCAAAAACACACTAGATCTGAACCAAATCACTCTAATCCTCGAGATCCATTTATTCAAAAAAGAAAAGATAGATAGAGACCATGGAATCAAAATCCGATCTGCAAGAACACTCCAATGTGACGAAAAACACCTCGGAACCCAATCATGGCCTCGGATCTGCAGTATCGACTCAGATCCGCGGTGGCCTTTTTGAATATCTAATTTATGCCATTTTTCAAAAGTTATTTATACTGTGATCACATTAGCCCACATAGCTTGTCAGCTAATTAAATGACATATTTTACACGTGAAACTATTTATTCACTAATTTTATAATTAAAACTCATAAAAGACAAGGACAATTATACAGATCCTATAATTAATCTAATTAAACCAACTGCACATGGATATGATATGCATGCTGTTAATTACTTCGTGACACCTGTCTAGATTTGCAGTTGGAATACACCAACATCATATAAATTGCTGGGGAATTACTATTATTTTATATTCATATTAGATAAAAGAGAGAAAATACCCTTTAATTTAGAATAAGTGGTTCAAATCGGATTTTTGTTCAAGAATGAAATCTTATTGGAACTGTCCATATCCGGTTCATCCTTCAGAACCCTATTTTGTTAGAGAATCAGAATCTCCCAATCTAAACCCGAAAGGTCCTTCTGAAAATAAAGAAGGAAGAATAGATTCCGAAAAAGTAACAGAAAAATTTAAATATTTCTTAACTCAAACTGATCCTGATGGTCGAAAAATAAGCAGAAAATCGACTAGAATAAAAGAAATCAGTAAAGAAATACCTCGATGGTCATACAGATTAATTACCGATTTAGAACAACAATCAGGAGAATATCAAGAAAACGTACCAGTAGATCATCAAATTCGTTCAAGAAAGGGCAAACGTGTAGTGATTTTTACTGCTAACCGGGAGAATAGTGAGTCTAATCTTACGGATACTAATATGTCCGATCAAATAGACGAAGTGGCTTTGATACGTTATTCACAACAATCAGACTTTCGGAGGGGTATAATCAAAGGTTCTATGTGAGCTCAAAGGCTTATATTACTTTATATTTTATGTCTCATTATACAAGTTTTTTAGAAAATTTGCATGACATGAAAGAAACATGCGAAATTGAATAATAATAACTTAGTACGACACTGTTCCAACAATTCAAATTTAATGGATCTCATTAACGTTATAATCAGTATGAAACAAAAGTTATTACTGAAATTTTTTCAGAAAAATAAAATAAAATGGTATACACATTAGAAGAAAATTATAAAAACCGAGTAGAAAATACTACATAGAATAAGTTGGAAAAATGAATACTTTTTATTACTGCTGAGTATGTTATTGAATTACCGTAGTAATACAATATATTTACGTAGATGAATAAGCTCTAAAATTGCATTCAGTTGTTAATCCTGTATGTGTACAATATCATAATTGTCACTTTACACACAAACACACACAAAAATGAATACGCTTGTGTGTGTGTTGGCCTAGTGGTTAATGCCCGAGGTCAAAGGTCTCAGGTTCGAATCCACCGTGACGCGGCCTTCAAATTTCTGTATTAATTGACCAAATTTTTTTGAATACACTCTACTTTTTCTATGACAACGAAACCTGCAACTACCACTCGAGGTGCCACCGACTAAACCTCGTTCATGTAATAGCGTGCAAACCACAGATCACATGGGCAAACTACACTCTAAATTTCCGTAGCTGGCATGAGACAGAGTGGGAGAAATATGATTACCCATAACCAAATGTGTTAGGCAAGAAACAGTGACATTTTTGGTTGGTATTGTGGCAATCAGTCCCACTCTCCACCTACAGTTTCTGGTATATTCACAAACTTCATTCACAATAAAGCACAGACATAATTATAATCTATAACTAGTGTTGCAAGGGTTTCCTCAAATAAATCAAGAAAATAAATCTGAAACAAATAGAAGCCTGATATATGTTCAAGAACATAAAAAATGATCAAAAGCAAAGAAAAATGAGCACAAGTTCTTGATATTCATAGATAGATATGTCATCTGCAAGATTCTCTCTGGATCAAAGCAATCACTTTTAGAAGCCTAACAAAGGTATATGTGCAAGTGTACACAATCTTGAAAATCAAATATGATACTTCCCGTAATATAAATCAAATAAGTACAAAATATGATAAACAATGGTTTGTATTACAGAAATTCTGAATCAACTACTTGCTGTGACATAAGAAACCGCATAATATAAGGTAAAAGAAACGTTTGCTACGTGGTTATTGTACGCCTCCAAAGAACAAGAGAGTTTCACTAAAAAAATAATGAGGTCGTATCGGATGATTTCAAATTTCACCTGAAATGGCTGCAGATCAACGATAATATGCCATATGTCTTGAAGACTTAAAAGGAGAAGCATCGAATGGAGAAGATTTTTGAGAGGGATGGAGAGTTAATTGGCTTCTTCTTCTCAATCTTCGTTTCAGACCGTAGCCACGACTCAACAACTGAGAGCAAATTTGGGTTATGCTTCAAGTCATTGAGCTCGGCCATCTTCTCTGATTTCACCAACGTACCATCTTGAACATAAACAAGATCGGTTGCCCATGTCTCGAGTCCATCAAAAATATGAGTTGCATAAACAATTGTTGCTCCTCTCTGAAATTAGACACCAAACGAACAAATTTTATGTTGTCCTTAGTATGAGAGAAGAAGGTACTGTAACAACTTTCTTCCAAGAAAGGAACGCATGTTATGCAAATAGCAACAAACCATAGTCAAAAAAGATTTGAGAGCCAAAATAGTAACTAAATTCATTGTACGATTGTAGAAAAAAATTAGTGTGGCATACCTGCTCACACTCTTCCTTGAAAAATTCCAGCAAATCCATCCTAGCCACAACATCTAGATCGACAGTGACCTCATCCAGCAAAAGTACCTGAATCCCCCAGCTTTGTTAGCAAAATGGCTTATGAATAAGACAATTTCAAACACAGATCGATGCAAGCTCAAAATTGATCGACTCGATGTCGTAAATTGATGCCTCCTTAGTCCTCACCCACCATCCCAAAACAACTCACTAATATATAAATAACAATTAAAAGAATCAAACTCCTGAAAGTGCCAAAAATTAATTAATGGCATGTGTATATACTATATATATATATCTGTGATGGGGTTTTCAAATAAGGCAGCACATAACAGAAACCATAAAAAATACACAAAGCTTGATACTGCATCATATATATGGTCAGCTGTGCAAAGTTTACCTTGTAAGGATGAAGAAGACCCATGCAAATTTGCACACGACGCCGTTGGCCATCAGAAACCTTGTGCATCCGCCACTGAAGATTAATATCCAAAAGTTCGATCAGCATATCTCGCCTAACAGGGTCAACACCTTCAACTGGATTATGACAGAATTAAAGAAAAGAAAATTAACAACTCCCTAACTTGTCACCAGACTAAATAATTAAAAATGCAAGTTAATTCCCATCCGGTGGAAAATGAAATATAAACTATCATCTTGCATCAATAATCTAATGCACTTAAATGGTGAGAATTTTCACATCCACACAAAGAAACCAAAATGTCATAAGGCACTCTACACTCAAAACGTGAACTACCAAATGGATTATCCGCAAACACAATAGTCCAAGGCTGTGATAGATAAAACTGTCGCAAATGATACACAAAATATAGCCGGTCCATATACCTCCAAATATCATATGTTCAGCTGAGAAGTCGCCTTGAAGCGGCAGGTCCCCCTAATATCAAGCACGATAGGCAGCAAAAACTCAGACTACCTTCCAAACATGGAACACCAAAAGTGCAACTAGCAAAAGATTCTTCTACCGTTATGTCAAAATGCAAGAATGAAATTATCACAGCAATCAGTTGAACCACAAAGCGCAATCAGATTCTCAATCGCGCAGCTGATTATGATAATACTAAAACAACAAACTTTCAATACAAGCTGTATTCCAGAACGTGTACGAATATTCAAACAAAATCACGATCATAATACAGACAATTTCTTCAATCATAAAATGTTACACACAAGCACTGCTTCTTACCCTAGGTTTGCAAATATAAACGCGAGTGTGTGTGGATGTGTGATAATACATCGTGGGCATAATTCTAGTATAGTGCACCATGCGTAGCATGAACAAAATCAGATAGTAAAGAGTTAAAGAAGGTTGAACTCACAGCAGAGCTCACAGTCTTGCTCCAAGATTCCCCCAAATAGGCTAAATCACCGTTGCAAACGAGATTCGTGTCGTGAAATGCCGAGCAATTCAGCACTCTCACCACATCCCTGCCGCCCACCATATGCTTTCCCGCGAGAATCTTCAGCAGAGTCGTCTTCCCTGATCAATCAAAATCCAAATTTCAAAGATCAAACACTATTCACACTTCAACGAGGTAATGCTAAAAAGTCGTTAATTCACATCTCGATGCTTCCTCCGCAAACCCAATTCTGACTAAATAAAGATTAAAGAAATAAAAGAGATTTGGGGGACCGGATCCATTGGCGCCGACGAGGAGGCAGCGGGATCCCGGCGAAACGTTGAGATTGAAATCGAAGAAGATAGGGGAAGTGGTGTCGTAGGAGAATTGCATGCCGGTGACTTGTATGCTGTGGGATCCTCCTCCCTCCATTTTTTAGAATTTGTGGGTTTGCTTGGGTTTGGGGGTGGCGCCGCCTGGCAATGGTGGAATGGGATTTTAAAAAGGTGCGGCAGCGATCGAATTGGCGGGTGCGGTGGTGCCACGGGGTTTGAATTAGATGTATGGTTGGAGCGCTAATTGGACCTAGCTTCATTCATTTCACCCAACTCTAGAAGCAATTCATTTTTGATGAAAACGGTTAGTGCTCATTTGAAAACCAAAATGAAAAAAAAAACGGTTAGTGCTTGCCAATACCAGTGTAAAAAAATCAATATAAGATGTGTTTTTCTTTTTCTTTTAGAAAAAATATAATATATTGATAATATGGGGTGATCGATCTAGTTTTCGTAAGGTAATAAATGCAATAAAGAACACGAGGAGTTAACGTGGTTCGATCTTTAAAATAGATCTACGTCTACGGAGCAAGAGAGTGTATGTGTATTTGAGTGTGTAAGAAGCGATTACAAAGAGTGTAGATCATCTCTTCCCTCTAATCTAGCCTCTATTTATATACCATCATATTGAGTTTGACTTTAATTCAAATTGAGTTTGACTCTAATAAAAATTGAGTTTGACTCTAATAAAGATTCTTTTAGATATGCATCCGAATCTTCTACGTCGTCAATTGCGATTTGAGTTGTACTTGGTTGAGGAGTCTTCTTGGACCGAACTCACATAGGCCGAGCAATGTCGGGCCCATTTATATTGGGCCCGATGCTTGGGCCAAGTGGTTGGGCAGTATCTATCACATCCCCCAAAAGGCGTAGAAGTGAGGTCGTAATGGAGGGGACGGTGGTTCGACATGCCTCGTCGAAATTCGTGATCCGGCGAGTGGCGCAGGGCGAGGCGGGCGGCTGCGGAGGATCGGGGAGGCGGTCGTCGGTCGGGAGGCCGAGGTGGCCTCGGAGAGGCGAGGCGGCGGCGCAAGGCGAGGCGAGGTCGACTGTGGAGGGCGAGGAAGGTGGCGGTGTCGGGCCGAGGCGACGGGCCGAGGTCGGCTGCGAAGGCCGAGGCGGAGGTGGTCGGTATCGGGAGGCCGAGGCGGCGAAGGCCGAGGTCGGCCTGCGGAAGGCCGAGGCGGAGGTGGCCAGGTATCGGGAGGCCGAGGCGAGGTAGTTCGTCCTCGTATTTAAACGAAGGTAATTCATCCTCGAAATAAACGAATGTAGTTCGTCATCGAAATAAACGATGGTAGTTCGAGAGGGTATTGTGGAAAAGGTGATATGATCCAATACTACCGGTAGGTAAACTGTCGAAACCACCGGTATTGGAAGAACCTTCGATGAAAGGCTTTCATTAGATCTCGGTAAGATCCAATACTACCGGGAGGTAAACTTTCGAACCACCGACGGGCGTTGTCGATCAGCAACTCCGGGAACAGCTTGCACATGTGGATGGTGTTGAGACGCTGATTGATCATGTTGTATTGGAATCGAGAAATGAAGTTTTGTGGATCCCGCAGTCCGTCATAGGGGGTGATACTTGACACCCTGTACTTGTCCGGGAGAGGAGAATCAAGTATCTCGTTGGAGAAAGGGGTAATAATCCTCCCGTATCCATCGAACCCGTCTCTCGGAGAGCGATGCCGAGGTCGTCGACGACGACCTATCCCACGTTGCTCATCCCTTGCACGATCGGTTTGGAAACCGACTCGTGTAGAGGTATTATTCGCAGCACGAGTGCTTAACATCTGAAGGCTGGGGGATCCACTTCGCCGTGCTGCCTCGAGTTTAGATGAGACTTCGGCATCCTTTTCATCATGCCGAAGCCGACCTTGTTCTCGGCTGAGGTACTGGAGGAAGATCTCCTTATTTTCTTCGAGGAACCCTTTAACCGCCTCGTCGAGATTCAACTGCGGTGGTTGGGGTTCCCCTCTGTTGCTGTTGCGACCTCCTTCGCTGCGGTGGTCTTCTTCTTCATGTATGATAGGGTTGCCTCGCTCATCCAGGCTTTGAACGTGTCCTTCGGGGGTCGTATCTCTTATCGGATTTTTTCCGGGTAGCGTTTGGCACGTTTTGCCGCCGTTATTGTTGCCGGAAACAGCCCTGGATGCAGCGCTTCGTGTGTTCCTCATCGTTCTGGTTGTTACCTGAGAAAAAGTTGATCAAAAACACAGAATTTCGTTTCCCACAGACGGCGCCAGTGATCGATCTAGTTTTCGTAAGGTAATAAATGCAATAAAGAACACGATGAGTTAACGTGGTTCGATCTTTAAAATATATCTACGTCCACGGAGCAAGAGAGTATAAGTGTATTTGAGTGTGTAAGAAGCGATTACAAAGAGTGTAGATGATCTCTTCCCTCTAATCTAGCCTCTATTTATATATCATCATATTGAGTTTGACTCTAATTCAAATTGAGTTTGACTCTAATTCAAATTGAGTTTGATTCTAATAAGGATTCTTTTAGATATGCATCCAGAATCTTCTACGTCTCCAATTGCGATTTGAGTTGTAGTTGGTTGATGAGTCTTCTTGGGTCGAACTCACATAGGCCGAGCTTAATGTCGGGACCCATTTATATTGGGCCTGATGCTTGGACCTAGTAGTTGAGCCCGTATCCTATCATGGGGGAAAATACACTTTAATGGCTGAATGGTTTGCTTTTTTACAATTGTGTTCCAAATTATACGAAATATGAAATACATAGCCAAACTATCAACACTGCTATGATTACGTTCCAGACTTTATTTTTCAGTGACTGGAATCCGACGTGGAATGGTGAAGCTGAATGGAATTATAATTTTAAAAATAAAAAATTATCTAGACGAACATCGTAAAGATTGTAAACAATGTTAAGAAAATAATTACAAACACAAACACTCATTTACCATCTGAAATATCTTATTTTAAACAAACTAAAAATAAATTAAGAAAATAAAACAGGCAACCTATAAAGAAAGTTCATAAGAATCCCCTCATATGTTGCATTTCTATTCACCTCTCAAGAACAAGAACCTAGTTTTGAAAGATTGAAGACAAAAGTGAAACTCTGCGATGGATTGATCTTTAAATGGTCGTTGACGACTATATAATCAAAGAGTGGATGATCGATCGAGGAAGATGGTGGATCGAACTATATGGCAGAAACATTGAAGCATCAAGGTGTAAGGCTCATTGTAATGTTGATAGTTTGGCTATTTGTTTGATATTTCGTATAATTTGGAATATAAGTGTAAAAAAGTGGAATAGTTTGGCTTTTAAAGTGTAATTTTCCAATAAAATGAAGATACACATTCTATAATAGAGAAAAGTGGAATAGTTTCTCCCATAGGGACAGCCCAATGGTTAAGGTGGGTTCGCGTGGTAGGAGGTCATGAGTTGAACCCCACCAAACGTCTCTATGGGTTTGTTGTCATGCACCCGATTTTCAGTGTGATTTATCCGCTCAGTGTGGTTTGCGTGTTATGCTTGCGAGAACGGGGTTACCAAGGTAGCGGTAGCATGATTCCACTTGATACAAAAAAATAAATAAAATTGATATTTCAATCACAATATTTTTTCAACAATGATACAAGCTTTCGATATGTAATAGTAATTTTGTTCCCTCTATTATTGTCACAAGTTTGAAGCCAAAATTTAGACATTCATATAGCAGACAAAAATAAATAAATAAAGAACTTTTAAAATTCATTGTCTAGATTAACCTCCCATATTGTCAATTTCTTCAATTTTAAAAAGTTAAAAATGTGATGCAAGATTTTAAAAATCATATTATAAATAGAAATTTGATTAAAGATTGTGTTAAGTTCGACAATTAACCCATCTATTAATTATTGAAAGGCGTTAATTTCTTGAACATAAATCTATCCTTCCAAGTTCGAAAATCATGGTGCGATAAATGTTACTGATTTATCAACCTTTTTACTTTTCTTGCAACACACTTCTCAGGAAAACCTCACGATTTAGTTCTTACAGTTTACAGACAATGTAAATTGTAGAGATCCAATGTGAAAACTATAAAACCAAAAGCACACATAAAAATACACATTTATATTTGAAGATGGTGGTTGAGTTTTATTAAACAAATATCATGACGACTTTCCACATTTTGCCACATTCCCGTTTGGATATTTTCTCATTTTCTCATTGTGATACAAAAGTCACCAAAAAGCTCCGACCTTTCAAATCTTCAAAATGCTGCCCACCCAGCTGCAGAGGTTTGAGGAGACCCTGATCCACCACTCGATGGAAGGCTCTTCTGCACATTCAAACAAGTTGCAAATGAAATAAAATGAAGTATGGCCCGAACATCGATCTATATGACTCGTATATTGAAACTAGCCAATGGAAAATGATAAACACCATGCTTCCATGGACAGAATTGTTTCATTTCACAATGCAGAGAGTTTTTCTCACCCTCAGTCTGACCAGCCCAATGTCTGATCTACATAGTGATGAGCCTACGTGATACTTTCATGACAACCAAAGAAAATCTACGGGAAAGGAAATTACTCAATGAGAGGATAACCCAAAGAAACAGAAATTGTACCAATGCATAAGAATTGGTGAATTAGACATCTAACTTGCCACTCTTACTATGTCATAGACCTCCAGCTCTTCCTCTCTAACAGATTCTCGTCTGTTACCATCTAAAAACGATGACATTATGACACTGGACTGGACAAATCCATGCTGCGAATTAGCATGGTATAACATCCTCAAAAATAAGCAAAAAATCGACAGAGAATCAACTAGCTATAGATTCACACTACTGAACTTTCTGTTTTAATTAATTGAGAATAGATTCACACTGCGGAACTTTCTGCTTTAATTAATTGAGAATCCCACTGTTAGGTTTCTTCTGATATCCATTTTTAAGCTTAAGTTCCTTTTTGTTCATGAACTAATGATTCAGAGGATTCTCAAGCATTTCTTACTCTATAAAGGAAATGATATTAGTATAGTTTGGTATATAATGCACAAAACCTAGTACAAAATCTATAAAAGACAAAATACAAAATATTGAAATGATGCTAATCAATCTGCACATAGATTGTTTTGGAAATGAAATTTAGCCATCAAACAAGTTAAGGTTGGATATTGATTACTTGAACCATAAATTGATATATAGAAAAATAAAACAATACCAAAGCTCTGAATATGATAATCAACATCAACGCTAGCTTAGACTAGATGATACATACCTCAAGTTGAGAAAGATTGAAAAGAGCATCACTAGAGCGCCTTGAATTTTCTTGGGCCACATTCAGAGCACTACCGTGATTGCCGGTCAACCTAGCAGCAACGGGATCATTTGGTGGAGGAGGAAGAGGAGACCTAATTTTGACTGCTCCAGCAGGCGGGGGAGCAAGACCTAAAGCTTTAGGTTTTGCAGCTCCTGCAGTAGAAAGCATGCGTGCTCCACTTGACGGTTTATTTTTCACATTTATTCGAATCGTCTCCCCTTCCTATCACATAAGATAGAAATTAGCATTTCTGTAGTCGGACCAAGACAAACTACTTAAGAATTTCAGGACAAGAAGAATGGACAGTATTATACTAGAAAAAGACATAAGCAAAAATGTTCTTTTACTAGAATACAAACAAAGGACTGCAATTTCAAGTCCATTCATCATGGTAAGATTAGATAAAGAAACGTCAAAAACAAATTGAATTAAATATAAATTTTATACAGTTATAACTTGATTGGTATGTTAGCTTCATGCTTTTTACTAGCCAAGAAAGCATAGCTAAAAGTCAACTAACTCCATTGGAGTGAATGTAAGTTAAAGAAGAACTCATTAATTTCCTATTTATTCCCATAACTTCAACTTCTAGGGTTTACTGATTCAAAAACTATCAAAAATTCAATTCTTTATGCGAAAGCATTTGGCCGGGAATATGCATCACATATTCACAGTCCTAGAATCATCGACGAGCAATGAACTAAATGGCAAAATTCAAGAATTTCAGGAAAATTATACAGCACATTTCCCGATCAATCAACAGCCACATTGTTAACTGACAACGCGATTAAACTCAGAACCTAAGAAATTAACTTCATAATAAAAAGTTTAGGAGCAGAAAGCTAAGGAAACCACCTTGAGCCTATGATTGACAGCGGGATGTATATCGATTTGCCCCTCATCGCCAACTTCGGCGCCGCCCGCGCCAGCGCCGACCTCCTTCTCCCCATCCCTCTTCACATACTTCTCGTGATCGGACAACGCCACATTGAAATCAAACGCCTCATTCCTCTCACTGAACCCCAAACCTATGAAGGCGTGCTTCCCGCAGCCGTCCTCGATCCTGAGCACGAAGTAGCGTGAGGAATCGAGGACGGGCTCGACGGCGGCGTCCCGCTGGCCGGGATTGACGAAGCAGGCGGCGAAGAGGTCGCCGGAATTGGGGTCCTCGAGGCGGATCTCACAGCGGGTGTGGCAGGAGACGACGCGGAGACGGCCGGACCAGATCTTGTCGGACTGGAGCCACTCCCCACACTTGTAGCCGCCGCTGGTAGGGCGGGGAGGGATCTTGTAGACGGCGACTTCGCGGACGACGAGGAGGGTGTGCTCGAAGGTCTCCTGGTCCTCGTCGAACGACATCGTTTCGGAGCTCTCTCAGAATTGGGGTTGCTTTGGGGTGCAGGATTTGTGTTGTTGAAGGTGAAGGTGGAAGGTGGAGACGTGGGTTTAAAGCGTGCGCTGCGCAACGCTGAAACAGAGATTTCAACTGTAATAACTCGAGATCGGGTGGACCGTTTCGAGCCAAAACATATTTATAAATTTAATGTGCCCTACATGTAATACTTTTCTACTATATGGCAGTCATTTAGAAAAAGTTTCATCAGTACATATGGAATACTCCCTTCGTCTACCGTTTCTTATTTTGGTAGCATGAGTTTTAATAAATTATATAAATTTAAAATAAGTTGATATAAAAAGGTGATCATAAGGATAATGAATGAATATATTAATATAATAAGTGATTTTTTATAAATATGTGGATATGTTTAGGGTAAAATGTAAAGTTGATGTTTTCAAAAAAGGAAAGTGAATATTTTTTATGAACGGACATAAATATAATTAAATGAACGTATTTGATATATAAAGAGAGTATATATTATATTATATTTTAACACACCTAGACAAATTTCCACAGACGGCAAAAAAACCTTGATTATCCATAGAAGGACAAATGTGAGTGTGAAGTTTTGATTTTGGAAGCTATATTATTTATTATAAATTCAATGTGGAGACTATAATCTATAATATATATAATTTTATTTTTTTGAATAAATAAGGGTTACTAATAAATGAGGATTACACCAAAAAAAAAGAAAAGAAAAGAGTTAGGCCGGCCCAAAAATAAGAAGCCGTTTAGAGGGAGTGTAGATTCGTAATTTCACCTAGCGTCACCGTTTTGTAGACTAAAGTCTCGACCTCATCAAACCAAGCTCTGTCACGTATAGTCACTGAAGCGAAGACTCCAACATTTCTTCTCCGCAGTGAGCAATCTACTCCCCATTTTTTCACCCAACTCTCAATTTGAATGATTCTCGTTGTTCCGATTCACTAATCATCGTCTCATCGGCAATATTTTCCTAGGAAATGGCCCGAGATTTAGGATTCCTGGTATTAGCAGTTCTGGTGCTGGCGGCGAGCTGCGAATCAGCCGTCTTCAGTCCGGTGTCGGAATCTCACCGATCCGCGGCATTGGAGCTCATTTCTCCGGGTGATGGATCTTTTGGAAGGTCGGTTATAAACCCTCTCTAATCCCACGCTCTTCGCGATGTATTTGCCTCGCAAATTCTAGGTTCTGAGAGTTTTTTCTGTTCAGTGTTTTGGCCGCTTTCATTTTTTACAGAGTGAATCGCGCCTGAAAAATCTCTTGTGATTTCTTATACTCATTGATGAATTGGAAGATCTGTTATTCTAATACAAGATTAGGTTAGCACTCGGTCATGTCTAGTAAGTTGGCTGTTATTATCGTTGTTCTGAGCCTCCAATCTCGAGTTTTTAGCTAATTTAAGCAAAATTCGTGATTTGCCTTGATCACTTTGCTTAAGATGGAGTGCCCTTTTCGAGTTTGATTGCGTCTCTGTTCACCATTTGCAGCTTTTGGTTATTGTTTGGGATGGGGGCTCGTCTGGCTCTAGTATGCAAGCTGCATACTGTCCACCATCATATATATAATGCATTGCTTTTGGTTGTATGCGTGTGTTTTTTTTGTGTATGTGTCCTTTCTCATCTTTTGTTGAATAATAGGAAAAGAGGTCGGTGGTTGTAATATTTTTGTGTCATTTGAATTGGGATTTGCATAAACTTTGACATACTTTTTCGGTCCAAATGACTGCTTTTGTGCAATATTCTTCTGCTTGTCTCTTCTGTATATTCCCTGAGGCTAATCGTTACTATAACTTGCTTGTTAAAAGTATACCACTTTGCATTTGTGTTTTAGGATAGTTTCACATCTCACTTTGTTGTACTATTTCCAGTTTGGAGGAGACATATGAGGCTTTAAAAACGTTTAAGGTTCTTGGGATTGAAAAGAAGCATGATACAGGAACTTCATCTTGTGCTTCTGTGGTGGACACCTTACAGTCTACTTCTTCAGCTGTAAAGGATTTTTACCATGCATTAAGGGTTAACAGCATCCTGAAGTGTGAGCTCAATAGTGAGGCTCTTCGGGTATTAAAGATCTTTCTTTCATGGGCTACAGTTTATATAAATTGTTGTTCTTGTTTGCTGCGAAGATGTATTGTTCTCACCCTATTGTTCTTGGTCCACAGGGAACTGAGTCCAGACTTAAGGGCTCTTTAAATGGTGCCAATTCACTTATTGATTTTTACTATTCTATTGGAGGATTAGTGCTTTTGAAGGTGAAATTTCATCAATTCCTGTTAAGATCTCTTTCAATCAATTTTCTACTGGGTTACAAAAGTATACCCATGTTGTGAAAAAAACTATAGAAGTGTCAATAATTGCTCCTGAAACCGATCATTTGGTGCCCATATGTAAATTTATGTAAAAATTTCCGCCGTCCCCTAACTTTCTGGAGAAGCATTTAGCTGTTCATTTCTTATTCTCACTTTCTGTTGTATTGAATTCTTTTCACATGGTATATTCATGTGGTATCAGGAACAAACTTCTGAAGTGGATGTTCATCTCAGAGATGCTGATAGAATTTTTCGCTCAATAAAGGTGGAATCTGGATGTATTGCATATTCTAGATTTCTAAACATGCTTTATATTAACTATATGTGGTACTAGAATGCCTGCCTGAATTTCTGTCGTTTCCTGGCAGGCTCTTGGTCAGAGTGATGGAAGGTGGCGTCTTAGTTCCAACAATCCAGAGTCTAGTAACAATGCTGCTGGTATTTAACTCTCCCCCTAGATATAAATTACGTATGCTAGGCTGCTATCTAAACATAACCTTTTCAATTCGACAGATAGATAAAGTTTATTTACTAGAGTATGTTTCCGTTACCATTGTTGCTTTGCTTACTATGATGTACTACTTTTAGTACTCTATCAGCATTTTTATCTACTTGTCTTTTATTTTACAGGGATAGCACTTGAAACCCTGGCTGGAGTTATTTCTTTAGCAACTCCTCAGATTGATAATTCCCTGGTTAGTCTTGATTTTTGTTTTTTTTACTAACCAATTTTATGAAGGTAGACTGTTACTATAGAGGGAGTCCAATAACTTGTCATATCATTTGAGTACCTTGACAATAAATTAGACAATTGATGCTTGTAAACACATTTACCAAATGCATTAAGAATGTGATTTTGGAGTTTAGGCCAATTAACTGTATGAAGTATCAATTTTGTGTGATTCTCTCTCTCTACATAGCCGCTATACTACCAACCTTTGTTCTTTATCTTAAGATTATAAAGGCAGTCATTCAATTTCCGGGTGTCTGATCTAATTCTGCATTCTATGCTAGATTACAACTCTGAAAAATGACATCCTGAAGCTCTTTGACGGTATTGAAAGATACGGTAGGGCTTCTCTTTTTTCCGACCCATTTTAATATTGTTTTTTTCGTTGTTGTTGTTAATGCTCAATAGCTTATACTAAGCACAATTGTTATTGGATTGTACTGGTACATGTTCACGATGATTTTAGTCTATTTAGAAGGATTAGGAGTTGGGACATTCTTCTTTTGTCTTTAAATGTTGGTCAAGTATATGATAAGGATTAAGGACACAGTGTAGACACGAGCTAAATTGTACTCTAGTAGATGTCACTGACATGATAGATTAGTGGATGTCACTGATAATGTTAACCTTGGAGAAGGTCTCTTACATGTACTCCTCTCCATGATTTATATATGTTTTCCTTGCAGTCTCTGTCTTCCATCTTTCAGGCAGGTCTTTTCCTCCCCTTCCTCACTGCCCTGGAAATTAGAGCATAATGTCCTAAAGAAGGCTGATCTATGTAGATGTCCTGGTGCTTGCAACTGGGGTGGTAGAAACTGAACTTGTATTCTGGTGCTGCCATAGGGTCCTACTTAGGCGACTTTTGTGTTTCTGCTAAACCTTTTATTCTGTATGCTGAATCCAGTAATACTAGCAAAGAGTTTTAAGTCAAACATTACATTGTGCTATTCTTTACTCGTTGTTCTGTTTGATGTTCTCTCAGATGATGGGACTTGTTACTTTGACGAGAAACTTGTCGGTGCACTGGGACATCAGAGTCCTCTTTCAGCCTCTGCATCAGTAGTCCGTGGAATCGCAGCAATTGCAGCAGCCACATCTGAAAATTTAAATGTATTTTTTCACATACTTGGAATTGCTTTTATGTAACTTGTTTTTCTTGTAAATTATTTCTTCCTCTAGACATAAATTGAGATTTTAACTTGCAGCTTCCCGGGGAGAAAATTTTGGGCTTGGCAAAATATTTCCTTGGCATTGGAATTCCCGGAAGTGCCCGAGATTTGTATCACCAAATTGATGCTTTGAGTTGCTTGGAAAACATTAGGCAAGTGTTTTGGAAATTAACCTTCTTGGGACTTCATACAATAAAGGACATCCTGATGTGAAAATTTATAACTCGGATCTTTATTTTGTAGCTGCTCTTGTAAGACTTTTTACTTCACCCCTTGCGATTCTAATATATTTTCTCACTTTTTGCTCCAGGGGCTCCACTCCTTTGATTTTATCTCTGCCAGCTACTGTCATTTCAGTTACCAAGAAAGATCAACTTAAGGTCTACCATCCCAATAGCTTTTTACCCTAATTAACTTTATTTATTGCATAGAGGTTTCCCTTTCTGTATTCAGTTACCTTCTTTCAAATTTTTTACCATGCGCTTGTGGAAATAACGAATGAAGTTTTAACTTCAGACGTCAGTGCAGTCTGCATGAAATTATTGCCCATGATAAATCTGTATAATAGAATCATAGTGGAGATAATTGATAAAGTTGTTTGTTTTACTGAAGCTTGTCCTGGAGTTCTTTCTCTAATGTTGTGAATGTGGGGGGGCTGTACTAATTCTCACTGTTTTCTTAGGTTCGGGTCAGCACTGTATTGGGTTCTCCTGCTCCTACTCTGTCAATCAGGCTCATGCAGATTTTCATCTCTGATTCCAAAGATGCTTCTGTCATTGACCAGGTACTTCTATTTAGCAGAGGACTTTATAAGAAGCTGAGAGTTTGTTAATAATTAACTTAAAAAGAGTCACCTTCATGTTTCAAACACCTTTTTGATTTCCCCTGATGCAGAAGCTAAAGTTTGATAAAGTCAGCGGAATGCATGTCTTGGAAACGTTGCCAAAAAATATTGGTGTTGGAAGTTACATTTTTTCTTTTGAGGTAGTAACATTTCTTCTGTTCATCTCCTTATCGTTTCATCTCTCACTCTTCCATTTAGTAAAGACAATTGTCCTCTTCTCTTCATGCTTTAATTTTTCTAGCTGCATTTGTCATTTCTAGATTATATTTGACGACCCAGAACATAAGAAATCCTATGTCACTGGCGGGCGAACTAGAGTGCTTGTCCATATAACTGGAGTTATCAAGATTGACAATGCAGAGATTGTAATACTTGATGGTGATCACGGAAGTGTAGAGACTCAGAAAAAGTAAATCCTTAACTTCTCTTGTTATGACAATGTGATTTTGAGCATTTTTATGATTCAAGATGTAGTTTATGTCCCACAACTCTTTCTCCACTGATTATGTACTGTGGACTCACATATGTTGGCTACAATTTTATATCTCAAGTTATGCAATGCTTACTTGAGTTGTTGATCCCCGACCTTTCACTTTGATGCTTTCATTTTGTTTCCTGTTCTCCATCAACATTTTTACGTTATTAGGGATGTAGCTAGCTGGGGTTTGTTTATCTGATTGTATCTCTGGGCATCATCTGACTGCATTGCTCTTTTATTTTCTCTGCTCCCCATTTAATAAAATTATTCAAGGTCCTTCGAATTGCATATGGTTTTCACACATGACCTGCAGTATTTCTTGGGAATCTTATGATGCCTATCATGAAAGGACATAAATAGAAATTGCCCTTGTACTCTGTCATGTAATTCAGGCTAAAGTTACCAGGAGACAATTCTGTTGCTTTATCAGCTAATCATCTTCAGAAGTTGAGGTTATCCTTTGACTTGACCACCCCTTCTGGAAATGCTTTCAAGCCTCACCAGGTTGCCATTCTAGTTTTATAAATTGAACTTTATTATTTCTTAGTGAAGTCTTTCTGAGCACCATGTTCTGTTCAGGCATTCCTCAAGTTGCGACATGAAAGTGGAGTTGATCACATCTTCTTGGTGGGAAACTCAGGGAAGAAGTTTGAGATAATACTAGTTAAGTGCTTTATTACCATTTTCATCCAAATGAACTTGAGTTAAATTCTGCGTGATTACTCAATACGATTTGTCCAAAAGTACCTCCAGTCAAGGTCACAACTTTTATGTTTTAGAATTATAACTGCCCCCACTATATTTGCTTCCAATTGAGATTCCTGTATGTTTGCAGTCCTCCCATTGGTCATTGATGTAATACATCCTGCACTTGGACCTATATCATTTTGTGTTATTGTATCTTAACTGCATTTTATCCTGTAGGATTTATTGGGGCTAGTTGAAAAGTTTTTCTACCTGTCTGGTAGATATGATATCCAACTTACAGTTGGAGATTCTGACATGGTAAATTTCTCTGATGATTTTTTGTTGAGCTCCCAATACATTTACATAGGATTGACTGCTTATGCTGTCACAAATTCCTCCTTTGTTTGATCTATTTCAGGAGAATTCTTTCTTGCAACCTCTGGGCTATGTTGAGTTAGATCTCCCTGATGCACCTGAAAAGGCCGCTCGTCCTCCTTCACAACCTGTTGACCCATACTCCAGATATGGGCCTAAGGCGGAGATCACTCACATATTCAGGGCTCCAGAAAAGCGACCTGCTAAGGAGCTTTCTCTTGCTTTCTTGGGTCTTGTACTCATACCATTTTTTGGTTTCTTGGCTGGGGTACCTGTTGATTAACTTTTTCCTCTTATTGCTTGCACAAGTGAAAGATAATTATTTTTGGAATGTCCCGTCTCCTTCTCATATCGCCACTATTTAGATGCTAAAACTATCTACTTTTTCTTGTGGTCCTGCAGCTCATTCAGCTTCGTGCTAACCTCAAGAATTTCCCAAAATCAACTGTCCCTTCAACTTTTGCCATTCTCTTCCATCTGGGCATTGCAGCAGTTCTGGCACTCTATGCATTGTTTTGGTTAAAGGTATGTCTCTTAATTTTCCTCTGATTATAGATTAGCATTTTCTGTTTGCTTACGTGCCATTGGGCTGAAGTATTATATTAAATATAACTTTCATTTGAATTGGTGGTTCTTTGAGCTGATGATTTTGCATTTCTTTAAAGTGCATTAAACAGAATTCAAGATCTTGTTGTATTTGTAGTCTTGTGGTTTGTGCAGGATCATTCTCAAATTTATCTTAATCATTTTTCACGCACTTGTATATTGCAGCTGACATTGCTGATGATGCTTATACGCCCAGTATTCTAATGACTTAACTCACCATTTTACTGATCTTTTATGCGATCAAATTCATGAATCTTGAAAATTCAGGATCCTACCTTGTGTGAAGCCTGCTTAATGTCTAGGCCCTAAAATTAGTCATAAATCTTCTTCTGGTTCCAATTTCTTCCATCCAATTGCAAATGTAAAAAAATAATTTGGAATATTTCTCTGATCTTTCTTGCTCATATTTGCATTTCTTCTTGCAGTTTGACCTATTCACCACATTGAAGGCACTTGGCTTATTGGGAATGTTCTTGATGTTTGTCGGTCACAAGACACTATCTCATCTTGCATCCACTTCGTCCAAGTTGAAATCATCATGAAAGTGGCAATTCTTATTCTGAGAGTTTCAAGTACAGGAAGCTGCTCAAAGAGAAATCGGTTTGAAATATACTTCTATTTGATCGAGACTATAGCACTCAGCACTGGCACATTTTTGATATTTACATGGATTAGCTAGTTGCGTTACCTGTTGGGAGAGTCGTAGGCATATTATGTCTGTTTACGGGCATATAAGATAAAGGGAGATATAGGTGGAGGGGATTAGTTTTCGTGCAACTTGGCTGGTGATTGAGTTGTTAATCTGATTCTCACGTGGTAGGTGATTGCTTAGTAATGTATTGAAAGCAGATATTTAGATTTTACTGGGACTGAAGTATGACCAAGATTTGGGTTTGCATGGATCAATTTCATGGACCAGTATCAGATTTGTCACGCTTGAGGGAAAAGAGTACAAATGAGTTGCTACTTCACGTGAACTCATAAAACTAAACTAAAATTTTGAAAAGCTGAATTTTTGACAAAATGAGTTTCGTTCATTGTAGATTACACCAAAGTTCAAAGGTTTTATAATATATAATCTTCGTATTTCCATCCGTATCTCGGTCAACACTCAAAAGTAGGGATGGCCGGATCAAGGACCGGTCCGGATCCTTGGATCAGATCCATTTTAAGGAGGATCCTCAAAATCTAGATACGGATAACCGGATCAAGAACATATATCAATATTTCGGATCGGATCGGGTTTAAGTTTAAGACCGGATCCGGAGATTCGACCGTGAACCGCCATTATATATAGGGAGTGGATCAATGTATGTACCGACGTTGAAGATGATTTTAAAGTAAAATTATTTTGTTGTGCAACAATTTTATAAAGTTTTTTATTATCACAACTTTATATTGTTTTGTGCATATTCAACGTCTTATCATGGTTCTCAAGTTAAAAAGATAGTAGATCTAACTCTATATATATATATATATATATATATATATATATATATATATATTATTTTATTTTATTATAATTAAATTAGTTAACCTAAATAATTTCTATTTGTGCGTCTCATTGTCATTCCCAATTTTCATTCCAAAATCCATTTAGTTTTTTTATATATATATATATATTATTTTATTATAATTAAATATATAACCCCAACTTAAAACTCTTCAATTTTTTTCAAATTATTCCAAAACAAATATGTTCCAAATTTCATTTCAAATACTCCAATTATGTATCTATCGGCATTCATGGCGTAGTCATACATTTACACCATGACGATCGAGTTGTTTGTTCTTCATACTTTATAGTAAATCAGTAACTAACATATTCTAATATAGTGATAATGTAGAAATTCTAAATAATTATTATAGTATTATTATGTATTTAGATTATTATGATGTTCTTGTGAATTATAGTTGATTATAATTTATTTTAGAAGCGATAACATATGGACCGGGTCAGACTCGGACCTGTGGATCTTATGGATGCGGATCGGATTTAATTTTTGGATCCAATGGATCGGACCAAATCCGGACCAAAACAAAAAAAATCGAATCGGATCGGACCTGGCAGGATCCGATCCAGATCCGGCCCATTGCCATCCCTACTCAAAAGGTTTAATAAATCAAGATTTATCAGTTTATGGGAATTCACAATTGTTTTGTATGTACCGAGTAAATTTTGTTCTTGTGCAAATGTAGTAACTTGTAAATCACATAAGATGATGTGTAAGTATTTTGTTAATATCTCATCATTTTAACCACTTTAAAATCCACTTCAGTTTAAATAAATTTTTCTTTTTTATATGGATTAAAATTTTATTAATCTCAGCGATTCTATAGTATTTCTATTAATATATTTTTAAGTAGTAGGTTATATTGAGTAAAATCAGGGCTATGTATAGAATCACCCTCTTTTTATCCATATAGAAAAGATTGAATTCTAAATGTACATCGAATATAGTATCTACAAGTTTTTTACGAATTCAAAAAAGAGAAAAAAAAAGGTTGGGCTTGATTATTGAAGTGGGCCGATTAATTACTTCGAAGGCTCGACCATAGAAGGAAATACTTCATCCGTCCCTCAATTTCCTTCATAATTTTCCTTTTTGGTACGTTATTCAATTTTATTCTTATTCTATTTATAGTAACTATTTCACAAAATATTCTTTACTTGTTATCCTAAATAACATTTTTTATTTATATGTTTTATATTCATAGTTTATCACTATTTCTCTTTCTTACCTTCAATAAGTTATTTTTTACACTTTTTATCTCATATGATCCATCAATCACTAATTTAATATAAACTCTTGCTTCATTTATAATATAACCAATTATTTTTATTAAAATTCGCATGGAAGATTTTCTGAAATTTTTGGGATGGAGGAGTACATTATTTGCTACTAAAATAAGAAAAAAGAAAAGGAAAAACCAAGCAGAATCAGAACACGGGAAACGAAACATACGAGAAAAGAGTTCGTTAGGAAGATTCAGTGAAATATGAGCAAGAAAATCCCAGAATTGGAGCCATCAACAAGCAGAAAGCGCCCACGGCATGAAGAACCAGTTGAAAATTCAAATTCTCTGTCTTTAGGTAGAAGAAACCGTTGTTTTTTTCTTTAAATTGTTGAGGTTCTTGATTGATATTAAACAAGTGATATGTGTTTTCCTTTTCGTTTAAGATTTATTTCTGAGATTTTTTTTTCTTTTTAATTCTCCAACTCACCTTGTTTGGTTGTGATTGTTATGTTGTATTTGGGCGGAAATGGCGGCGCGGCGTAAAGAGGATAATTTCACATTCAGTGATACTCTGATGGCGCTTCGAATGATGCGTGCTCAGTTTCCTCACATTCAAAAGGTACAGTTTTCAACTTTATCTCGTTAATCAGATATTGAACCATCAAATTAACTATATATAACTAATATGCCGCCAAACATATTATACTCCTACCTCAAATACTGCATTCAACCAAAGGCTTAACTTTGGAGAACTGCGTGTGTCAGGTTTCAGTTCCGCCTTTCGTCTTGCAGTCGCAGTTGTACAGCAGCATAAAGGATAGGACTGAAGTGGATAGGGAGATAGAGGTGAGGTAACTTTTCTGGTAAGCATTAATGGTTTCATTTTTTTGCCCTACAGAAACCGAAAAGAGCTTGTCCCAAAAAGGGGAAGCTCTGCCCCCAGGAGTCCACACCCAAGTTCTACGAGAATGTGAAAGGGTAAATCACGGTAACTCATCGGTTAAGTAACCGAAAAGAGCTCCTTTGAACCTGCATTATTGTCGATGCACAAATCCATCGATGGTGTATTATTAATTGATTTTGCTCCCTGCCCCTGTTCTTAGGAATAAGCATTATCATTCTGCAGGTGAGGTAATACACAAGCTTAGATATTGGATAGTTTGGGTGGTGTCTAACTAAAGTAATTCTGTGTACCTGATAAGTGATAATACGAACTAGTACAGGGAAAAGCTCTCTTCAAGCACCAGTTGGCTCCGGTGGATTGAGTTCCAAGGCTTCAAGCTAGTAATTTATATACTGCTCTTGGGGCTCATTTTTAGCTTTTTATAAGCTTTGACAGGCTACTAAAAGAGCCACAAGACCTAGCAAAAGAATTGGAAGTAGGCCTCCCTTTTCTAGGACTATTGAAAAGGGCTTTTGAAATTATAGTGTATTCCCTTCTGAAACCAGTCAAAGGGAAGCTGCAGTAATTCCTTGGAAAAGCCTGGCTCTCTTTGTCTCTGAGCTTTCATTCCTCAATCCACTGATTAGTACATTGGCGGCAAAAACAAACTAGACTATACTAAAACTAAAGTAACGAGGCATTCAAGAAGTGGCTAGTCGCTTCTGGGGAAGCTTCTAGAAGGCCGACCACTACATAGAATCAGATTGTAAAGTCTCAATGTGATGGCGAACACGGAGGAAGAAATGTAATTCAAATGGCGAATGGCTGAACTGAACTGTTGAAAAACCTGCCACCATTATATCCTAAAATTCTGTTTTAAATTTTCTTTCACTCTTTTATTAAATAAACAATTTTAGATAAATAGATATTTATGTTTTTACTGCAAGAATCTATGTATGTAATTATATCTTTTAATTGATGCAAGAGTGTGTTCGGATTATGAAACTATTTTCAGCGTAGAAGATGTCCAAATTGCCAATATAATTTCTGAATATTTGGTGTATTACCAAGTGCCAGTGAAAGCCATACCCATAAACTTGAATCTTCTAGCTATAGCCTCTCAATTTTGCAGAAAGATAGTTTCTCCCAAGATTTTCCTTCTATTTAGCTAAAAACCAAAAACATTAGTTTTTCTAAAATCTAATTATTGGAATTATTTTGTCATGAATGGATAAGAATACTTAGAAATTCATATGCAAGATCTGATACTCTCTCCCCTTCTCCCTGCCTCAGAATGTCAAAAATGTATACACAGAACATTTTTTCTCTGTTAATTTGTGTTATTCTATTTCCATATTCACCTTGCCAGAAAAATCATGTTTGACTTGTGTATTTTCCATAATTTTATTCTTAATGATGAGAGATAGTGCTGTTGTCTGTGATCATCTCTATCACTCTCCTGTCTCCAATACTTCATTACTTTGCCTTGGGTTCTCTGGTTCATTGGAATTTGGAATAGTAGAAGTACTAGATTTTACATGCATTCTCCCATTCTCCCTCTTTCCCAGTTGAACTAATTGTTTTTTCTATTTATACCCTGTCTTGTTTATGATATGTTTATTGCTTGGCATAGGCAGTGAATTTAAAATCAGAATATTTTTCTCATATTCTGCAGTCTCTTAAGAGGGAAAGAGTGGTGCGGATATTTAAGTTAAACACTGGACAGGACGATCATGCCATAATGTTTACAGACGACTACATTAATCAGGTTGGTTCTATATATTTAAAGAAACCATCTGAGTCATGATTTGTTCAACGACCCTTTATATTTTAACTAATCATGCTTTTATTTATGATTTTGTATTCCTTTTTCTTTTTTTCTTTTCTTTTCTTTTTAAGTAGTTTTCTTGAGTTGCATAGGGGCATGAATTAGCGTTGTGTAGTTTCGCTGCCTTAAAGGAAAACCAACAATCTAAATTAATGAAGCTGAGTTAGGTTTGCATTGGCTTTCCAAATTTTCCTTTGCAAATTACATCATCTTTAAATTTACCTATGTTGATTTAAGTACTTTGCAATTAGGTCTTAGCTCATGTCTGGAGTGTCTTCACTCCAGTTAATTTAATTCTGTGGTTCTGTGATCCTATGAGCTATGCAGCCTATGATTCCACCACTACTCAGGCAACTGTACATCACTTTATGCAAAACTAACCTGATCAGAAGCAAAAACTATCAGGCAACTTATGCTATGGTTGTTGAATATCATTAGCTCCTGGAGTTATCAGATGTTAATTTTTCTATAGTATGGATATTTCCTTTGTTTATGCAATTGTAAGTTGTTTCACACCTGTATCTTCCAATGGCAGTATAGTTCCATAGGACAAGAAAAGACCAATCTAAGAGTTTCTACTTCTTGTCTGGACAACTGTACATGTTAATGTGGATATCCCGACTGATAAAATAGGTTTGGAGTGTGCCTTGAATTGTTAGACAGTCCACACTACTTGGGAAATAGATTCTCATCTTTCTCTTGGCGTTTAGTTGCTTGAGTACAAAAAGGGACCATACACTATGTAGAACACCATTTATATTCTATGAGATTAAGTTTGTCTTCGCATATGTTATGGTGAGTGCTTCTACATATCTCATGGTATTTCCACTTAAATATGAACAATAAGAACTAACGAGGCTTAATATTTCCAATTTTTGGTGTTACAATGATTAGCAGTTAGCCCCAAAACTTTTCTTCAGTATCCAGTTTATATTTGTTAGAAAAGTTATAGGAAAATATGATGTAGCTTAATACTTTTTATTCAAAGTGGATTACTTTTGGTTTCTAATTCCTGTATTAGTTGCTTCCCTTGAAAGCTCCCATTGGGCGTTTAGATCTGATTTATTCTAATAAGTAGTGTTTTATTCATTAGAAACAAATGTATTATGCTTGGTTTTAGCAGATGGACGTTGATGGGAGGACACTTGTTCCTTTTTGTTTGTTGTTGAAGTCCTTGCTATCTATGTGTATGAAGCCTAGTCCCCCCATCAAGACCCTTATCCTTGAAATTAATATGTCACTATCTCTCCTCATCCTCACTGATGATTAATTTAGGGTGTTCTTTGAAAATTCTCAGATTGAACGTGTTGTGAGAAGGATGGAGGAAAACAACAAAAATGATCTTGTAGTTTTTGAGTGGTTCAAGACTCATGTCATACAGTCCAAGCTTGACACCAGCATTGGTCATGAAGAGCTGGTCTGTAATCTATTTCTCAATCTGTGTGTATTATCTGCTTGACTAAACAGTTGATACTGTTGCTGATGTTTACTGTAATAAGTGTTGGTTGCTCATATCAATTTATTTATGCACTCTATAAAGTATCCTTGCACTTGCACATGGTGGTGTTCGCATGATGAATCAAATTGAATTTGGTTCGAGGTGGCTGTCATGAAATTCTGAAGCTCTACATGGATTTAGGTTTATCTTCATAAGCTATGTTGCATCCTCTTCCAATTTCATATTATTTCATTGAGCTTTGTGCATCTAGTGGAGCATTTGACTTATTGTATGTGAGTGCGGAAGCAAACAAGATAACGGGAAGTCCTATAACACCTTGCTTTGTTCTTGATATCCAAGCTCAAGGACCATTTTCTGCTTCATGAAATAGGTGTTGGTTGAGTTAGTTCACATATTGAGTTTTGATAGGACTAAGAAGCTCATGTGACATATTTTATTTCTGTCCATGTAGCAAATTAGAGGAGTGGCCTTGCACAATGGTTATTAACTTTAGGTGTATTTGTCTTCCTGCAATCATTTTTTCAAGTGCCTTGTTCACTTATATATAAGAAGTTATTGACCAAGATGAGATGGCTGACGCAGATCTTGGTTACTTTGCAGTGGTCTTTTCTGTCTTTAGGGGGAAAGGTGAAAGAGGAACACATCTCTCAATTAATTAGTGGTGGCCTTCTTGTAAGTATACTTATCCTTATTTTTAATCTAACAAATGAATGTACTCAGGCTTGGCTTTTCATCCCTCTTATGAAAAAAGCCTTGGCTTTTAGTTAATTGGTTTCGAATCTTTAAACAAGAAATGTTGAGTAACCTGCAGTAAGTGCTTTCTGTCTTCCTGCCTGTCTTCTCTCTCTCTCTCTCTCACACACACACACCCCTTTTTTTAAAAGGAACTCTATTTGGAGAGCTATGCTATGCTCTTCCTCTTCTTCTCGGTTCCCGATTTGTTATATTGCTTTTTAACCATTGCAGTTTCCTTCTAGATTCGCCAACTTATTGATCAGAACATGTATTGGTTTTCAATTCCAAACATTGGCTCAGTGCTCAAAGGCCTTTCACAGGTAAGAATTAGATGTTTCAATCCGTAAATATTTGATTCTCCATTATTTATTTATTTTATTTAAATTTTGGGAAAAGGTCCGCTATGTTGTTGGATTTTTGCTTCATTGATTACCACAATACTGCAAGTCAGATTTTACAGTTCATACTCCCAAACATGCTTTAATAGAAATTTTTCTTCAAAAACATGAGGAACACAGCTCCTAAAGCAGTTGGCGAGTGTTCATAATTCTGTCCTCAAATTTCTAGTAAAAGTTGTTGCTTTAATTGGTAGTGATTGATGCTCAAGCAGCGGGTTGTCATACAAATTAACACTATCGAGTCCCATGAATTTATCCTTCGACATAATTATTAGATCACAATATATCTCTCATTGATTATTTCAATGTTGTTAAATTGATTTTAGTGTGATTTCCACTTTATTCTAATACAAAATCTGCTTCACGTATATCCAGGGGTTCTCAGGTTATTATTAAATCAAGAAAGAACATTATAATTGTACTTCGTTTTATCCGTGATATACACTAAATGGCAAAACCACATTATGTTTCTGGTCTTCCTCTAATTTTATTCCAATTAAAATTCATTGAAAGCATGACAGGCAGTGTTATGAATCTAGAAATGATTGATTGATGTAATTAGAAGATCATACTAAAACATTAAATTGATTATTTTGATGTATACAATTGATTATGGAGAATTTTCCCATTTCTTATTTATTGAGTCTAAGTGACCTCTATGCTCCATAATTTGAAATGACGAACAATTTTAATAGCTGTTTGGGATTTTTATCCACGGATGCAGGCTAAATGGACAAAGCATGTTTTCCATGTGTTATTCCTTCTTTTGAACTCTGTCACGGAATTAAAAATTTAACAGAAATAATAAGATCATTCTCGATCCCATTAGATCATCTAAGCACATATGTATTTTTATATGACCATTCTCCTTAATCGATTGGACAAGTTGGGATATCGTTGAAATTGTTTGATTGGTTTATTTTCTTGCATCTCTGCGTGCATCTTGAGATTTGTGATTGAATGATTTTGTGGAAGAAGCATTGTAACGCACATGAATATGAAACATAATACGGGTTGCAATTTGGGACGTGCAAGATGTCTCCCTTAAGCAATATTACACATAATTATATGTTTCAAATGTTAAAAACTTTTTCAGGGGAGAAAGGAGCTTTTGTCTCTTCTAAGCCGTAGAAAATATAAGGAGATGATGATGGCTTCTTTGGAGACGAAGCGTCTGAGGTTTTCTCCTCTGGATATGAGATTTCATCTACGAGATCTGATTGGTTCAGGTCACCTCAAAATCATTCAGACACCGAGTGGCTTGATTGTAAGAGTCGCTAAAGATTGAACTGTGGTAAGTACCCTTTGTCAATTGCATTTCACACTCATGAATAAAAGGAGCTCAATTTTGTAGAAAATGTTTCTGTATTTTCCTTTCATGCTACCACATAATGTGCTTCTTAAGTTTGTAAAAATATCTGAAGATCTAAACACGCAGACGGATTTCTGTGATGTTTGAGCTATTAATGCTGTCTGAATAAGGTCTGCCTAGCTTCTCTGTTATCATCACGGCATGTAATGTTTAGTCGAATAATGTGCACCTTTCCTCTTTTAGGTTGTGATTGTTTCTCCGCTTTGCCACCGGAGGTTTTAGGAGAAGATTCTGGAACAGAGGCTTTCGCCGGAAATGGAATATTCTGGTTGAGGAATGAAAGGCCATCGGTATTTGAATTCATGCTTGGCGGAAGTTTTTGCTGTTAGATGAACTCATGAAAGTGATACAAAATTTCCGAAGCTGCTGCTTTAAAATAAAATAAAATTAAATACATAAATTTAAATGCTGTGACACGGGGGATTCGAACTTGAGACTTTTGATCTTAGATATTAACCACTTTACAACTAGACCAACATATATACATACAAATGCTACTTTTTTTTTGGTCAATTTTATGCAGAAATTTAAAGGTTTTGTTGCGGTAATTTAGCCCATTTTTTGGTATTGGGCTTTTAATTGTTGGGCCATTTAATTTGTAGATTGATTTGGTTAGTAATTTAGTTTTTGGACAATCAACTAAATTATAGAGTAATTCACATGCATTGCACGAGGGCGATACCAGATTATGTTTAGTAACTAAACTATTTTTAATTATAACATAGACTTTGAACCTTCTACCACGTAAATTAATCCCTACGACGCATTTTGCAGGTTACATGCAATTCTCCATAATTGACTCAACTGAAAAAAACCATTATCAATTTGATCATCTAGATTACCTTTCAATCATATAATTAATGGTAAATCTAATTCAACAAAAAAAATGGTAGTTTATTATATATCATTGGGTATTTAAACTTATAAATAAATAATATATTATTATATAGATATCACATTAACAAATGTCATTTTGTTCGAGTGGCATGGAATTTACCAAGGTCTCTATAAATGCTTTGAAATGTTTAGTTACCTCTTGAGAGGCTCGCTAGTGGGCTTCTCTAGGTTTCAACATAAACATTCGCGAGCCCACTGAGTCGATCTTTGAATAATTCGCAAGTGAATTCATTTAATTTACAGTCTTATTTACATATCTAACATAAAATCTGGCAAGATGGTGGTCGTCGTCATATAAACAAAATTATTTTATCAAAAAAATAGGAAGATAAAGTTTACAATATCAAGAAGGAGCGGAGGAACCCATTCTCATGAGAATAGTATATAATAAAGTTAGGAAGCAAACTTTAATATCACTTATCTGATAAATTTGATACTCATTGTACTCTATTATTAAGTTATATACTTTTTTTGATCAAGTGTATAAGATTAACATTTAATATACGATACTGACATATAGTTAATGTGTTTTTTCAATTTTCAATGATACACTTTTTGATGAATTTGGAATCTTTTGAATTATCTCATTAAAACTCCTCTTTCTCTCCCCTCTCCCCTCCCCCCCTAAAACTCCTCTCTCTCTATCCGACGACCAACCTCCCACCCTTCCCCTATGTTCCGGGGCCAACCTCGTGGCCAACCCTTCCTCCCCCCTCTGCCCGACGGCCAACCTCCCCCAACGGCTAATCTCTCTCCCTTCTCATCTGTTCCGACGACCAACCTCCATCCCTTCCTCTCTGTCCGGCAGCCAACCCTCCCTCTCTCTCCCTTTGTTCTGGTGGCCAACCCTCCATTCCTTCCCCCTATGTTCCAACGGCAAACCCTCCCTCCCCCCCTCCCTCCCCCTCTGTTCGGCAACCAACCTCCCTTCCAATATTATTCTTTTGATGTAAATATAAATTTTTTGTCATTCAATTACTATAATAAATTAATTTTTATATGAAATGTTTTTATATGAGATATTAGTCAAATACCTAATTGAATTCACTATCTATTGACACAACTCACTTTCGCTACCACACTGTCCATTGTCATTGATTGATGATAATTTTATAAATTAAAGTAGAAAGGGATAAGTTTGATAGCAATCTTAATATGATGATTAAATTGAATAACTATCTTATAGTTTGGGACAATTTGCACCATTAACACATAAAGTTATACTAATCATGATATTTTAAACGAATGTACTTAAGAACTGTTATTTCATTCTCAATCTATTTCTATGTAGCAGCCACATTATGAAACTAAAATCGTCAGAAGATATAGAGGGAGTTTGGCCTTAGGAGTTTAAATTGTTAAAGACGAAGTGCGACTCATTAATTAGGAATTATTTGTGGCAAAGTGTGTGCCGACTACCGAGGATGGATTTAAGGAGATGATGAGTCATCAATATATAATTAGTGATTATATTTGTCGAAGGGATTTTCAATGATTGAAACTTATTGCTTGCAAAGGAAGAGAATGGATTATCACATGATCCATATCCACGTGTACAGACCACATGTAATATCTTGTTTGGCACATTTTTTACACTTGCATGGCCCATTACCAATCATTATCTCAAGAAACTTTGCCCCAAAGAAATTACAACGACAAACTGCCCTTTTTTTTAGTAGTTTATTTTTTAGTTGATTGTAATTTAAACAAACCTAGCTTGCCTCTTTTCTGGAGTAAAAAAAAATGCACAAAATGTTTTTTTTGGTGCAAATAGACATAGTCCCTCTCGTACTAACAATGTTAAACTTACGTTTCGGTTTCGGTTAATCAAATCGAATTTTTCGGTTAACCGAACTGAATTTTACCGAAAAAGTGGAACCGAAACTGAACCGTTTTAAATTTTCGGTTAACCGAAAACCAATCGGTTCCGATGGTTTGATTTTCGGTTAACCGAAAAACCAAATTAAAATTAATTAATAATTAAAATAAATAAAATAATAATTAAAAATAAATAAAATATTTAACAAAAATTAAAATAATTAATAAAGTAATAATTAAAATTAAGTTTAAATTTTTTAATTAATTAATTA